>CM062810.1:619554674-620039674 GCA_031772625.1 Pinus tabuliformis | reverse complement strand
TCTGAAGTGACAAATTGATCATCAATGGCCTTTAGCAAGTCTCCTACCTTTTCATGCTGATCAACGGAACCACGAATACTAACTGAAATTTTAGTCTTAATGAACATGATGCTTAGGAGATTGGATCGCTCCGATCATTCATAAAGCATGATGTCCGCTGCAATGCTGGTATTAGTGAGTGTCGGTGGTTCATCTTTCCTAATAGCATAGTCTATGTCCATCCACCCCAAATGAAGGAGAACCCTCTCCTTCCAAACCTTATAGTTATCTCCCTTAAGTTCAGGGATATCACAACGAATTTCAAAGAAATTTGCAGGTTGTACAACTGCATCAAAATTAAAGATCACAAGCTTATGTTAAAATTGAGGCCTAAATAAAATTTCTTGTTTTACCAATGTAAATCATGCTCGAAGTTGAATCTAATGACATAAAATTTGCCTGTGGGCCAAATTTCTAATTCAAGCAGATTCAATTATTCTTTATGATAGAATTTATCAAATTATTCACTTAATTCATAATTCTAAGAGTATATTATGATTATAATTTGATGTAAATTCTATCTTAGTTTTGAACTTTATGATAAAACTATCGATTCATAATTCCTGTGGGTAAGTTATGAATATTTTATCCTAGTTAATTACATAAATATAATAAAAATTCCGGTGGGATAAAATTTATTATATTTAATATAATTAATTACAATTTAATGTCTAAATAATCTTTATGTGATCTTAACAAATCATAATATATAATTTTATTTAATTAGAGATGTTGTGGCTATTCTCTAATCAAATAAAACTATATGGCTCACCAGACATTATTCATTATAAATTGCATAAACAAAAATATACACAGTACTTCACATTTCATGCTATGTGAAATGGCGTATACACAGTTTAATATGAAGCAATTTAAAAAATATGGAAAGCGGAAACAATTACCGCAATGACGAAACACTTAAAAATTTACTTATAAGATTATAAACATTTTCTTTAACCAGAATCAAAAACAATGTTTCATGAAAAGAATAAGTCAAAATGACATTTTAAATAAGCTCCATATAACTCTGCACTAGTTTAACTAGAACTATAAGAGAACTATAAGTGACAGTGTATGAGTAAAAACTGCCATAAATATCAGCATTACTGTAAATTACGGCAATAATTCCTCACGAGATAAAATAAAATTAAAGCACTGTTGTAAATTTGCACACACCAAGGCAGAGATAAAATAATGCTTCGATACCAAATGTTAGATAAACAACAATTCTTAATGCTGAATAATTACTTATTGTAAAGAATTGTAAAAACTGGATGCCCAAGAAAATTTACCTCCAGCCATTGATGCACTTTGTCACTATTTCTCCAATTCCTTACAAAGAATGCAACCCTCTTGGCTGATTAAAACCTGCTTCAGATGTCAACAAGTATGCTTGAGACCGAACAACCTTTCTGTGCGCAAGTTCTGGTTAAACATTGATAAATTTTGCTGAGTGAATGACTTTTGGAGATTAATTCGTCCTCGCTGGAACACTGTGTATGTGGCCTTAACTAGTAACTTGATTGAGAGCCACCTCAGCAACTGAACTTAAACTATTGTAAGCTAAGACGTTTCAAGACCACTACTTGGATGAGGTACATAAATGTACTGATTGCGCCTTCATTTGTCTGGTAACTCCAGCGGAAGATTAAACACTACACCGAAATCAAGAAGAAACTGCAGTAAACAATGTCATCGGGATTTCCCATAGATTGTGTAGCTGCCAAAATAGTTCGATACTAGGCACTCCACGTTAAAGTTGAAGAAGCAAGGATAAAAGTAGAGTAAACTACAAAGCCCATAGATTTACAAAAAATTCACCCAAAACTCTCATCGGCGTGGAACGACAAAAACCATATACGGGCTCACTCCTTAGATCTGAGAAGGTAATTGTACGAAGCTCACTTGAGAACGGAATAAAAATCTGAAGGCACTTCCAGGTTCTACTCTCTCAACTTGATGGTGTAAAACTGAAAGGGTTTGAGATGCAAGCTTGGGGACCAAACATAAAAATATATAGCCAAGCTTCCATCAAGCTTCTGTTGGCTACGTGTTAGGTGTTCCACAGATCATGGTAGAGAACTCCAAATGGAGTAATGGACCACTTCAGAAGCTCCCAACAAGAAATTAATTAACTGCAGTTGATTTCCGTAATTTAAGGAAATTACTGCAATTGGTCTCCAGAAATTAAAGAAATGACTGCAATTCACTTCCATAATTATAGGCAGCAGTTGGGAAAAACTTAATGGAGCTTAACATACCAAGCCACAACGTGAATGGTTACATGCATATTTTTGGTTGGCACGTAGCACGACCGGAGGCAAACATTCGAGACACCTATAAAATTTTTAGGCTACAATTTGTTGAGGCCCAACAAGTAAGTGTCTTAGTCACCTTTGAACCTTCACAATTTTCTGCTCTGGTCATTTCAATGTAGTCCTCTCTTTCTGAAGTATTATACACACATTAAAGCTCAGTGGAAACCAAATTGCTCAAATTCATAATGATGCAATGGAATGAAAACTGGTAAAATTTTAATCAATTCCTAGCAGAGCAAGAGTGCATAGAAAAAGACTATAGTTCAAATGTAGGTTGTGTCTTCTTCTTTCAATATATAAGCTGCTAATCCTATAGTTCAAATGTAGGTTGTGTCTTCTTCTTTCCATATACAAGCTGCTAATCCTATAGTTCAAATGTAGGTTGGGTCTTCTTATTGCCATATATAAGTTGCTAATCCTGTGACCCGACTTGTTTCTCATAGAAAAATAACATGGACTTTATGTGTTTCTCCCGGTTCCTTTCTAGGCTCTACAGTAACCATGTTAACTTGTCTTTTCTTCCATTCCCACTTTGCTACCAAGTCTGGGCAGCTAACTATTGACTTATTTATGAGGCGAATCAACTAACTATTATGAGTATGAAGTGAGTCAACTCCACCACCCCGAGGAAAATATATCGAAGAGTAGGCTAGCCCAAAAGAAGCAACTAAGTACGAGTGGATAGAATAGGCGAAGAGGGTAAGCATCAGTCGGCATGGGTAGATATGAACCTGCACTAGATAGAGAAGAACTAACAAATTCATCATTATCAAACATTCCTTTTGTGTCATGCTCTCACCTATGACAATGGCATATTGAGAAACCTCCCTCCCTCCTCCCAGAGGGTAGGTTGACACCAAGTCAGTAACATTGCTTTCCTTCTAGTAACACCGCTTTTCTACTAGTATTGCAGTAGCGATCTTATGTTATAATACGCGATTACTACTTTTTAGATATTTAGAAATAGATCCAATCTATAGACTCCTTTTTTAGTGTATGTGAGTACTGATGTTAGGAGTGTTTCTCACTTTTTTCCACAAAACAACAAATGAAATTGTATTTCCATATCTAGTTTCGGAGCCGATATATCCAAAGCCATCACCTCGCCACTCAGTTCCAAGTCGAGGGCTCAAATCACAAGTTTAAGCATCAACAAAAGAGGCCCTGAAAGCCTACATCATGTTATAGCTAAAGGCTGGTGCATTTCCATGGATTACTCGACCACTGATCCAACTGGGTGCCCTTATTTTGGTTATAACACATTCAGGAATATGCATCTACATGTACAAACAGGGAGGGAGAAGCAGAAGCAGGAGGCTCTGCCTTTTCTATACGCTCTTCAATATGCGAATTGTAGGTCCTCAAGCCAATTATTTATCAAGTGGACCTTTAGAATTCATTTTTTTGTTATCTTGCAGTAAGTTTTCCCCTAATCAAGTTTCCGAGGCCCGTATAAGTAGGTTCTACTTTCTCTTCATATCATAGAGGTGAATTAAATTTATGGACTTTTATCTTCATATCGTTGTTGTGATGATTGATGTGGAAATCCCCAGCCATGGTATGAACATGTGTACCTAATAAACATAGACTACAAAGCCATGTTTAAACCCCAAGCTTGTGAACCCAAAATCAAATCATAATCTATACCTATATATGTGTATATACTATAGAGGGCCAACTCCTCATGGCTTGGATGGGTTCTAATTTAGATTAGATAGTGTGCCCCCTCCTTAAGCTCGATCGCATGACAACTGACGCTCATGCCTATTGAGTGCTAATGGGGTGGTATCCAAGTATTGTGTCTTTATAAGCTAGGTATGGATCTGCTTTTGGATCTAAAAAAGAGTAGAGGCACATCCAAAGAGGGAGGCAGTACTATAAGGTTAGATTTGTGCTTGGGCGCTGTGATATGCCTCTCTTTTCAGAAAGCCAACAATCCTCCCTGCGATATGCCTCTCTTTTCGGAAAGCCAACAATCCTCAACGAAGGACTCGCAAGACTAATGTCTTTCCCACCGCTCGAGATTTCAGGTAAGTTTCATAGAATTCTTAATTCTATAATGAATATGGAAATTTTGTGTTTGAAGCAAGTTTGGTGTACAGAGCACCTCAATATGGATTTCAGAAATTGAAATTGGGTATTCTAGTTGTCGTTGTGTTTTTGGGTTAATAACACAGACCCATATAAACCAAGTTTTTATGCGATTCACCATTATAGAAGTGTAAAAAGATTATATATGGAGTTATTTGACAAAGTTTGAACATTTGGCGAGTCTAGTTGTATATAAGCCAAGTTTGTATGCAATTCACCATTCTAGAACCGTAACAAAATTCATGAAGCTATTTGACAAATCTTGAACATTTGACGAGTCTATCTGTGTAAAAACCGAAGGGGATTTTTGTCAACCTTTGGAATTGGCATAAGCAAAAAAATAAATATGTTTTTTTTACAATTAGATTATTGCAACAATGTATATCTATATATCTATATATATATATATATATATATATATATATATATATTTTATTTGCAAACCCTCTTTCCTTATAAAAAAAATTAAAAAATAATATGATTCTTTATAGAATTCACTCTTATTGTGGTTTTCTTTTTTGTTATTTACTTATGAACTCTTTCAATTTTTCCTTACATATTTTGGTCAGATGGTCAGATAGTTCTATATATTTCCCTCTTAGCTAGAGGGACATGCTAAATTTTCAAGAAAGAATAACCTCAATGCAATACAAACGCATAGGGCTATATATGTAGAGATATTCAAAGATGTGAAAATTTGCATTCATTAGAGTAAAATTTTTCAAATAAATAGAGTTACAGAGTGAAATTTGTATGCATAGTTGTTTGATTTGTTTGAATTACTTACATGTTGTTTGTTTAGAAGGATTGACCTCATACTTGCCTTGGAATTTCTTAGGAAGTTGAAGGACTTGAAGGACTTTACTGAAGGAGTTTTCCACACTTGTATTCAAGAATGGAAGGGAAATGAGATCTTTCTACTGGTGCGGCGATATCTCAACAACATTACTTACCAAGAAAGGTTGGTTGACACCAGTGAAAATACTGGAAATTTTATGATAGTTGTTGCAGGTGGACAAAAATAGTTGTTGACAAAAAGCAACGGTGGCAGCTGTGCATGTATAAATCTATTTGAGAAATGTAAATGTATTATGATGCCAAAAAAACTAAATGCCTTGGAGTAATGCCAACTCCAAACTAACATTACTTCAAAGTTTTAGTGAAATTCAATGATATTGAAACTTATATCCTAACTTTTAATGATTTATATATCTTGGCCTGCAATAAGACCTTGAAACTCAAACTTAGGTTAAAAATTTATTGAATGACTATTCTCAACATACAACTTTTTAAACTTTGGTTAAATTGTGATAAGTAAGAAAAAATTGATCAAATAATGGTTTAATTGTCGTTGAACAACCGACCGATCGTTATAGTCCTGCACGGCAGGGACTAATAAGTGGTTCATACAAATGCCTACATATGACAAAAGGGGAGCTATGCATAGTAGAGATGGGTGCTAAAATGAAATTGTAGTTCGATTTGCCATGTCCTCAACTCTATTGTGTATTAGGGGAGAATATGTTGAGTATGATTTTATTTAGAAGGTCATGTTTCTAGGTGAGTTATACCATGAATTTAGAGGGGAATTATGAGGTAAAATATGAAAGTGGTGAGTTTTAAATTTTCTCTCACTCAAATTTTTGACAACAAAACCTACATGGAAAGTGTCTAACAAAATCTTATCAACCCAAAAATTATTGTGGTGCCCATTTTCAAGGCAATATTAATATGAAAACAAAATTTAAATCATGGTCATGTATCTCCCGTGGAAAACCTTAATCTTGTGGGTGAACTCTGTAAATTATGTGGAGAGTATAAAAAAATTGCAATTAATATGGGGAACCCTATGGACTAACAATGACCTTGTTTAATGGAAAATACTTTGATGTCGATTATTTATTAGGTGACTATGGCATATGCAAAGATGAAATATTCATTTTGATTTTGGGCATACTCAGAGGATGAAACAATGGAACATTTTCATACAAAAACAAGCATGGATTCCACTGGATATCTCCACCTACACGTGAGGAATTTTCCTGTCTCCTAGTCTCTCAGGCTTTATCGCAATCCAAACCTGGATCACTAGGCCCTAAATCAAGACCCACTCTCTAGGATTTACTACATATTTCAAACCCAATGTTACTAGGCACAACGGAGAGCAAACCACCTCTTGGATTTATCGTATATCCTGCCATTCACTAGCAATGATTCCTAGGCCCACTGAGGCAACACAACCCTGGTGTACCGCAACCCATAGACTGGCTCAGGGGTCACTAGTCTAGTGGTTTTACCATGATCCATAGTCCAGTTCAGTGACAACTAGGCCATGTTCTCTATCATTTGGAGATCCACCCCACTCAGCTTCGAATCCATCCAGAAATCTAGCTCAACCAAAACATGAGAACCCCATCACACCATGGCTATCCAGAAATGGAAAGTCTAGGCTAAAAACACTATTACACTTGGAAAAACCCATGCCATAACAACAAATAACCACATGCAATACCATGCACGCAAAATCTAGCAAAGAAAATATACATGCAAATTGATACCTGCTATGAATCTTGTTGTAGCTGCTTGATCTTTCCTTTCCCTGCTTGATATTTTCTTCCTCTTGACTTATTTTCCTTTCTTGCTCTAATGCCAAAATGCTGCAAGAAAAATCTAAGTGTCCAAGAGTGAGAGAGAGAGATAATAATGAGAGAGCTCCAAAACTCAACTGAAAAAAGGTTACCAACTGATCCTCAAAAGACTTTTTATGAATGAGGCCTCTATTTTCTTCATTTTCCATTATTTTCCTTCAATTTCGTCCTCACATCCAACCTGTGACCTTTCACCTCCCTTTTCTCCTAATTTCCATTATTTTCATAATAAATGTGCTAAAAATTCCATTTTTCCTTTCTAAAGCCTTGTCCATTGCCTTTGCCAATTTCCTTAGCCATAAAAATCCAAATGAACACCCCCTAAGATGTCTTGCCCAACATTCATCTTGGAATAAGTGTCCCATCAACCGTGGTTATTATTTGTGCCTTTATTAACTTTTATTACATGGAATTTTCACTAAGGATATTACAGAACCCTCCCCCTTGGGGAACACTGTCCTCAGTGTTATACCACACCAAGACCTCAGGAAAACTGCTGAAAAAAAACTGCCCATGCACCTTTATAACATAGCTCGATGCAATATCTACAATGATCACCCTGCTGGAAAAAAAAAAAAAAAAAAACAATGTCATAATAACATCCATACCACTTATTGGTGCTTTATATCATAGCTCATGGTGGTATCTACATCCATATACATATTTACATATAGCAACATCACCAAAACGTATACCAAACATATACCAAGACATATACCAAAATCACACCAAACCAAAATTGCTTTGCCTCAACCGGAAAACAAGGAAGGATACATAGCCCGAATCTAATACGCCATCTCCCATGTAGCTTCATTGGGCCCAAAGTTCTTCCACTACACTTTAACTTGCTCGATTGCTCGGTTCCAGAGCATGAGCACTTTTTTCTGCAATATACACTAAGGCTTTGGCTAGAATTCTCCATCTGGTTCCACCTGCAATACAGACCAATCAATCACATGATCAACATCCTTAACATGCTTCTTAAGCAATGATACATGGGAAACATCATGGAATTTCACTATCAGAGGCAGTGAAAGTTGATAAGCTACTAGACCAATCTTATCAATGACACTGAATGGTCCACAAAACCATGGTGCCAACTTGATACATGATCCAATCCGTAAGGAGTTCTTCTCAAGTTTGATGCACATGTACACATGTTCCCCAACCTGGAACTCCTTGAAAAGCATGTTCTGATCTACATAGATTTTCTACCTATCCTTTTTCGGCTTTATATTTTTCTTTATAACCTGCATTTTCTTTTCCATTTCTGCCAACATCTCTGGTCCAATCAACACCCTATTAACTAGATCACTCCAACCGATGGAGTATTATAACTCTTCCCATACAATGCCTCAAAAGGACTCATCCTCAAAGACTCCTAATAACCATTGTTCTATGTGAACTCTACCAAGGGAAGATACTCTTCCCACTTACACTACTGATGCATCACATACATCCTCAACATGTCCTCCAATATCCTGTCAACCCTCTCTGTCTCTCCATCTATCTGCGGACGATAAGTTGTGATGAAGGTAAACTATGTTCCCAAACCTACAAATAATTCCTTCCAAAACTTGGAAGTGAACTTCGCATCCCTGTCTAACACACTCTTCTTTGGAAACCCATGCAATCTGACCAAATCTCTGATGAATATTTGTGCCACATTGCTACCTGAGAATTTAGACTTCACGGGAATGAAGTGCGTAACCTTTGTTAACATGTCCACAACAACCATGATGGAATCATGCTACCTCATTGTCTTCGACAACCCTGTAATGAAGGAAATGGAAATAACCTCCCATTTCCACTCTGGAATCACGATCCGTTGTAGCATTCCACCTAGATGTTTACACTCTATCTTCACACACTGACAATCAAAATACCTAGCCACAAAGTCTTCCACCTCCCTCTTTAGATTCGAGCAATAATAAAATTTCTTCACTATAGTCAATGTCTTCTGATAACCTGGGTGACTTGAATAGGGTTTTGTATGAAACTCTCTCAAGATCACCTTCTTGAGGTCGTTGTTATCCAATCCATCTGTTGTAAGACAATAATCCATACCCTGCACACTTGCACCTATACCTATGCCTGTAAATTTACTGCCACCTGTACCTGTACCACTACATGTACCTTTACCTGCACATGTACTCGTAATATCACTTGTACTTGTACTAGCACCTTGATGCAACCTATGCACAATCTCCATATACCTGATTTATTGTTATGAAACCAACTCACAAAAAGATAGAAAAGAGAGATAAACACCTTAGAATTCAGCCTCTTCGAGGGGACAACCTCATTTACGTTACACAAATGAACAATTCTTGGATGATACAAATGACAAGACCTCCTTTCTATATATAGGAGTTTAAGGGGTCATAATATAATCAGAGCCAACATAACAATAATAATATAAGGGCACAATAATAACAATACTGGGCTTCTATGGGGCACAATAATATAATAAGGGGGTTGTACTAGTAACAATAAGGGGTTACACTAGTCGTATAGGGACCTAAAATTTACTGTTGACCTGCCTCCAAGATCTTATCTTGTAAGTATGTCCCATAGGAGCTCATAACTGCCAAGTCGTTTACCTGTATCTACCTACTAAGAGCATTTGCCACCTTTTTCTCTTTACCCCTGATGTACCTGATCTTGAAATCAAACTCACTGATTTTGGCCAACCATATAGCCTTCCTGGCATTCAGATTCGGCTGGTCAAACAAATCTCTCAACCCAATATGATCACTGAAAAGTACAAATCTCTTGCCAAGAATATAGTGCCTCCACATCTTCAAGGCATGTATGATCGCTGCTAACTCAAAATCATGTGTCAGGTAGTTCTGCTCATGCTCGTTTAGTTTCTGGGACTCATAGCATACCACCTATCCATCCTATTTAAGGAATCCACCAAGTCCTCACTTGCAAGCATCTGTACATACTAAAAATTCCTTGTCTAGATCTGCAATCTGTAGCATTGGTGCATGTGTCAACAACTACTTAAGCTGCTCAAAGCTAGTCTCACACTCCTATGTCCATTTGTACTTCTTACCTTTCCTCTGCAATGACGTGATAGAATAAGCAATTTACAAGATTTTTCTAATGAACCTCAGATAATAGCCTGCTAGACCCATGAAAGATCTCACCTCATCCACACTCTTAGGAGCAACCCACTCCATGATGGATCTTATCTTCTCTGGATCTACTACAATGTCTTCCTTGGATACAACATGTCACAAGTAATGCACCTTAGACTGAATGAAACTGCACTTGTTGAGCTTAGCATACAACTAATGCTTTCTCAACAACCTCAACATTGCTGCTAAATGCTTGACATTCTCTTCCTCATTTTTAGAATATACCATTATATCATCAATGAACACAATAAAAAACTTATCCAAATATGGATGCAACACACTATTCATCAAGCACATAAATGTAGCTGGAGCATTAATTAATCCAAATGGAACTACAACCAACTCATAATGCCCATACCTGGTCCTAAAAGTTGTCCTGTAAATGTCCTCCTCTTTGATGCATACTTGATGGTATCTAGATCTCAAGTCGATCTTCGAGAACATGGTTGCTCTCAGCAACTGATCGAACAAGTCATCAATCCTTGGTAAAGGGTACCTTTTCTTGATGATCACTTTGTTCAACTGCCAGTAGTCAATGCCTAATTTGAGAGTTCCATATTTCTTCTTCACAAACAAGACTGATACACCCCAAGGTGATACACTTGGCCTAATGTATACCTTGTCCAACATTTCCTTCAACTACAAATTCAACTCAACCAACTCATGTGTGCTCATCCTGTAAGGTGCTTTTGATGCTGGAGCCGCCCCTAGCACTAACTCAATAAAAAATTGTACCTCCCTGTGAGGTGGAAACTCTGTAATGTTTTCAGGAAATACATCCTGAAACTGCTGCAAAACTGGGTACCTTCTCAACACATCTACATCCTCAACCTCCTTATTCGTATCACTAGAAATGTGTACTGCAAACAACATACACCCTTTCCTCTGGCTATGATTTGCTTGCATCGTTGTCACCATCCTAACTGTTGTGGCTTTATTCTTACCCTACAATACTCTTGGTTCCCCATTGTCATCAACACACTCAATGGATTTGTCATAACAGTCTACCTTGGTTCTATGAAGATACAACCAATCCATGCCCAACAACATACTATATGATCCCAATGGTAATACAGTTAAATGTGGTGCGGTAGGCATACCATTTAAATAAAATGCACAAGCTCTTACCCAATGATGAACTCGGCTCTTTGTACCTCTAGCCAACTACACTAACCAAGACTTTGCATGCAACTCTTTACTCAAACCACACATATCCACCAAGTCAGGACTAACATAGCTATAATTAGATCCAGGGTCAATCAAAATAGAAATAACTTGATCAAAAAACTTACCATCCATCTCAATGATAGATTCCTAGTGTTCTTCCTGTCTATTATCCACTGAAGCATAGATACGAAGAATGCTTTGCCCAACATCCCCAACATTCTGTGACTCTTGCGCACTATATATCTAAGGCCTACCACCCTGATTCTATGGAAAATCTCTCTTATGGCGTTCCTTGCCACATGTCCAACACTCCAACCGACCAGTGCCAACACCTCTATGCTACTGCTACGACTTGTGTCCTTGTCTAGCTACATTAAATCTCTTTTGTGTTGCCACATTCTCTTTCTCATTTACATGTTGAACCCTTTTCCTCTTAGGCTGCCATTTACCTTCTTTTTCCTTTTCCCTTCCATCCTTGCTGTGATTCATTCTTAAGCTTGGATTTTTCATAGAAATGCTTCAATTTCCCAATAACTTCCTCAAGTTGTTGAGGCTCATCATACTCAATCCGATCTATAAATGCTAATGGAAAACCACTAACAAATCGCTGAAATTTATCACTCTCATCAGTAAGATACATTACATACCTCAATAGCTCTAGAAATTTGGTCGTGTACTCTTCATCTGTCATTGATCCCATATTTAGATCATAGAATTATTTTGCCTTATTGTCGTAGTACCTCTCTCACAAGTACTTATTCCTGAAAAGCCTCTTGAATTCCCACCAAATCCAATGATATGTCTTGATGTCTTTAACCTGCTTAACATCTTCCCACCAAATGTCTACTTTACCTTTCAAGCTGAAGATCACTACTATGGAATTCATGTTATCTATGTACTCATGCAGCTCAAAGAATTTGTTCATCCCAAGCATCCAAGCCTTTTCATCAACCGACTTCTTTACATGTCCATCAAAAGTAGGTGGATTCACTTTCTTAAACTCATGTGGCAATTATCCCCTATCATTCCTCCTATAAGGATGGTAACAATGATGATCATGATGTCTATCAAAACCAGAACTAGAATAGTCGATGTTTCCATTGCCTCTCCTATTTAGAGTATCCAACAACCTACCATATCTCATCATATCATATCTATCTGACCTGTGTCTACTAGGAGACCTACTGCCATTTTCCCCATTACTTCTATCCTCATGTCCATGGCTGATACAATGTGGCCCTTGTCGTTGCAATTCTAAAAAACTTTGAAGGAGTATAGCATTAACCTCTGCTTGTTTCTCTTGTGCCTATATGATCTAGTCATTATCTACCTTACAACTCCTTATCTCTTCCTTCAAGCTTCTCAATGTTTCTGCCAAATTAGAAGTGTGCCCCACACCACACTGCCCATCTGATTCATAGGGAGATTCTATGTAGTCTACCACCTTTCTAACCATTTGGTTTCTTTCCTGCAATGCATAATATGTCAGATAAACCAAATCACAATAAATCAATGTACCTTAGTATAATTTGGGGAGGATAGATTGTCTGCAAGATCATCAAATCAACGCGATACATGTATAACATAATCATAACAACATATAGACATATAACAAGTAAGTGAAATCAACGCATAAACATCATTCTAGATAGGGTCCAGTCATCAATGCAAGGCCATATCAACAATGCATGCTATGACCTCATGCATGAAAACAACCATTACTCCATCGTACACATTGCCACATGCAACCATCAACATGCATAAGCAATGCCAAATCAACTACACACATGCATAGACGCATGTAGTCGAGCATAAGAGATCAATTCTTGTAATCAACCTACAAGACTCATACATGTAATCAAACCTACAAGAATGTAGCCTTACATACAAGGATGTAAGTAGGTGGCCTAAAATCAACATGTAAGCGACATGTAACAATATGTAACCAGTCATATACTCATGAAGATGTATTCCACAAAGTCAACATCAAAGTTTCTATGACAACCTTACTTCAACCATAATCAATCATCAAGCAAATGTAACAAGCATATGGAATGCAAGTGTAAGAGACACACATGCAACTAACATGCATGCATGACCAACACACACCCCCCCCAGTTTGAGGGGTGAACCATGCTCTGATACCACTCTGTAACACCCTCATCCCACATCTACCCAAGTAACCATGCCAACTGGGTAAACATGTGATGAGAGGCTACTATGATTGGATTTGACCTCCTATGCGACCTTAACGAAGTGGAATCGACGAAACACATCAACCAACCTATCCACATCAGGAATAGAACCCTCAAGAGACATGCCAACCACTCATACATCCTATCTTAGGGTCCCGCTGATGTTCTGGAGATCTTAGGCCTCAGTCACTCCCATGCTATAGGCAAGAGAACGTTGAGAAACCCAAATTCGCTCTCACAGGCTTGCCTGCGAGCAACCAGAGACTAAATTTGTCAATGCTATGACAATGACCCCAAGATTTGTGCCACTTTTTTAGGCCTAGAGCCCAGGTCACTTTCAAGAATGGAATGATAACTCAGGAACAGTAAAAGAACAGGGAAACAATGATTCAAAAGAAATAAGTTGAACAAGACCTTAATCAGAACTATACTAGCCATGCCAGGCATTTTGTCAAACATATCATCAACATGTAACCTATAGGTGTAAACAATAGAATTAAGTGTAGGGATCTCACACTTATCTGAGAATCATTATGAACCAATGTTCCCTCATGTCATTTGCTGCATTATCATCTATTAGTCCATAGATGCATTAGTCATTCACGTACAAGTAAAAACATGTTGAGAGCCATACATAGATGTTGTCATAAAACACACATATAACCATCATAATAACAACATAAATTCTCATGAAAGTACATCCATATAGACAACATATAATCCATCAAAATTCTCATAGAAATACAAGGAGAAATAACCTTTCATTAATGATGCAAAAACCAAACCAGGATGGGACTTCCATGTTCCACCCGACCATAGAATGGCTAAGCCAAATCTCTCTTCATCCATTCACCCCCATGCCATATTCCAAGCATGAATGTGGGACTCAAACGAAAAGAACCAACGAAGACATACCGAGGCTAAACCACCTCACCCTCATCAATAGAAACCAAGCTTTAGCATAAACCATCCTAGCTCGCTAGGCCAACACAGTGAACACATCATAATAGGCTTTACCATGATCTCCACCTGATCACTAGGCTAAATAAGCATGGATGCCACCGAATTTCTCCACCTACACCATGAGGAATTTTCTTGTCTCCTAGTCTCTCAGGCTTTACCACAATCCAAACCTGGATCACTAGGCCCTAAACCGAGACCCACTCTCTAGGCTTTACCGCATATTTCAAACTCGAAATTACTAGGCCTAACGGAGAGAAAACCACCTCTTGAATTTACCATATATCCTGCCATTCACCAACAAGGATTCCTAGGCCCATCGAGGCAACACAATCTTGACTTTACCGCAACCCATAGTCTGGCTCAGGGGTCACTAAGCCAATGGCTTTACTATGATCCACAATCCGGCTCAGGGACCACTAGGCCATGTGCTCTATCATTCGGAGATCCACCCCACTCAGCTTCGAATCCATCCAGCAATGTGCTCAACCAAAACATGAGAACCCCATCACACCATGTCTATCCAGAAATGGCAAGGCTAAGCTGAAAACTCTATTACACCTGGAAAAACCCATGCCATAATAGCAAAAGAACCACATGCAATACCATGCATGCCAAATCTATCAAGAAAAATACACATGAAAATCGATACCTGCTATGAATCTTGTTGTAGCTTGCTTGATCCTGCCTTTCCCTGCTTGATCTTTGCTTCCTCTTGCCTTCTTTTCCTTTCTTGCTCCAATTTCAAAATGCTCCAAGAAAACTCTAAGTGTCCAAGAGTGAGTGAGAGAGAGAGAGAAGAATGAGAGAGCTCCAAAACTCAACTGACAAAAGGTTTCCAACTGATCCTCAGAAGCCTTTTTATGACTGAGGCCTTTATTTTCTTCATTTTCCATTATTTTCCTTCATTTTCCTCCTCACATGCAATATGTGACCTTTCACCTCCCTTTTCTCCAAATTTCCATTATTTTCATAAATAAATGTGCCAAAAATACCATTTTGCCTCTCCAAAGCCTTATCCATTGCCTTTGCCAATTTCCTTAGTCATAAAAAATCAAATGAACACCCCTTAGGATGCCTTGCACAACATTCAACTTGGAATAAGTGTCCCATCAACCATGCTTATTATTTTTGCCTTTATTAACTTTTATTACATGGAATTTTGACCAGGGTTGTTACACCTACAATGTTGTGTGTCTTTTGGAGCAAGGATGTACCATATTACAAGGTTTTTGATCCATGCATAGAACCAACAAGAAAATGATTAGCAAGAAAAATACACAAATGAAAAAACAAAGCAACTATATCTAAATAAGAGGACTAGTTTGAATGTGTAAAAAAAAAAAAGATAAAAAAAGATAAATAATGGATGTTGGATAATAAGAAATCTCTTTATTACTTGATTCAAAGCAATACTATCCTAGAGACGCTAAAATGGTTTGACGGGGGAATGGACTCTATGGCTTTCATAAATGAAGATCTCTTTCCCTCTCCTTGCAAAATTGATCTCTCCTCAAGAAGTCCTTTGAAATATTTATAATGATGGGTTCTATGAACAAAAAGAAATGCTAATTATCAGACAATTTGGCAGCATAACTTTGCAATGATATTTTTTTTGTCCCAAATGTAGTGATATTTATAGTCCCAAGTTCATGCTTTCTCTCCACTTGTCTCGTAATGAGATTTGACCTTTGAGTGAGCTAGTGGGAGACAAAGGGATCCTTTGGAGGCTCCTTTATTCCACTTCAATTGTGTAGTGGCTCAACACTTAGTTTCCTGACCTTGTTCTTTCACCTAGTGGTTGAAATTTAGTTTGATTTGGCTCATGGATTACTGATATGTCACTTCTATGGATCTGCACCGCTCTTGAAGAAACAACCACAATGATGTGTGTAAAACTGTTGAGATGGCTTTGTGTGGTTTGATTTTTTAAATGTAAACCTTAAGAACATTTTCTTTTTTATTGCTGTTTGATGTCTTTCAACAATCACTAGTGTATTTATACAATCCATTCTTTGGTGTTGAGTACCCTAGCTAATGCATTTGGGTGCACAATGTTTTGGTGATAAGATACAATATCAAAGCAAGATTTCAATTCCTAGACAAAACTCTCCTAAGGAAAAGCTTTATCATGTAGGTGAACTCCATCGCTTATGTGGAATATATAAAGCACAAACTAGAGCTCATGCAAGGGGATCCTTATGGACCAACAATGATGTTATTTGAAAGAAAAAAAACTTGATAACAATTATTTGTTTTTTGACTACAACATACACATAGACATAATTCCCACTTTGGTTTTGTGTCTACGGAGCGAAGCAATAGACCATATTCATTCTAAAAAATAGTTTGTTTCAAGGATGTAGTAGAAAACAAACTTTCTACTTTAGCCACTTAAAAGCCTCTATTGCTTAATGTGCATACTATGGGGAAATTATAAGAGTTGCCAATCTAGGATGTGTTCAAGATGAAGTTTAGAATGCAACCCTCCTTTTATTAATCATCTATGTACTTTGCATATTCAATATTTTCTAGCTTCCAACATCAAACTTGTATCAATGGATCAATTTCACCTCCATAAAGCACTCTAACATATATTACTCCATGTATCTCTTTATTCTAAAAATTTCGATATTATTCAATTGTGAAGACTTTTGATTATTAGGAAGTTTTCAAGGAGGATCCCTAGGGAAGAGTTGATCTCATCTTTTGGATAGTTCATGGTTCTTAGATTTTTCACTTGTCTTGTAGATATTCCATTACAATTTTGGCATTTATCAATTTTTAGGATATCAAAAATAGCTTAAACAACAACTTGAAAACATATATTGACTAGATTGGGTTTGGTTTTCTTACATATGTTTAAATCTCTTTTAAGATTGACATCAGATTTTAACATTGACATCAGCGAAAGTTTATTAGATAAGATGATATTATTACATGAGTTCAAAATTTGGCTTATGAAAATAACTTTTTGATGTTGGATTTTTCAAACTTTTTAAGATTTACACTTAAATTAACATATTGAAGAGACATCATGAACCTACACATGCAATTCAAATAAAAAATTAGAGGAAAATAATATTCCCAAAAATCAAAATTTTATTTTTGAAAACTGATAAAGACTCTAACTGAAAAAAGAGAGAGCAAAAATTCAATGGCTATTTTTCAGTCCGTTCAAGCAAAGTCACAATGATTCCATAACGTCATTCTCATAATGTAAGCGTACATAGTGCAATAATTGAAACAAACAAAATACAAACATCTCCGGATTTTTTTGTGAGCTGAATCATTGTGAAAACGCGGTAACCAGGTCATTGCCAATTAAGGTTTTCATTTCAATGAGAAAATAGGAGGACACCGATATTTAGTTATTTGGAGATCCCAATCATCTCTTAGTACGCATGCTTTGTTGTCATTATGTGGGATCCTTGTTTGCGCAAACAGCAACATGTTCTTTCATTTGAACGGGATAAAGTACACCGTAATAAGTATAACCCTTACAAAGTGGAGTCGGAGTTGGATTCGTCTATGGAAGCGGTGGAATTGTTGGAATGGTTAGGATGGGTAAAAGTAGTTGGAATCTGGGCACAATAATCTCAAAATCATATTTTAGATGGTGGAAATAGATTCAATGTCATCAAAAATTTCTAGGACGCTTAAAATTATGAAGTTTGATAGCTTTTACTTGGATTTACAAAAATCCCTGCTAGATTTTTTCAAAATATGGCTGGAATTTTCATAACTTTCAGAGAAAAAAACAGTGTGGTTCTATTTAATCTTCGTCTCAAACTTGGCCAATATTCAATTCCACTATGAAGTTTCTGTCACTTCATCCTGAAAATATTTATGAAATCATCTTTGGCATAAAGAGAGAGACCATGGCCACAGCCAACAAAAACTAATGCCATAGTTTAAACAGATTGTTTTTTTCTCTGAAAAACATAGAAATTTTGGCAAGAATTTAATAAAATCTAATCAACATTTTTGTAAATCCAAATTAACGCTGTCAAACTTCAAAATTTTGAGTGCCCCAGAAGTTTTTGATAGTGCTAAATCTATTTCCAACAACAAAAAATTTTGAATTTTTTACCCAAATTCCAACCACTTTTAACTGTTAAAGTAATTCTCCCCTTATAACTTTTCCAAAACTAATATGGGATTTCAAATAATGAAACGCATACTTTTTCAAAACTAATATTGTTTTTCAAATAATGATACTTCGCATCTATGCAATAATATAGACTCAAAAAATTGTAAGCAACAGTATTTTTGTTAAAATAGTTTAATATCACCAACCTAAATAGAATGACTTCACAATTAAGGTTAAAAACAAAGGTATTATATGCATAATACGCTCAAAATGCAATGAACAACTACGAGTGAGTGATGCACTATAGCTAAACTATATATAATATTATATTTTAATTGTAAAGTTTATTTAATATATGTAAATAGTTTTTGTGTTGAATTTAGTAATGTAATTTTTAATAAGATTGTGATTTTTTTTTGGTTAAAATACACTTTTAAAATGTATAAATAAATTTAATTTTTTGAAATTTTTTGAGGTACTTGAACTTTGTAGATTAAACAACTTAAACTTATAAGTTCTAAAAAAAAATTAGAATTTGAAGTAAAATTTAACAAAAAAATCTCGTGAAAAAATGTCATTTCATCTATTAGTTAGAGTATGTTTTTCTTAACACATTAAATTGATAGATATTTTTTTTATAAAATTTAACTATTTAATATATAGAGATGTATATCATCTAAGTTTTAAAGATTTGAATATATGATTTTAAAATCTAAATATATGGTTTAATCATTAATGATAATTTATAAAGATGATGTAGGTGACTAGGAGAACATTTTAATGGTTAATATTTTTGCAAATGGGTTAATCTTCTATGTTTTTTCTTAAAAAAAATTCTCTAAATTTCATTTTTTTAAATGACCTTCCAAACTTTTTTACCATAAATATTTTTCCTTTAAAATTGCCAAAATTTTATAGAGAGTATATAAAATCACTATAAATTTAATTTTTTTTACAAAAATATAACCTAACATTTTATAGGTTGTATATTAGAAACCAGTAAGATTCATGAAAGTTTATAAATTTTAAAATAAATTTTCATTCTTAAAATTTTCCATAAAAATCACAAATAAACATTATAATATTCTAACATCATTTAACACATGATACCCATTGTGATTTACCTCATCCATTATTATATATAAAAAAAAAAAATCCCCAAAATTAAACTAATTAATCAAACTTTACACACATGAATGCAAAATAGAACCAAGATTTCCAAAGGTTTTTTAAACAAAAGTGGAAAGCCATGGTAACAGAACCAAGTATCGACTATAAATCCTTTATAAAACTAGTGTTTCATACTGACTCCTCGATATTACAAGAGGGGAGGCATACATAGAGAAATCGGTACATTTTCACAAGTGTGCATGTAGATCACGGCCAAGAATTTCGAAAGATTTATTGCTCAAAAGTGATAAGTCATGGAAATAATAAATTTAAGCATATTATAATTTCGCTATAAAATAGAGTGGTTAATACTTATCATTTAGTTTAAATATAATTAAATTGAAATAAAAAATATTAAGATTTGAGTAAATGAAAATATAAAATTATGAAAAAAAGAAGACTATAATTAATTATATAGTATTAAAATCTATAATAATATTTTTTATTTTTTAACATTAAAATTAATTATTAAAAATATTATTTTATAATTTTGAAAAATACTCTTCATAAATCATAGTGAATAAAAAAAAATTACCATATTCAATGACCAAAATAAACTATAAAAGAAATTTAGCTATCATATTTCTAACATGTTGTAAAACTATAAATATAAAACAAAGTAAATGAATAATAGTCATTATTAATCATTCAAAATAATAATTATTTATAAACTTATATAACCATTTAAATATTGATATTTATTATTTATTATTTAATTCTAATTGAATTTCAAATTGCATTTTTATTTTTAATTTAAATTGGGCTCGAGTTAATTGGGTTACCTCCAAACTAATATGCAAACTAAAGTTAAAATTCGAGGCCGAGGTTGAAATTAGAAAACATTGTTGATTGTAATGAGGACAATTGTAAATGAGATCATGGAAATAAAAATAATGAGCGTATCAAGTTAATTGTGTTACCTCCAAACTAATATGCGAACTAAAGTTAAAATTCCAGACTGAGGTTAACATTAGAAAACATTGTTGATTGTAACAAGGACAATTGTTGAATGACTGGATATTTTCTAAATGGAATGTGGGCGAGGTGATCTGAGTGGAGGTGCGCTGCGATAGTGACCAATCACCATTTCCATCTCTAGGCGAACCTATAGATCGACTGCAAGTGCACAAGGTAACAAGTATTATCCTTTTGCATGCCTCTTCTCACTTATCTGCTTACATGCCTCTCTCTACTTCCGCTTGCCACGTACCTTCTTGGTTGCACTTGCCACCATAGTTTTACTCGACATCCTAGCAGGTGGTTGCATACTCTATATACTCTCCCTTTTCCTATTTGGCAACATTTCATCCCCAGGAAGGCGGGGAGATTTTGCTCTTTACCTGCTTTGAGACTTTCCTTAGTATACTTTGTAGCCTAGTTCTTTCCTGCTCTCAGATTGATATTAGATGTGTATGTTCTCAACTCAGCTCACTGGCTCTGGACCTCTGAAATCTATCGCGGCGTTATCTCCCTTGGCTCTTGCTCGGGTATAAGGTCAGAGTATCTATTCCTTATTTTAGTAATGTTAAAATTTGGATGGGTATGTTATTAAAATTTCTGTTTGCAGCGACTTTTTCAAAGAAAATATGAGTTAATTACATAACATGTTTTCATTTATTTACAAAAGACTGCAACAGTAATCCTTTGATAGCTTAATATGCTCCTGGTTTCATTGCATGAATTTATCGTGTTAAGGACTCTCTGAGAATTTCCTCCCGGGTTAAAGCTTTGAAGATAGGGTTATATTCTTTCTCCATTCATGTCCTGGTTGGTAATTTCTGAACGACTATGGTCGTCTCTAAAAATCATCAGAAAACACTTTGTGGTATATAGACCTTGCACTGATATTCGCATGAAAATCGGCCATTGGTGGTGCATCTTTGGTATTGTTTGTTGCTATTTTGTCTACTCGGAGGCATCCTCTTGACTGTTACTCTGGTCTGAATCTCTATTGTAATTTTCCATCGCCATGCCTTCTAAAACCGATCCTTATTCGGCGATTTGACGGGGATACAACTCAATGACATTCAAATTTCTATCCTTCGTAGGCTTTCTTTAATTTTCCTCCCTACCCTTCTGCGCGTAAGGACATCCTCGACTGCCACCCTTGACCTTCTAATTACTATTTTTAGTCCTTGCCTTGATGTTTTTCCCCTTTCATATTAAGCCTGGAGTTTTCTAGTCTTCCCCGTACTATTTCCTTGAATACTGTTTGGTACTTCCGGTATTTTGCATAGATTTTTCCCATTATCGAAGCACTTTTGAGATCCCGAGGTGGCTCCTTTTGGATAAGATATTAAATTTGCCCTGTTGTGACTCCTTTCCATCCATGTCCTCTCGTCCTTTTCCTTGAATACTGTTTGGTACTTCCGGTATTTTGCATAGATTTTTCCCATTATCGAAGCACTTTTGAGATCCCGAGGTGGCTCCTTTTGGATAAGATATTAAATTTGCCCTGTTGTGACTCCTTTCCATCCATGTCCTCTCGTCCTTGTTGTAGCAGTTCACTTTCCTCCTGTATGGACATCCTCCACGTGGAATCAGACACATCAGACTTGGTTAGAGCGGCTATGGAGGCTGAAGCTAAATACTGCGGTACTGTTAAGGCTCCAGAGTGGCATTCCAGGCTGGCAGAGCATATCCGGCCATCTCATTCTGCTTCTGATCTGAATTTGGAATCTCCCCCTGCTCCCAGACGCAAAAATAAACAACGCCCTGCTAAAATTACCCCCCCCCCATCTGCAATTTGTTTGGATGGTGAAAAGCTGGCGGACCGTATTGCTAGCTTGCAAACAAGGGCGCTGATTGGAAAGTGGCACTTCCCCGATATGGACGATAGCCAGATCCGGAAATGGCTGGGTGCTCGATGGAGGCCTCTCATTGGTTACACACCCACCATAGTCCGCCTCATGCGTGACTGGTATAGCTTCCATTTTTTAAAGGTAAAGGATCTCAATATCATTTGGAAACTCCCTTGGGTTCATGGCCGTAGTTATTTGGATCTCCACAAGTGGTACATAGGCTTTGAACCCCTCCGGAATACCCCTCAGAACAATTTCATTTGGGTCAAATTGCCTACATTTCCTATCGAACTGTGGACGAAGGAAACTCTCTCCTTCATAGGCAATGCAATCGAGAAATTTGTTTATGTCGATCCCACATGTATAGGAGCAAAAGATAAAAGGGTTGCTTGGCTTCTGATTGAAAAATATTTCAGGGGTGGTTTTCCGGACCACATTGACCTGCTTTGGGGTAACTTATCTGCATGCCAAAGACTGGACTATTGGGGCGTTCCATTTAGGTGCGCTCAATGTCATAGAACGGGACATTTAAAAGAAAAATTTCCTCGGGTGATACAAGGTAAGGTATGGAAAAAGGTCTATAAGAGGAAAAACAACTCCAAATATACAGCTGTGTCTCTGAATAGCGAAAATGGTGATTTTCACAATTTCAACGATTTATCTCCATCGGCTAATATTCTCTCTCGGTCCTGCTATCATAATTTGTCATCTTTGCCTAAATCTCCAGGGAGGCTGCCCCAGCATCCTATCCTCTCGCCCCGGCATCAGAAATCTTCCTTTCTTCCTTTATCGAGGTCGCTTTCCCCGGGAAATATTAACGCAATATGTGATCCTGTTTTTTCTCCCGTGTCTCCCCCTCCTGAACCCTCTCTGGATGTCCCGATTGACCCTCCCCCTCCCTTACCCAAAGATTGTTGTCCTCCCTTGAAGGATGATAACATCTTCATCATCCCATCGTCTTCCCCATCACCTAACAGACCTGATTGTTCACATTCGAATGTTTTCCTTTCCCCTCCCATACACTCCACACATTTTTGGTCGGCCTCCAAAGGAAAAGCTCCCATGCCCCCCATTCCCCCCCCCCCTTCAATCCTCTTCCATCCCCCACCAACTCCATTGGCAGCGATTTGGACATGCTGCTTCAGAAGAATTCGCTCCATATGGTCCTCCTGACAATTCATAAACCCCGTAGATCTGCCTCTCCTGTCATTAGTCCTAATTCTGCCAAAAATATCACTGTTCATGGGAAAAACAATAGGGGAAGCAGACACTTTAGGGGCCAAAACGCTTCTAGGAACCTGAACTTACAGGATTCCTCCCTTATTGATGTTCCCATTTCAAATTTCTCTAATTTTGGGTCTCTTAGAGCAGAATTGCCCGAGATTGTTATCAAATGATGAATATGTTATCGTTCAACATAAGGGGTCTTGGAGCAAACCCCAAGTACATTGCTCTAAAAAATGTATTTTGTTCATCTTCTTACAGGTTGATTTTAATACAGGAAACAATGCATAACAGTCAAGATACTATCTCTTACTTTAGGCGAATGTTCCCATCCTAGTATATAGCGACAACGGAGGTGTCGGGTCTCTCTGGAGGTCTTGCAGTGTTATGGGATCCGAGCCGGATCTTTGCTAGTACTTTTCGATGCCTTGGAGGCATTTTGATAACCGTCAGATATAGAGGATGCGCTGACAGGTTTCATATTTTGAATGTCTACGCGCCCTATAAGGACAGAGCATCCTACTGGGACTTCTTTATTGCCTCTGGTATTTTGGACAATGAATCACTCCTCATCGCGGGAGATCTTAACTGCACAATGGGACCAGATGAAGTTTGGGGGAAGGGGAAAAAAGAAAACTCTATTGGGGAGAAAATCAGGGAAACAATGCTACAAGACAACTTTGTTGACATCTGTCCTAAATCTTTGTCTCCCACGTGGGACAATGGTCATTCAGGGGAAGCCTATATTGCTAAGAGAATGGACAGATACATCATGCATGAAAAACTGATGGAGAAATATGGAATTCCGAGTTCACATACTCTCCTTATTTTCATTTCGGACCATTGGCCGGTTTCTTTACAGTGGATGAATCCAAATTCACGGAAAAGCTACCCATTTAAGTTCAACAGATATTGGTTAGAAGAGGAAGCTTTTAACAATATGGTTCACGAAGTTTGGATGGCCAACAGTTATACAACAGAAGTCTCTCCATCGGAGAACTTGATTGGAAAAATGAGGAATCTAAAATCAAAAGTGAAAGAATGGAAAATTCATAAGAAACATTCTAATTACAAAGAACTGAAGGAAATTGATAAAGAAATAACAGAAATAGCAGAGGGTATGACTTCCCAAATCATTCCATGGAGTACTCAGGCTCGGATTTGGATACTTGAAAAAAAGAAACAAAGAATATTAAAGATTGAAGAAATCTCTTGGCGGCTCAAAAATCGAGCCACTTGGCTGAAGGAGGGTGATAGAAACACCAAGTTCTTTCATCATTTTGCTAGTAATATACGTGCAACAAACTCTATTTGGCAAATCAAGAACGAAGAAGGAGTCCAGCTACACTCACAAGAAGACATTTCCAATGCCGTCAATGATTTTATACAAACGGGAGTCTAACAGGCAGATCAATGATATCCTATGGGATATAGACCCTTTCCCAAAAATGTTCGATGATGAGGATAATGCAAGGATTTATGCTCCGGTAAAGGAGGAAGAATTACTCTCTGTAATGAAGTCATTTAAAAAGGATAAATATCCCGGCCCAGATGGCTGGACCATAGACATTTTCATCCACTTATTTGATATTATGAAAAGAGACATTATGGGGATGGTGGAAGAAACCAAAAGACAGGGGAGTATTCATCATTATATTTCATCCACCTATATTGCACTGATTCTGAAAAAAAAGGATTCTTTTTCCTTTGCAGATTATAGACCGATTTCTTTATGCAATGTCATCTATAATATCATTTCTAAAATAATAGCTGAGAGAATCCATGGCAATTTATCTCTACATATCAAAAAAGAATAGCATGGGTTGCTAAGTGGCAGAAACATTTTAGAAGCAGTGGCCATAGCTCAGGAGGCTTTGCATTCTATGCAAACAAGAAATGTTGATGTTGCCGTTCTTAAAATTGATCTAAAAAAAGCCTACGACTGCATAGACTAGAGTTATCTGAGATTTTTACTTATCAAGATCGAGTTGTCAGACCTGTGCACTAAATGGATCATGGCATGTATGGAAGGAATTAACTATGTGGTCCTCATTAATGGGTACCCCACACCTTTTTTCTCAGCCAGAAGAGGTCTCCGTCAGGGGTGCTCTCTGTCCCCCCTTTTATTCACTTTGGTCATGGATACCCTTAGTCTTCACATCAAACATGCAGTTTCTGCGGGGAATATTGGACCACTTTCGATCTCCAGAGGTAACACTCTTACGCACAACCTATTTGTGGACGACATTCTACTGTTCGCTATGCTTTGCAGAAATACTTGGCATAAAATGCATGAGATTATAAATTTATTTCAAAAGGTCATAGGTATATATGTCAATGGAGGTAAATCTACTTTTCATTATGGTAAGGTTAATGCAGAAGAGATGGAATATATCTGACAGCTATTTAACATCCAGGCTATTTCCATAAAAGAGGGGGTAAAATATCTGGGGTATCATCTAAAACCCACAGGCTACAATTCATTTGATTGGTCATTGATCTTAAACAGATTTTATAAGAGAATATCAGGGTGGGAATTTAAATGCTTATCTGTTGCTGGCAGAATGATCTTAACTCAGTCGGTTCTTGCTCAAATCTGTGTATATTGGGCGCATCTGTTCTACATTCCATCGGCTATAATTAAAAAACTGAACAGTTTAATGGCAATCTTTATTTGGGGAGGATGCAAGGAAAAGAGAAAGTATCATCTTACGAAACTGGAAAACATCACCCTCCCAAAAATCAAGGGAGGCTAGGGCATCATGAATCTGCGTCGCTTTGGCATGGCTCTACTGTGCAAATCAATGTGGCGAGTGGTCTTTGGGAATAGCTTATGGAGTCAAACCATTAGAATGAAATATATGGGGAATGAAGATATTTACTTCTGGTACATGAAAAATTTTAAATGGCCCTCTCAAGGATCGGTGATCTGGAGAATTCTACAAAAGACTCTTCCTTTTTTCTGCAGGAACTGTATATGGAAATTACAAACTGGAAATAACATCCTTATTGGTGTTGATAAAATCAAAGGAGTTGAAATGGATCCTCCAATCACTCCACAGTTTCTATTGCTCCTCCACCATAAAGGTCTCTTCTTCTAGGCACAGATTATGAATGGATGGCAGGATGACATACCACAATGGAAATCGGACAGAGAACTCGGACTAGAAGGAGAAATGGTCGCCCAATGGAATATAATTGTTTGGAATATGAAAAATGCAGGTTTTTAAAATCAGAGGACAGAGATTGCATTAAATGGCAGGTAAGAAAAGGTAGATCCATTGTATTAGTAAGAGACATATATATTTCTCTGATAGAATAGAGAAGGGAGACCTCAAAAAAAATCTTTCCATACTCTCTATGGAAGGTAAGCTGCCCACGAAAAATAATTATATTTTCGTCGTTAGTTTTCCACAATAAAAACCTCACTTGGACAAATTTGCAGAAAAGGGGCTAGCAGGGACCAACCATATGCTCTATATGCTCAGCCAACATTGAAGACAATCTGCACATTTTTTTAAAATTCCCTCTATCTCAGAGTTTGTGGGTGCAAATGGCGAACTACCTTGGATTTCCTACAATCTCACACCCATCCATGGAGGATGCTTATGAATGGTGGGGATCTCAAAAAACTATCTGGCATCCCATTCCATTAATTGTTTGCTGGTTCATATGGAAGTGGAGAAACAAAAGAATCTTCCAGAATTGCAAGGAGAGTTTTGGGCGTATTATAGATAAGGCTATTCCTTTTTATCTCTCCATACTCCATAACATCCCCCTACAGAAAAAACAACAGGTGACAGCCTCGGACTCTCAGCAACTTTTCTTCCCAAGGGCCCATTTTGACGGTGCGGCAAAAGATGGAAAATGCGCTTGTGGGGTTTACATTGGTATATCAAATGATCTCCAATATAGGACGCTTGTGGGGTTTACATTGGTATATCAAATGATCTCCAATATTTCCTATATTGGAATGGTGGCAATGGGACAAATAACAAAGCAAAGGCCATGGCCCTGCATGGGCTGCTTCTTTTCTGCATTTTCATGGACATCGGCCCTATCAATGTATATGGGGACTCTAAAATAATCATAGATCACGTGAATGGCATACATGTCATAAAAAATGACAGCCTTTCTGGATGGTTGACCAGGATTACATCTCTATGGAAGCCTGCTTTTTCCCTATCTCTCATATAAAACGTAATCAAAATGAGATAGAAGATGAACTTTCAAAGAAGGGAATGCAATATTCAGTGGGAAAGTGGCATCTGAGCATCACCATGGAATCCAGTTCATATGTCATTCAGCCATTCACTATGCCAGGCATATAAGGTCGATAAATTTTGGTATGCTACAAGCTCCCTTTTTCTGGATAATATCCCAGCTTGCAGGTATATATTTTTTCTGAATATCCTTTGAAATATTTCTACATTTTAAAGGTTTCTATATGCTGTCCAAAATTTTGTATATGTATCAACGAAAAACGTATAGATGATAAATATCTATTGAATAAGAGATCATATCCGGGACAATGCTCGCCATATATTTGTAAATACAACACTGTTTTATGGGACATAATATGTACTATACTGCTTTCTTCTGAAAAAAACGAGGACCATTGTAAATGAGATTGTGGACATAAAAATAATAAGAATATCGAGTTAATTGCGTTACCTCTAAACTAATATGCGAACTAAAGTTAAAATTCCAAGCTGAGGTTGAAATTAGAAAACATTTTTGATTGTAATGAAGACAATTATAAATGAGATCATGGATCGAGTTAATTGCGTTACCTCTAAACTAATATGCGAACTAAAGTTAAAATTCCAGGCTGAGGTTGAAATTAGAAAACATTGTTAATTGTAATGAAGACAATTATAAATGAGATCGTGGACAGAAAAATAATAAGCGTATAACGAGGCTTCGTGGAAAAGGAAGTATTTTGATTGTGATGGAGGACGGTTGTTCCCATGATTTGACATATAAAATAGACGTATAAAACGGCGCCATTGAGTAGGTGGCATTTGGATTATGATTGGACAACTACTATGTGTGTTGATATATTGTGATATTATAAATTAATTAAGATTAATTATTATGTTTTTAAATTTTAGATATTGTATTTAAAATTATATGTTATGTTATGATTTTATGTTAATTAAATTTTGGATTAAGATTTTTATTTTTAATTAGTTGTTTAACTTTTATTTATTTTTAATATTTTTTAAGAGATATTTTGATTATAATGGGACATTTATGTGTTTTAGTAGGATGATATTTTAAATTAATTAAATTTAATTATAATTAGATTTGAGGTATACAATCAAAGATTGAATTGTATAAATAGATAGTGAAGTACAATTATTATACAATAATAGGGTGAACCAATAAACTAATGAAATTTAAAATTTTATTAAAAATAAAATTCAATTTCTAATATTAAACTTTAGAGAATGTTACAATTTTTTTAGTCAAAATAAACTAATAACAAATCAAACTAAAAACTGAATACAATATATTGCCGCAGGTATAATAAGTGGTTCATACATATACTTACATATGACAAAAAGGAGCTATGCATAATAAAGATGGGTGGTGAAATGAAATTGAATTTTGATTTGTTGTGTCAAATTTATTGTGTATTAGGGGAGAATATATTGAGTATGATTTTATTCATAAAGTCATATTTCTAGATGAGTTATGCCATGAATTTAGAGGGGAATTATGAAATAAAATATGAAAGTGGTGAGTTTCAATTTTTCTCTCAACTAAATGTTTTAGAACAAAATTTACATGGAAAGTTTCTAACAAAATGTTATCGATCTAAAAATTAGTTTGGCAACATAATTTACATGGAAAGTTATTATTTCGGTGCCCATTGTCCAAGACGATTTTAATATGAAAACAAGATTTAAATCATGGTATGTATCTCTCGTGGAAAATCTTCATCTTGTAGGTGAACTCCGTTAATTATACGGAGAGTATAATAAAATGCAATTAATATGGGGAACTTTATGGACTAACAATGATCTTGTTTAATGGAAAATAACTTGATGACGATTATTTATTATGTGACTATGGCATATTAAAAGATGCAATATTCATTTTTATCGTGTGTAGTCAGAGGATGAAACAATGGAGCATTTTCATATGCAAAACTTGTTTCTTTGAAGGATGTTCCGGAAGCAAACCCTCAATTTACTTCTTCAAAACCTCTTTCGTTTAATGCATATATTATGGCTGAACTATAAGATGTATTAATGTTGAAGGTATCCGAGTCAAAGGTTTCTAAATTTAGCCGTTTTTACTCTCTAAAATCAATTATATATATATATATATATAAAATTTCTTTATTATCTGATTCTCAAACTTATTTATTATTAAAAGATTCAAAATTCCATGGATTTTTTTTGTTATCATATAATTATTATTTATAATGTGAAAAAGCAATGTCTTATTATTTGATAAATTGGATGAAATTTATCAATAATTAAAGGAAGACGATAAAAGATATCACTATATATATATTATTTGAATCGAGATCAAACAAGGGTTACATAGTAACTACTGCATTCCCATACCTTAAATATAGCTTAATTAAATTAAAAAACAATAAACATAAAAATTAAAAAACTAATAAAATATTATATTGTTAAATGTGATCACCACACATTTAAAAACATGAATAACTAATATTGTTTATAATAACATATATACACTAACATATATATATATGTATGTCACTTTAAATTGAAATTATTGAGAAAAAAATTATAAATCATCAAAATTAAAAATAGAAAAAATAGAAAAATAAGAAAGTTAAATACAAAGTAAAATAAAATTAAAAATTAAAACTTAGTAACTAATAGAAATGAAAATTACTAAACAACTTATAATAAGATTTTAATAGATTACCTTACAAATAAATAAATTTAAATAATAATAACAAATAACAAAAATTAATTTTTAATATTAAACTATAAATAACCATATAAATTTTTAGTAAAATACAAAATAAATCCCAATTAAAAAACAAAACATACTATAACTATTAAGTTTTATAGTTATATTCATTTTTAAAAAGCAGAGAGTACGACATAACTTTTCCTTTTTGGAGAGGTGGGATCTTGTTTGTGCACAACGCAACCTGTTCTTTGATTTCAACATGATAAATGACATACTTCTAACCATACACATAAAAAAACGTGAATCCATCTCCGCCTTTAAAAACCTTACATTACCATTGCCTTCGGTCAATTTCACATTGAAGCTTCTGTCACCACATTATCCTGAAAGTATCTCTGAATAGTATCAGAGAAGGAATATTTCTTCCCCATAAAAGAGGAACAGACCCCTTTGGCAGCTTTTACATGGACAACAAAAGCAACTATGATGTTCGTGATCGATATCGAGATGTAGAGTCAGATGTTCCAGAAGAGCAGCCGGACCTTTCAATTTACTTATTGGGTGGGGGCTTATGGTCTTTAGGCCTTACGGCACCTTCGGGTCAATCCTGATACAATGCACATATTATATATGTCATTATGCCATATCATAATTTCTCATATTCGATAAGGAGAGAGTTAGTCATGTATTTGGCTGCTACCACCGCGGCTGTGCAACCCCCGCGGATGCCACCACCGCATCAACGTGCAACCAAACCACAGCAACATATATAATGTCGTGGCTGAAACTGTCATGGCTGGTCTATAATGGAATGCATGGTCTATACGACTAATCAACAAAGTAGATAGTAAAGAAATTGGAAATCATCAGATTTCATTGATGAATGCTAACTCAGAATGAGGTTGATCCGTGGAGAGTTTAATAATTAAAAAAAAAAAAATTAATTATGTTAGTTGCATTTTTAGAGAAATAAATGCAAATAGTAGATAATGGTAAATATTAGTGACTTTTTAGTTTTGGTCATCTCATTTTGTGAGTGAATATATGGTTTTTCCATATATAAAATTGGTGTTGGATTTGATTTAATCCAAATAAAGAAAAAATAATTCTTAATGATTATATTTTCTAAAAACCATATAATAAATAAATATACATAATAGATGAATATATCTTTTAATTTAATGATTATATTTTCTAAAAACATCAATCAAAACTATATAGAAAATCAATATATATTTTTTAAAGATTTATGGATTCAAATTCAAAAAACTAGAGTATTTACATCAGCGTAAACTTTAACATCATTATAAATGAAAAAATCCTTTATCTCACAACTAAAAAAAACTCTTACATTAAATTAATATATAATTTGATAATAACTTTAAAACTAAATTATTATAATATTATTATTCATCATATATAAATGACTCACTTCACTTCAGCTTTTATGTTTTTGATATAGAAACCACTCATTTTTGTTGTAATAAGAATGTTAAAGTTTTTATGCATCCTGTTTTTCTATAAAATAGATTTTGAAAAAGTTACATTGCAGTATAAGCAATATGATGTTAGAGTATATAATTAGGGAGCATTAATGATCTATAAATTACCATGAATATTTTATTGGACAATCAGTCACAACATAGCTACTATAATATATTAGAAATTCTAAAATCTACACTATGAGAGTTTATTTCTCCTTAAATTTATGTATCTGTTAATTAATATTTATTGCATATGCATGCAAAATATAATTATGCAAAAAATGGAGAACAATAAAATAAAAAATCATAAATCATAATTGACATAAGATATATCCTAGGAAACCCTTTCAAAAGAAAATACAGTTGGAAGGTGAAGTTGCTTTGCTTTCTTTCTTTGAATAGAAAATGAATGCAAGTACAAAGAAGTAAGGTTTTTGGCCCATGCACTTGTATAGCGCAAAATTCCTCTTTGTGTGTTCCCTCTCTATCCCTCTTAACCACTTTGCTTTTCTATGGAACAAAACGCACTTGAAAATAATGGAACCCTTGTTCCTCCTAGTGGTCTGGCTATACACAACCCGATAGCTTACTAGTGGTTAGGTTCGATTCCTTCAACTCTTAACTAGAGTTACAATATTGACTCTTCTAGAGTCTTCTTCATCATGATCATGTGGCTATACCGTTTTCTCTAAGTAATGAGGACGACATCAAATCCTCTCGAAGTATGGTGATCAGACAGGACGGTCAACTCCCTAATGGTAAAACTTTTGCATGTGAACTCTAATTGAGACAATTATTGCACTGTTGGGAAGGTCTATATGTGTAGAATGACAAAAAATAGGTGTGGAACCAAAGTGGAAATTTTTTACCACCAAAAAATATATTTTCATGCCTAAAAAAGATCCTCGACAATTTTATAACCTAATCTTTCAAACTAGGTACCATGGCTAAAAATGGTCTCATGAGTTGATTCCTCCATTTTTTCCACTCGGAAGAACAACAATATAATGATCCAGTCTATATCACACCTCCCCATTTTGAGAGGATTTTGTTTCCCAAAAGCTTCTATTAAATGAGGTGGGAAAATTTTTCCTCTACCTTCTCTTGGGTGTACCATTTACCTTTGTCTAGTAGATATCCTTTCAAACAAATCTGCCAAAGGCCATGTTCCCCCTATCTTGTAGTTTTGAACCTCTTCTACAAAAAAATATCTTTTGTCAACTTTTCTTGATCATCTAGTGTCGAATCCTGTAGAGAATGTAGGACATGTTCCTCTTTCTAATCTAGCATGGAAGGGTCATAGAGTTTTAGATTCTCTAATTCATGGCTGAGTAAATGTTCATGTATGGGAGAAGAGTAATTCTATAGCTATTATCTCCCGCCTTTTCTAGTATCTCAAAGGGAGCATACAATAGAGCCTTGAATTTCTTTCAAGGACCCTATAGCATTTTCTTGTTCAACTACAACCATGCTCTGGCTCCCACCGTGAATGTCTTCTCTATTATGTGATGATCATGCATAGCCTTATATTTTTCCTGTGCCTTTTGCAATGTCTCCTCTACCTGTATATGGATTTGCATGATGTTTTATAGAAATATTTATGCCCTTCAAGTATCCTCTGTAAGATCCTCTCTCACTCCTACTTGCTACCCATATGCAATATCCAAAGGTGAAGGTGGAAAATATCTAAATGAAGTTTCAAATGGGGACATACCAATAGAAGTGTGAACTACTATATTATAAGAGTATTTTATATATATATCATATTTTCATCCATGGTCTTTGGATGGAGTCTAATTATAAATCCTTGAAAGATGCACAAAAACCTTGTTGACTACATTATGCCCATCTATTTGTTGATAGAATGTTGTAGACCTATTTAACTTTTTGTCCATCATTTCCCATAATGTAGTCTAAAATGCACTAAGAAATCTTTTGTCCTTATATGAAATTATGCTTCTTGGTATCCTGAAGTGAACCTAGACATATCTAAAGAAGAAGTTCACTACTTCCTACCCACTAATGGTCTTTTTACACGGCATTAGAACACACATATTGTTTAACCTATCAACTACCATGAAGAATTAGTCACGACCCTTCTTGAATAGTGGTAAACCTCCCAAAAAAGTCCATGTAAATGATTTCCCAAGAATAAGTGGGTATATGTAAGAGATGATATAGACCATGATTCCTATTACTAGGCTTGTTGGTGCAACAAAGCATACATCGTCATATGAACATAGCTACATGTTCCTACATCTTGGGCCAATACAAATACTGCTACAAGTTGGTCATTTCCTTCCTTATACCAAAGTGCCCTGTAGTTACCTTGTAGGATTTACCTTATCTAATCAAATGCAAGCACTAACATTTAGGAACATGTAACATATCCATCCTATAGAGTAATTTGTCCTAGAGATGGTAGTCAATTGTGTTGTCACCATTGTACACATGAATCTAGCTTTGCAACTATTGAAACACCTCTTTGAAGTCCTCATCCTCTAAATATGCCTCTTTTTATGCATCATGGGTGAATGTTTCCATGTGCATCAAAGTTTCAAAAGATGTGATATTTGATGTGGGTGGCCTTGAAATCATGTCAAGCAACTTATTTGTGCTACCCTTCTTGTTTTGATCACTAAATGAAACTGCTATAAAATCCAAATCCATTTGTAATGCCTAATTTGTTGTAGCTTACTCTAAGCTTGTAGATACTATAACAAATGATGATCTGTGTGGATTATTATCTTCTTTCCCATCAGATAGTTATTCCAATTCTTCATAATGTTTTTCAGAGCATAGAGATCCTTGTTGTAGGTAGGGTAGTTAAGAACTTCCCCATGAAATAATTTGGAATTGTAGCAAATATGCCTTCCTCCCTACATCAAGAAAGTTATCATAGCATGCCACCTTGCATTTATCTCCACTTTGAAGGGTTGTTGCAATTTCAGCAATGCTAGAACTAGTGCTTCACTGACCTTCTTCTTTAACTCCTCAAAGGCCCTCTGCTAACCCATTCCCCACTAGAAACTCTTGAAACTTGTTATTATGGCATAAAATGGTGTTGCTACTACTGAAAATGAGGCGATATATTTCCTAAGGTACTTTGCTACCCCAAAAAAACTAAGGAACTGAGAAAAATTAGTAAGAATCATTGGTTTCATGATGATCTCCATCTTGGATGAATTTATCTTTATCTCTCCTCCACCTATCACATACCCAAGATACACCAAAGGTTATTGTGAAAACTCACACTTCTTGAGATTTGCTAGCAACTTGTGCTTCTTTAATGTCTCAAACACCTTTGTCAAATGTGATATGTGCTCCTCCTAAGTAGCATTATGTACTAGTTTATCACCCAAATAGACAATAATTTATTTATTTTTTTATAAAAAAATTCAGTATATCACTCATCAACCTCATAAACATATATAATGCATTACATAGGCAAAATGGCATCACTAACCACTCATACAAATATTTGCTGGTTTTGAAGGTAGTCTCACAAGTATCCTCTAATTTGACTAGAACCTAGCGATATCCATACTTTATGTCCATCTTGGTCAAGTATTTTACTTGCTACAACTAATCCAACAAATCATCTATTCTAGGTAGGGGGTACCTATTCTTGAGAATAATTTTGTTCAATGCCCTATAATATATACAGAATCAACAAGTCCCATCATTATTTTGCATAATGATGATGGGTGACCCACATGGCGAGTCAAATGACACCCTATTCCAGTAGCTACTTCAATTGTTTCTTCACCTCACTTACTTCTATACATACTACTTGTACAACCCAATGTTTGGAAGTGGGGAGTTTGACAATAGTTGGATCTCATGCTCCACTTCCCTCTTGGGTGGTAGCCCTTTTAGCTCTTAGAACACATCCATGTATTCTTTTAGAAACCCTTCTAGTTGTTGTTTATGTTCCTATTACACCCCTCCATGGAACCCTTGTTATGCCTAACTCTTCTACAAACTATTTTTTTCTTAAAAATAGTAAAGCATACTTCTCACTAAAACTAATTAGTTTCTTGGCTTGATTGGTAGTTTCTATTGAAGTTTTGACTTTCCTATATGTGCATTGATGGTGAAAAAAATCCCATGCTTGATGAGGTGATATTGGTTGCCTTTCCACATGAAAATTGCATCTCCATTTAAATGTAAATACTTCTAAACACCAATACATATATTTTTACTTCATCAATAAATCAACATTGATAGCAATTGTTGTAGCGACTACAACCAACCTCCAAACTTTTTCCTTAGATTCGTTTTGGAGCCTCCATACCAACCTTTCACAGCAAGCATGTCTTTCCTTTTCAAGTACACCAGCTTCAGTGATTTTCTTGCAAAATGACAGCCTGTCCATCAAAGCTTGTTACATTCCCCTCACAATTTGTTTCATTGGACATAGTCCAACTGCAGGCTAAGTATCTCCCTCAAGAAATTGTGCAATTCTCGAGGGAAACTAGCCTTCCCTCCAGAAATTGCGCAATTTTATCTGGCATCCTATTGGGCTCCAGAATTGTGCAAATCTGTCTGTCACTGTTCACTGAGAAAATTACACAATTCCTCCTAGCAGGTTAGCTGCTCTGCCCAGAAATTGCGTAATCCCTCTGGGCAGCTAGCCTAGCTCCTTCCCAGAAATGTGCATTTTTTCCTCCCAGCTAAGCATACTGTTGCATGTGCAATTGAGTTGACCGGTTCCCTCCGGGACTCAGCAACACTAATTTGCAGGGATGGGATGCTTCTCCCAAGGCAGCATGCAAAGGCATCCCATGATTCAGGGATCTACTTTTAGCAGCTAGAGGTTGCATGCAAGGATGATTTCAGAAACCTCCCACCAAGTGTCACTCTTCCTAGATTTGTGGCATGCTCGTTATACTTCTGATTTTATCAAAAATCGTGAACCGAATGTTGTAGAGCTCATTCCTCACATCAACCTTGCAGCTCTGACATCCCACACTACATCTAGGAGTCATCGGAACATTCATCACAATTTTCTTGGGGCAAGCCCGTTGTTCATGACTTATGTTGCGTTTTTGTTTCTTTTTGTGTTTCGCTTCGTGTGAGTGCTATTTGCTTGATTTCAGTGAGAACTTGCTGCTGTTCACATGCATACTAGCTTGTACTAGCACTGTTTCAGTTTTCGTTCGCATTTCACTATTGTCTCATGCATGAAACTATTTTGCATGAATAGTCACCATTGCAGCGACTCGCTTCACACACATGCATGCTTCTCGTTTTTTGAATCCTTCACCTGTTGTTTGCATGTTTGATCATTCACTATTGTTTGCACTCATCTCATCATGCATTCACACTTCTCATGTTTTCAGTTGCCCGTCAGTCATACTGGGTTGCCTTAGCCCAGACCGTGCCTTGCCCGGCTAGTATTGCGCATTTCAAGAAGTGAAGGTTTTGCCTTCCCTCCATAAATTGCGCAAGTCTAGCTAGGCACAAACCTCGAGGCTTGCATTGTGTCATTCATGGAGGGAGTGTCCTATTGGCCTCAAAAACTACTCAATGAAGTTTCCTAGTTGCATGTCACTGCTGACTGAAATTACGCATTGTGTAGTTTCAGTCCTCAATAAGCCAGGTTAGATTGTGAATTACGCAGTTCCAACAATCAATCAACCTCCTGAAAGCCCGAACTATGCCTTGCACGGTTTTGGCAGTCAGTCTCCCGACCTCCCAGCGGAAATTGCACAACCTTCATGATCAGTCACATAGGTATGTTGCAAGTCAGTTCTCAAGTTCATTTTGGTTTTTGAATGACAGATTGCTTGCCATGAGTGTTTCCATGTCTCCAGGTATTGTAGGTGTTCATCTGCCTCTCAGCAGCACAGGTGAAATGGTTTCCAGGAGAGAAGAGTCGAAGACACCGTTCAGAGAATGCTTGGGGATGCAGTTGGTCAAGTGTTTATGGTATTGCCTACCCACAAAGACATCAAGATATGACAACAACAAAATCATAGAAAGCAACACCATGAACAATAGCTAAAGGAAGCACACCAGATGCAACGAACACAAGAGGAAGGTTGTTAACAACACGGAGGCAGAACAAAGTTGCAAGCTCAAGCAGATCCACTTGTGATAAAATCAACTTTGGAGATTGAGGCTATGAGGTGATGACGTGACAAGCTGGTCGCACAAGGGAAGAGAACGAAATAGAGAAGGAGTTGCATGTGTTGAAGCAGCAACTCAACGAAGAACAGGGGTTGCATATATGAGAAAATGAGTTGCAGTAGGAACAGGTACAGTAGGGGGCGAAATATGCACTCACAGATGAAACTACACCCATACAAGTTATAGATCCATCCCAACAATTGGCACGAAGTAGACAAGGTAAGCAGTGTTTTTGATTGCATGCAAGGGAATGCAACAACATGCATGTCATTGTGCGCACGCATGCGATCCCACCCATTTAGCACTCTCACTAAGGCAAAGACAAGAAGCAAGTCTGACTGGAGATGAACATGCAGTTGAAAGTTGATGTGCATGACCACCATCACACATTGGAAGATCAGCACAGCCACTATGCATCAGTGTGTTGCCAGTTTGGCCGCACCGAAGAAGACCATGCACATGCTAGAAGAAGAGTTGGATAGAGGAGCCATACCAACGCACTGGATGTAACGGAGGCAAGAGTTCACTTCAACAAGATGTCACCATGGAGTGCATGCACTGTTATGAATCCAACTCACAAAAAGTTAGAAAAAATATATCAACGCCTTAGAATTCAGCCTCTTCGAGGGGGAAACCTCCTTTACATTACACAAATGAAAAATTCTTGGATGATACAAATGACTAAACCTCCCTTCTATATATAGGAGTCTAAGGGGTCACACTATAATCAAGCTAACATAACAATAATAACATAAGGGCACAACAATAACAATAGTGGTTTTCTATGGGGCACAGTAATAACAATATGGGGACAATATGGGCACAATAATAAAAATAAGGGCTACAATGAAAATAGTAATGGGGGAGTCACTAGTATTATAGGGACCTAACATGCCCCTCTCCTTCTGAAAAGCGTTGCCCTCAATGCTTGAGTAGTTTTGGATGCTTCTGTATAAAATTCTCATCCAACCATGTGGAATCTTTAGCGGGTAAGTTCTTCCACTTGATGAGATACTCCGAAATTGATCGATTTCGTAGCTGTCGAGTTCTTGTTTCTGTGACTGCTTCTGGTTGCAATATGATTTTTCCTTTCTCGTCAATTTCTGGCAATATTGTTTGAACTAGGAGCTTCTCACCTATAACCTTATTTAAACATGAAACATGGAAAACTAGGTGCACTGGGGAAGCTACAGGAAGCTCCAATTTGTATGCCATAGTACCAATATTTTGCAACACCTTATACAAACCATAATACTTTTGTGATAATTTATTATCCTTCTTAGCTTGCTTGAGGGACATTTTTTTATATGGTTGTAGCCGTAGGAATACCCAGTCACCTACATAAAAGCTTCTTTTGTTGCGATGTTGATCTGCCTATTGTTTCATTCTATTCTGCCCCAATGTGAGGTTATCCTTTAAGAGTTGGAGAACTTGTTGTTGATGCTCGATGTGATGTTCCACTGCTTGAACCTTAGAATTTTCTCTTAAATACGATGTGATGGATGGTGGATGATATCCATAAAGTGCCATAAATGGGGTCATTTTTGCTGCAGTATGGAAGGAAGTGTTATACCACCATTTAGCCAGAGGCAACCATTTGACCCATTGTGTCTGTTTATCATATACAAAGTAAGGAAGATATCCTTCCAAACATTTGTTTACTATCTCTATTTTCCCATTAGATTGAGGATGATAAGATGAGCTATGAGCTAACTGAGTACTGAGACAAGAAAATAACTCTGTCCAAAAATTTCCAGTGAAAATGGGCTCTCTATTGCTTACAATAATCTTTGGGTTTCCATGTAGCTTTTCAATTATTTCCATAAATGCAGTAGAAACTATATTGGATTTAAATGGATGCGATAATGCACAAAAGCATGCATATTTGGTAAGTCTGTCAACTACCACCATGATGTCACTCTTTCTTTTAGACTTGGGTAAACCTGTGATAAAATCCATTGAAACCTCCTCCCAACATTGGCTTGGAATGGATAAAGGTTGTAATAGACCTAGGGTCTTAATTGTTTCAACTTTATTTGATTGGAAAAGAAAACATTCCACCACAAACTTTTGACTATCCAATTTAAGGCCATCCCAAAAAAATTCCTTCTTTACACCGTGGTAATCTTTTACAAATCCTGAGTGCCCTCCTAAGGGAGAAGTGTGCAATTCCATAAGAATCTTTTGTTTGAGTTAGGAATTCTTAGATAGGTATAAGCAATCTTTATACCATAGCGAATCTTTTTTCCAGCTAAATGTATCAGCTGTACTGGGATCTTGTTGTAACTTTTGAATGAGTGCCCACACTTCTTCATCATTCTTCCATTCATCCCTTTCTTCATTTATCAAATCTAGTTGGATAATAAAAATGGTGCACAACAATGCTTCCACATCCTCATCCTTTCCTGAGAGTGCATTTGCCACAACATTTTGCTTCCCTTTTTTGTAGATGATTTCAAAGTCATAACCCAACATCTTTGTGACCCATTTTTGTTTCTCTTTAGAGGATAATCTTTGTTCTAAAAAGTATTTAAGACTATCATGATCCATTTTTACCTTGAAGTGTCTTCCCATTAGGTAGGGTCACCATTTCTTAAGTGCATGTAATATTTCCAACATTTCCTTCTCATAAATAGCTTTCTCTAAATACTTTCCTTTGATTGGATGACTTTCGAAAGCAATGGGTCTTTCATCTTGTATTAAAACAACAACAATTCCATTTCCTGAAGCATCACATTCCACATTAAAGGTTTTTGTGAAGTCCGACGTAGCTAAGACCGGTGCTTGGAACATTGCCTCTTTTAGATGTTCGAAGGCCTTTGTTGCTTCTTGAGTCCATGAAAATGCATCTTTCTTTAATAATGTTGTTAGAGGTGCTGCTATTCTCTCGTAATTCTTAACAAACTTGTGATAATACCCTGTCAACCTGAGAAATCCTCGCATATGCTTTATGGATGTGGGGATTTTCCATTCTTTAATGGTTTTAATTTTGCTAGGGTCTACCTTAACACCATCATGAGATATAATATGACCTAGATATTCCACCTCTTGTACTGCAAAGAAACATTTGAAGCTTTTTGCATATAATTGTTTCTCCTCCAATAGTTTCAGCACCCTGTCAACATCTTGAACATGATCCTTCCAAGACTTGCTATAGATTAATATATCATCAAAAAATACTAACACAAATTTTCTAAGGGTGGGTTTGAAAATGGAATTTGTCAAACCTTGAAATGTAGAAGGTGCATTGGTAAGGCCACAAGGCATGACCAAAAATTCATAATGACCCTCTGATTCTAAATGTTGTTTTCAGAATGTCTTCAGTCTTCATTCTGATTTGACGATATCCTGAATGAAGATCCAACTTGGTGAAGTAAATTGATCCATGCAATTCATCCAATAATTCATCAATGACAAGAATGGGAAATAACAGGAATGGGAAATTTATCTATAATAGTGAGCTTGTTGAGCTCCCTATAATCCGGAAACATGCGCCATGATCCATCCTTCTTGTCCACCAATACTACTGGATCATAGAAAGAACTTTGAATAGGTTGAATTATACTAGCCTCTAACATTTCTGCAACCATATGTTCAATTTCACTCTTTTGGGCATAGGGATATCTATACGGCCTGATGTTTGGAGGAACACTTCTCGAAATCAAATGAATAACATGATCATGATCATGAATAGGTGGGAGGCCTTTGGGAGTCTCAAATACCTTGGAATGATTGTCAAAGACATTTTGGAGATCTGGAGAAATAGATGATTTTGATGTGGGAACCTCTAGCGAACATAAGTGTGCAATCACGTCTCCTTGTTCCTTCTTTAGAAGATTTGTCATACCTTTAGAGTCGATTATCTTTCCCGGTTTCCCTTCAATACCCATTAATTCAACTTTCTTTCCTTCCGCACAAAATTTCATGAAAAGTTCTTGAAAATTAAAAGCTATTGTACCCAAGGATTTTATCCATTGGACTCCTAGTACAACATCAGCACTACCCATTGGAATGGAAAGCATTGGGCTATTCAATACATATTCTCCCATCGATAGCTTGATATTATGGCACTTTCCAGAGCAATTTATGGCTCCTCCACTTGCAACCATCACTTGACACTTTGGTACTAGATATAGGAAGCAATTCAATTCCTTGGCTATCTTACAATGAATAAAATTATGGGTACTTCCTAAATCAATCAACACTATTAACTTTTTCTTCTTGATATGCCCTTCTATCTTGATAGTTTGAGGAGTGTTAATTCCAGCCAATGCATTAAAAGATATGGTTGGATTCATTTCTTCTTTATCTAAGGTTTATTCCTGTAGTATATCCTCTTCTTTTGACATTTCTTATTCATTTTCTTCCTCCTCTTCACAATTTATGTAGAATAATTTCTTCTCGGCACACTTATGACCTTTAGTGTATTTGCTATCACAACTGTAACATAGCCCTTTTGCTCATTTTTCTTCCAATTGTTGTGGTGCCAACCTTGTAGGTTGTGAAAGGCTAGGGGCAACAACACTTTCATCTTTATAGTTGTGAGTGGTAGGCTTCCTGGTTGCCATAATTTTTCTTTTCATTTTTCTTGCTAACCTAAATGCCTTCTCCAATGAATCAGGTTCCCAAAGGTGAACCTCAGGTTGGATATTATCCTTTAAAGTCCCTATGAACACATCAACCCTATGCTCCTCTGGAATATCTTTTACCCTTATGTTCAATTTTTGGAATTCCTCAATATGCTCCATCGTTGAACCCTTTTATTTGAGATTTATCAATTGGCTAAAAAAGTTGTTTCTTTTTGTATCCTCATAATGTGTTATCATTTCTTTTGTAAAAATTGCCCAAGTGACAATTTGTTTACGAGATCAAAGCCATCAATACCATACAAACTAATTTGGTTCCAAATATAAAGTTTCAATACGTACCTTTTGTGTGTTTTGCACATTATGGAGATCGAGAAAATGCTCCATCTGTAGTATCCATGTTCCGGGATCCTCGCCATCAAACTTCCTCATATCGATTTTTGGAACATGATGGGTCTACAATCCAACATTAGAGTCTATGAAATCATGATTAACATTTCTTTTGTTCTGATCATGAGTTTCCTTTACTACCCTTTCACCATTAGTAACCATTTCTTGTAGCCACTTATTCAAATTTATCTTCAATTCTTCCATCTTAGCGTCCATGCCATTCATCTTAGCATCCATGCCATCCATCTTAGCTTCCACGCCATCCATATTAACTTGCACGCCATTGATATTATCTTCCACGCCATTCATCTTGGCTTAAGTTACCTTTTGTGAGAGTGAAATTTGTTGTACTTGGTCTTGTAATTTTGATATATCATGTTACATTTCTTCCTCTTCTTCAGGAGTCATGCTAGAGCTTTCAGGTTGCTTACTAGATGTTTCTATTTTCTTTCTTCGGTGCATCAATTAATGCTAATAATTCTTCACTATTCCCTTTGAATTAATTCAAACTAATTTTTCAAACCAATCTTATGCAAAATTAAAAAAAAAAACTACACACCTTTTTTTTCACTTTGTAGGAGCTTGATATTGAATCTATTGTATCTCTGTAATTGGGGATCTCGAATATTTGAAATCACGTCATGCAGTATCCCTTTGATTCCTCTTTCTAACCCCGCAAGTCTGATCAAGATTGGATTCTCCAAGGAAGAGTTATGCCAAATCTCCCACGATGGCCTAATTATAGACTAGTTCAGTAGAGCAAACATGTACGAAGTTCCACATGTCATTGTTTCGACCTTAGTACCTGAAACTGATATATAGATAACTATAGGTCCTCCTCTTTCTGAAACTCATGTCGTAATTTCAATTTGATGCTCAAAACAAAATTTATGACGATTTTCCCCAGGTCACCTGTTTGGTATGTAATTTGGGAGTCTGCAAAAACCCTAACTTCCTCAGATCATATCTCCGAAAATATAGCGTGAAAAGCTCTAAAATTTTGACCAGAAGTTCAGAATGATTTAGGCTCAAATGGGTTTTGTTTTTAGCTTCTGCAACTTCGCAGAAAAAACATTCTAGTGAAAATTCCATGATGACCTGTTTGGAGCAGTGAAACCCTAGAATCCAAAGCTCTGATACCAAATGTTATGAAACCAACTCACAAAAATATAGAAAAGATATATCAATGCCTTAAAATTCAGCCTCTTCGAGGGGGAAAACTCCTTTACATTACACAAATGAATAATTCTTGGATGATACAAATGAATAAACCTCCCTTCTATATATAGGAGTCTAAGGGTTCACAATATAATCAAAACGACATAACATTAATAACATAAGGGCACAACAATAACAATAGTGGGTTTCTATGGGGCACACTAATAACAATATGGGGACAATAGGGGCACAATAATGACAATAAGGGCTACAATGACAATAATAACGAGGGAATCACTAGTATTATAGGGACCTAACATGCACATCATCAAGAACGACCAAGCTTGGCATCAGTTCACCACCTTCACCATCACAAGCATGTCAAAGATTTGGTCTCACCACAATAGACCGAGTGTCAGTGATGTCTTGCATGGCCTTCTCAAGCCATCTTGTCTCACATGAGCACATGTGCATTGTAATGTAACGTCTTGTCATGTGGAAGTTCAAGTGTTGATAGTTGGATGTAACATCCATAGAGTAGATGAAGAGTCATGAGGGTAGATGAACTATCACAAAGGGGAATGTCGAGGGTCACCCCACCCTTTTCTATAAATAGAACCTCAAATTTTCATTGTAAATGCTTTTGGTCAGCCAAGCTTTTAATAGGACTATCTTAGAGAGAGCTTGGACAGTATTGTAATGAGCCTTGGCTTCTCCATTGCACAAAGCTAGTACATCTCTTTGGGTGAGCACGCAGTTGTGGCTGTAATGTTTAGTTGTCGGAACTAGTGGTTGGACATGGATGTATTGTATGATTGGAACTTACACTTCTTAATATAACAAGAACCAACATGTTTCATTCATATGTTGTATTGTATTGTATGCTATATGTTTTACTCTAAATGATACTTGTATTTGTTCACGTATGCATGCATGTATAGCTTTATGTGTATGTATGTATGAATCTTTCTGAAATGTATTGTTGGTCTAACCATCATTTTCTATTGCTAGCTAACTTGCCTTCCATGTTGTGATCACTCCGTGTTATCAACAGGTTTCCAAGTGTCACAACCATCTCAACCCTCGTGTGTTAGAACCTCTCATGCACCTTCCTTAGCTCACTACATATGTCACACCCTTGCTACCAACAGAGTTATCTTACTTGCCTCTATGCGAAATCATGGTCAAGGCATTAATGTATGACCCATTGTTGGGACTCCTACACTAAACAATCTGAGGTCTAATTAGGACTTCTTACCAGGAAGATCCCCTGACATGTTGGTGGGTCCAACATTGTCAACGTTTCTGGTGCTAGAAGGAGGTCCAGATTACAAGCTGTGTCCTCTCATCCTATTTTGAATCTTTGCATATCTATCATGGAGTCTTGCACTCTCCTCCCTTTGCGATGTTTTTTGAATTCCAAATATATTACCATTGCGAGGGAGTTTTTCGATCTCTTGTCCACTTACACATATGATGGTGAAGGCGAAGTGGCATGGCCTGAGTTCTTACATGACTTCCTTGACTTTCTTTACAAGGACGAAGTATGTTCTGATGAACAAGCTAGTCTGCTACTTGCATACACACTTAATGAATCTCCACATCGGTAGCTATGCAGCCTACTGGTTGACAATGTGCACTTACTTGAGCATTTCTATGATCTCATTGAAGACACATTCTATCATTTTGATCCAGAACATATTGACCAAAAAAGCTACAACAATGAAAGGCTCTGCATGAATCGCCTATGGATTTTTGGAAGTGCTTCCATGATTTGCAGTTTCATGCTCCAAAGAGCCACATGAAATTTCCTTATCTTTGGGATAGGTTCGAGTATTTTATTAAGAAATTTTCCCATCCCAAGAAGAAGTTCAAGCTCAAACCCCTCTCAGCATACTTCGGTAATGGAGTTGTGCAATCACAGATGAATACAGTCGTTGTCACAAGTGACTGTCCACTGTCCTCTCATCAAACAACTCCATCATTGCAGAATGATGTGGGATAACATGAACACACATTTGTTGAACCAACACATCCTCCTGACATCACTCCTTGGGATTTTCATGCAGACTTGGTCGTGAGTCCCATACCTCATCACGTGCATTTTGTATCTCTACCTCTGTCTTCCTATTCTGACCATCCTCTAGATGACACTATCTTGTGTTCTTCCATTGCGGACTCTACACTTGTTTTGAATGAGGATCGATTTATCGACGGAGTTGGTGTTGCACAACCAACATGCGATGGAATTCATGGAGAGCATGATGGGGAGCATTGACATCCACCGACAGTAGGGGACCATCCATGTCTGTCTGTACCTCTTCCATTTTTTCCTGACATCCTTGATGGTCTTGCCATTCCTGATTTTTCATGTGCATCTCCATCCACGAATGCACCCATTGTTGATCATTCGTAGGACAAACCGATATCAGTCCATCATCTGACAATGGAGAGGCCCAATCATTCATTGAAAATCCACTTGATATTTTATCTACCTTTTCCATAAATGCATAGGGTGAACATCCTTGCTTCTCATCTACCCCTCTATGTGATTCATCAAACCATGAGGATGCCAGCCAACATCCTGAATTTTCTGATCTTGGTTGTCGTGATCTCTTTACCTCATCCTCCAATCACTATGTTGATTCACTTGTTTTTAATCCATTTAAGCCACTCATCTACAATGATATATCTATCGATGAAGTCGAAACCCCCCAGACTGTCGAGGCACTTCAGCTCGAGATGATGGTTATGTCAAGCCCTCACTATCTTGAGGTTGGTCTCACTTCTGATTAGGAAATTGTTCAAACACGTGAGGCTCCTCATCACTTATCTGTATGCACTAAAGAACAACCCAACACTCAGATTTCACTTCCTCCACTCGAGCTACATGATCCCATCTCTCATGCATTGGAGGAATCTTGCACATCAAGCACACATGCACAATGTAAGTGGTCGACATTTCTCACGTTTGCTTGCATCTCACAGTCAAGAGAATGCATACACTCGACATTTGCATTCAGTGTAGCACAACACCATGGCAACTCCACAGAGTGCATTTCATGTGTTTCACTCATCTTTGTTCTATGGTCGCTTGTAAGCTCAGAGCGTGTCCATCTTCATCGTTATATCTTTCATGCTTGCTAGTTTTCCCAACTGACATGGGTCAACCAATGCACCGATGGATGAATTGGAACTATCAGTTCACGTGAGATGACCCATGCACTATTAGCTTAGAAGTAGGAGTAGTGTTTTCTTGCATGCATGTTTTCTTCTTTCTTTGTGTTTTTTTTTTGCTTACTCGCTTCGCTTCCACATTTTCTTCTACTTCTTTCTTTTCTTTTTGTTTTGTTTGCTTGTTATTGTTTATAGGTTAGTTTCACATGGACTGTGTGCGACTCTTGAAACAAGTTGGGTAAAGTACAATAGGACTTATACAACTATCAACATTTGTTTATCTGTTGTCTGCTCTCTTATGTAAGAACTTGTGTCTTTAGTCCATGATACATCAACGGAAAATACATACTGTTTGAAGTGAACCTTGGTGAAAACACAACGCTTGTGCGCTAACTAGTATCACCTACTCTAGTTAGTTTTTTCGGGTTAATCCTTGTCAGCTCAACCGAGTAGAGTAAGGTGAGGGGGAAAACCTTAACAGGCACATCAAAGGTATACATAAACTACTTCTCTGAAGGAACAACCTCTTATGCTCTCAATAAGTTGGGATCCCTCTTCCGCCTCTCACATGAATAAGTGTTATGCACAGTTATGAAGATGAAAAATGAAAAAATGAAAGAGTGAAAAAAGTTTGAAAAAAATGAAAAATGAATAAGGCGAAAGAAGAGAAACACTTCTTGCATAGAGAGGTGATGCAAGTAACTCTGTCGGGGTACTAACTAGGTGCGCTGGCAGCAGAGCCATGCTTGTGTTCCTACATGATTCCGCCGGGGTACTGTCTAGGCCTACTAGCAGCAGAGCAACACCAAAGATGAAACTAAGACTCTTACGACTATAATTCTTGTGCACTAATACACCCCTCAACCCCAATCGAAAAAACTGTTTTGACTTGGCTTGGAATGTGTTTCAATCGACCAAGAGCTTGGCAGATGCTACATCTTACAATCAAGCAAGTGTGGAAACCAAGACGAACTGAGAACTAAACAATACTTTCGGAGGTGTTAGACTTTCTTTTCATGAACAAGGTCCATTCATAGAGTTGGAGATCTACGAGTGTGTCGCCAAGTGTTGTAGTAGCTACAACCACCCTCCAAAATTTTTCCTTAGCTTCATTTTGGAGCCTCCCTACCAACCTTTCACAACAACATGTCTTTCCTTGTCAAGTACATAAGCTTCAATGATTTTATTGCAGAATGATAGCATGTCCATCAAAGCTTGTTGCATCCCCCTCACAAGTTGTTTCACCAGACTTAGTGCAACTACAGGCTAAGTATCTCCCTTAAGAAATTGCGTAATTATGGAGGGAAACCAGCCTTCCCTCCAGAAATTGCACAATTTTGTCTGGCATCCTGCTGGGCTCCAGAATTGCGCAAATCTTCCTATCACTGTTCACTGAGAAAATTGTGCAATTCCTCCCAGCGGGGCTGGTCAGCCCAGAATTTGCACAATTCTGGGCAATAGTCAGCTACTCTGCCTAGAAATTACACGACCCCTATAGAAAACCAGCCCAACTTCCTCCTAGAAATGCACATTTTTTCCTCCTAGTTGAGCATACTGTTGCATGTGTAGTTGAGTTGATCGGTTCCCTTCACGACCAAGCAAAACTGATTTGCATACATGGGATGCTTCTTCCAAGGCAGCATGCAAAGGCATTCAATGATTTAGGGATCTAATTTTAGCAATTGGAGGTTACATGCAAGGATAATTTCATAAACCTCCCACTAAGTGTCACTCTTCCTAGATTTGTGGAATGCACATAACACTTTCTATTTTACCAAAAATCGTGAACTAGATGGTGTAGATTCCTCACATCAACCAATTGTAGCTCTAACATCCCGCACTGCATCTAGGAGTCATCGGAACATTCAGCTCAATTGTTTTGGGGTAAGCCCATTTTTCATGACTTATGTTGCGTTTCTGTCGCTTTTTGTGTTTCGCTTCGTGTGAGTGATGCCTGCTTGATTTCAATGAGTGCTTGTTGTTGTTTACATGCATACTAGCTTGTACTAGCACCATTTTACTTTTTGTTCACATCTCACTGTTGTCACATGCATGACATTGTTTTACACGATCAGTCATCATTGTAGCGACTCGCTTCACACACATCCATGCTTCTCGTTTTTTGAATCCTTCACCTGTTGTTTGCATGTTTGATCATTCAGTCTTGTTTGCACTGATCTCATCATGCATTCACACTTCTCATGTTTTCAGTTGCCCGTCGGCCGGACTGGGATACCTTGGCCACAACCGTGCCCTGCCCAGCTAGCACTGCGCATTTCCTGAAGCGAAGGCTCTACCTTCCCTCAATAAATTTCACAAGTCTAGCCAGGCACTGACCTCTAGGCTTGCATTCCGCAATTCTTGGATGCAGTGTCCTATTGGCCCCAAAAACTGCACAATGGAGTTTGTTGGTCGCATGTCACTGTTGACTAAAATTGTGCATTGTGTAGTTTCAATCCTCAGTAGGTCAGGTTGGACTGTGCATTACGCAGTTCCAATAGTCAGTCAACCTCCTAATAGCCTAGATTGTTCCTTGCACAGTTTGGCAGTTGGTCTCCTGACCTCCCGGTAGAAATTACGCAACCTTCATGATCAGTCACACAGTTATGTTGCAAGTTAGTTCTCAATTTAATTTTGGTTTTTAAATGACATATTGCTTGCCATGAGTGTTTCCATGTCTCCAGGTATCGCAAGTGTTTATCTGCATCTCAGCAGCACAGGTATAATTCTTTCTAGGAGAGCAGAGTTGAGGACACCATTTAGAGCACGCTTGGGGATGCATTGAATCAAGTGTCTATGAACTTGCCTACCCAAGAAGACATCAAGTTGTTCTTAGATAAGGACATCAAGATATGACGGCAACAGAATCATAGTAAGCAGCACCATGAACAACAGTTGAATGCAACACACTCGATGCAACAAATGGAAGAGGAAGGTTGTTAACAAACAGAGGTGGACCAAAGTTACAAGCTCAAAAAGATCGACTTGTGATGAAAGAAACTTTGGAGATTGAGGCTATGAGGTGACGACGCGACAAGACAGTCGCACAAGGGGAGAGAATGGAACAGAGAAGGAGTTGCATGAGATGAAGCGACAACTCAAGGAAGAGCATGAGTTGCATAGATGAGAAAATTAATTGCAGTAGGAACAGGTACAACAGGGGGCACAACATGCACTCACGGATGAAACTGTGCCCATACAAGTTATAGATCTATCCCAGCAGCTGGCACAGAGCAGACAAGGTAAGTAGTGTTGTTGATCACATGCATGCGAATGCAACAACATGCATGTCATTGTGCGCATGCATGTGATCCCACCTATTCAGCATAATCACCAAGATAAAGACACGAAGCATGTCTAACTGGAGTTGAAAATGCAATTGACATTTGATGTGCATGACCACCACCACACATTGGAAGATCAACACGGACACTATGCATCAATGTGTTGCAGGTTCAGCCGCACCAAAGAAGACCATGCACATGCTAGCAGATGAACTAGATAGAGGATCCATAGGAATGCACTCGGATGCAACAGAGGGAAGAGTTCGCTTCAATAAGATGTCACCATGGAGTGCATGCACACCATCATGGACGACCCAGCTTGGCATCAGCTCACCACCTTCACCATCAAAAGCATGTCAAAGAGCTGGTCTCACCACAACAGACCGAGTGTCAGTGATGTCTTGCATGGTTTTCTCAAGCCTTTATGTCTCACATGAGCACACGTGCATTGTAATGTAACGTTTTGTCAAGTAGTTCAAGTGTCGACAGTTGGATGTAACATTCATAGAGTAGATGAAGAGGCATGAGGGAACATGAAATGTCACAAAGGGGAATGTCAAGGGTAACCCCACCCTTTTCTACAAATATAACCTTATAACTCATTTTAAAGGCTTTTGGTCAGCCAAGCTTCCGATAGGATTATCTTAGAGAGAGCTTGGATAGTATTGTAATGAGACTTGGCTTCTCCACTGCACAAAGCTAGTACATCTCTTTGGAGGAGCACACCGTTGTGGCTGTAACGTTCTGCTGTCGGAAATAGTGGTTGGACATGGATGTATTGTATGACTGGAACTTACACTTCATGCATATGTTGTATTGTATTCTATGCTATCTAGCTTACTCTAAATGATATATGTATCTATTCATTCACTTATGCATGTATAGCTTTTTGTGTATGTATGTATGAATCTTTCTGAAATGTGCTATTGATTTAACCATCAGTTTGGATTTCTAGCTAACTTGCCTTCCATGTTGTGATGCATCTTTGCTCGTATGTTCCCTTCTTAAATCCGTGCTATCACAGTTTTCCAAGGTGCGCACTGATCTCAACTTCCATGTGTTATAATCTCTCATGCACCTTCCTTGGCTCATTGCATATGTCACACCCTTGCTACCAACAGATTTATCTTACTTGCCTCTTTGTGAAATCGTGGTCAAGGCATTACTTTACGACCCACTGCTGGGATTCCTACACCAAATGGTCTGAGGTCCAATTGGGACTTCTTACCAGGGAGATCCCCTGACATATTTGCGGGTCCAACACCGTCAATAGAACTTTAATTTTGCATTGTTTTCTTACCTTTATTTTTGCATCCTTATTTACCATTTCCAATGGATATGGGCTTTGATGATCATGCACTTACAATTCCAATTTGTTGACCTGCCCTATTGAAAGTAGATTTTTTTGCAATCCTAATTCGAATGGAAAATCAATCCTCTTCATTTTAACTTATATCTTTATATGGAAGAGTTTGATTTTTTTGTTCTCTTCTTGTTAATGAAGGTTGCTCACATTCACCTCCTTCTACACTATTGTACATATGATCTTCTCATCCACGTTCGAGTTTCGTTCAACCTATTTGCTCCAATCAGTGACCATGATATTCTTCTTATTATTATCTTTATTTTTATTCTTTGGGTTAAGCTCTGCATGCAACTTACAACACTTATACTCTATATGATCGTCAATGTTACAATCATTGTAGTGGTTGTTGGGATCTTTGCACCGGTGTTCTGTGACCATTGTTTTATTATCTCTTCCCCCTTTGCACTTCTTCTTCCCCTCAGAAGAAGCCTCATGCTCCTTTTTCTTCAATCCATTTGATTTCCATTTATTCTAGTCTATGTTCTCTAAGTATCTTTCCTGTACAGAAGCCTCGTCCACTGATCTAGGCTTGAAGAACATCACTTGCTTCCATAAATGGTTATGTAGATACCTCAAATACTTGAGGAATATGTCTTAGTTCATTGTGGATATACCTAGCATTATGGTCACATTTTTTAACTTTGTGATTTACTCTTATACATTCTTCCCCTACTTATGCTTGAAATAATTACATCGGATCCACTTGCCCTCTACATACCCGATAGGGTAAATTTGTGACTTTATGAGGATTATGAAATCCTCCCACTTAGTCATGGGAGGATCTGTTTCCAACCTTAAGGTCTTTGTGTGGCTTTCCCACCAGGTCAAGGCACAACCTTCTAATTTATGTTGAACAAACAAAATATTCTATTCTTCCTCTATATGATGGACACTAAAATAAACTTTTAATTGCTACAACTAATTGTTTAGATTCAGAGAATTACTCTCACCTTAATACGACTTGATGTCAACTTTCACTTCCATTTTGAATAGGGATTGTAAATGGTTCATGATACCTGAACTAGATTGATCATTCTTGAGTTCTTTCTTCATCTCATTCTCTATTTTTACTTAATATGTTGATCTCCTCTATGATTAAATCTCTCTGTTAGAAACCCTATTGTAACACCCTCCTCCCACATCTACCCAAGCAACCAGCCAACCAATGTAAACATGTAATGAGAGGCCACTGTGATATGATTCGACCTCCTAAGTCACGTTAGGGAAGTGGAATCGATGGAAACACACCATACAAACATTCAACATCAGCTTCAGGGCCCTCAAGAACCATTCCAACACTTCAGACAACTTTCCCTTGGGTCCCATTGAACTTTTAGACAACTTAATCCTCAATCCCTCTCATGCTATAGGCATGACAGCATCCAGAAACCCAAAGTCACTCTCACAAGCTTTCTTGCCGGCGACCAGAGACTAAATGTGTTAGTGCTATGCCAACGACTCTAGGATTTGAGCCACCTTTTCAGGCCTAGAGCCCAAATCACTACCTAGAATTGAACCATCTCTTTAGAATTGTAAAATAATATGGAGATAATAGTACTAAAGAAAATACTTGAATGAAACCTTGATTAGTCGCCTACTAGCCATCATAGGCATTTCAACAAACATTGATATGAATATGTAATCTACAGGTGTAAATAACAGTTCTGAGCATAGGGGTCTCATAGTTAGCTGAGAATCGCTAAGAATGATTGATGTCTCAATACATAAACTACCATTCCATCCATTAGGTCATAGATAAATTGATCATTCAATTACAAGTAAAAAAATGATGAGATCCATACAAAGTTGTTGTCATAAAATACATAGATAACCAACATAATAGGGACAAAAATACCAAAGAAATCATAGCCATATAAACCAAATATAATACATCATAATGATCATAGAGATACAAGGATAAATGACTTTCCATTAATGATTCAAAATCCAAACCCGGGATATGACTTCCATGTTCCATCTGACCATAGAATGGTTCAGGTAAATCTCTCTTCATCCATTCACCCCTGTGCCATATTCCAAGCATGAATGTGGGATCTCATAGAAAAAATCAATCAAAACTCATATAGGGCTTCCAAATGCCATCCACCTTAACCCATCAAATAGTGATTCCACTTCACTGTCAGAGATCACAAAACCATCGTCTGATCGGTCTCTATCCAAACCATCTAGGTCTCTAGAGCGTTTGTTCCAACCAAGGCTCTAGGACTAGTAACTCAACCCATAATTGTCGTCGGGCTCCAGAGAGTTTGTTCAACCAAGGATCCATAACTAGTAACTCAACCCACAGTTGTCGCTGGGCTCCAGAGCATTTGTCCAACCAAGGCTTCGGGACTAGTAACTCAACCCACTGATGGCTCCAAAGAATTTGTCCAACCAAGGCTATGGGACTAGTAACTCAATCAAAGTTGTTATAGGGCTCTATAGCATTTGTTCAACCAAGGTTATGGGACTAGTAACTCAACCCAAGCTATTATAGGGCTCTAGAGCGTTTGTCCAACCTAAAGCTTTATGAACTAGTATCTCAACCCAAGCTTAGGAAACATGAGAACCAACCAAAAACTTAACAAGGAAATAAACCCACAAACACCATGGCCATCTAGGAAATGGCAAGGCTAGGCAATCCACTATCAATCTAGGGAATCCTCCATGCCAATGATAGGTCACATCCAATAATCCACATGCATATGCCATGCATGCCAACACTAGTGAAGGAAACATACATGCAACTTGGTACTTGTAAACAAATATGATGTAGTTGTTGATCCTGATGCCTTCTTGCACTTTCCTACTCTTCCCTTGCCTTCTTGCTCCAAGAATACAAGTATGCCACACCCTCCAGGAGTGATCCATGAAAACTCTAAGTCTCCAAGAATATGAGAGGGAGAGAATACAATAGAAGGGAGCTCCAACAAAACCTATCAAAAACTTACCCATTGATCCTTAGAAGCCTTTTTATCAATGAGGCCTCTATTTTCTTCATTTTCCATTATTCTCCTTCATTTTCCTCCTCACATGCAACCTTTGACCATTCACGTTCATTTTCTCCTAATTTCCATTATTTTCATAAATAAATGTGCGAAAAATTCCATTTTTAGCTTTCCAAATCCTTAGCCATTGCCTTTTCCAATTTCCTTAGCCATAATAAATAGAATCAACAGCCATTAGGACATTTCCCCCACCATTCATCTTGGAATATGTGTCCCATCACCATGGCCTTATATATTTTTACATGGATTTTTAACCAGGGTTGTTACTGAACCCTCCCCCTTGGGCGAACACTGTCCTCGGTGTTCACTGACACCTATAACCAAAAAACTATTGAAAACAAAGCATACTACCCATGGAGATTTATAGAAGAGCTTGTTGCAGTATTTACAATGACCATCTGCTAAAACATGACAAACATACCGTTTAATTGAGCTTTATAACACATATCATTATGGTATTTATAGTCCACATATACACATATACACATTTTCTTCAACCAACAAATAACCATACTGCTCGTGGTGCTTTATAAATCCATCTCAATATAGTATTTACAATAATACACATATGCACATTTTCTCAACCGGAAAATAAAAGGATACAATGTCTGCATATGCAACAAGGGAATCCAAAGGCTCACACCTCCACCCTCAAAGTAATACCAGGATTCACCTCCTTCCCAAGAAGTCCAGAATCCACTACAAAGTCAAATTTGCATCCAATGTCCAATGTTATAACCCTATGCCCCTTGGCCTCTCAGTGAATAGTTATTGGCTCAATGTTCCAGGGTGCACTCCCAATGTGCATCTGATTCCATCTGGAAATGCTAATGGCAAAAAAAATCCATCCTCAACCTTCCCTTCTATGTTAGATAGTCCCCCGGGCACTCCAGTCACCCCTTCCGTGCAATCACATACCTTCCAAGTTTTGTTGGCACTGCCATCTCGAGTAGCGCATCCCTTGGCAAGGTTTCCTCACATCAGAAGATACAGAAACCAAGGCATATCCCTACATTAACACCATAATACCAGTCATAGCATGCTCATGGAAATCAATGGACACTATTGGGCACCAGTATCTCACAATGGCCTTGCTCCTAAAGTTCTTTACCAACATACTGCTGCATTTTCCAATTCCTTTTTCTGACACTATTAATTCTTGCAATCGGTTTTGTCCACTCAATTGGACATGTTCATGCATTCTTGTTTGAATCACATAATTTCCATTATACTCAAAATAAATTGAAATAAATTCAAATCATACCTCATTGGTAGCTCGTCAATAAGGTACACTTGCAATTCTATTCGCTTCCTGTCACAATAAGTCAAACTAGCATCTTTACCAAATCGTCATGTATAAACATGTCATGTCATGTTAGTGCAAAACACAACCATCATAGATCAACATCATAAGTCACGTGTAACCATCATAAGCCAGAATCATAGATCACACGTAATCATCATATACTAGAATCATAAATCACATGCATAATAAAATTGAAATAAAATACTGATACTTATCTGTTAATCAATCCTTGGTTTCCACCTCTATCTTTATTCTGTACACACTCTCGATCAATTTCCACACCCGACAAACACACAGGTCCTTCTCCTAAATGACGTGCACATACATATAGTCTGCATCACACCCATACCACCATACACGATATTTAACATCATGGAATACATGCATCTTCACCCAGTGTACAACACAACACAACACATACTCCTATGCCTGGTGTATGACACAACAGAACACAATACATACTCCTATGCCCAGTGTATGACACAACACAACACGTATACATACACAATTTACATCACAAGACATACATTTGCACACAACGTGCAACACGAAAAAATAGATACACATACACCCTACATACAATACAAATCATACATCTATACCCAATGTGCAATGCCACACAATACATGTACCTACACCTAGTGTACAACACAACAAAATACATGTACTACACAACGTACAACACAAAGAATACACATGTCATGATACCATGACTACACAATGCACATACATAATACTGCATGCTCGCAACACATCATTTATGACATGCACATAATACCGTACATACAACAGTACCATATACACAACATGTACACAATACCATCTATACACTACACCACTTGCACAACGTGCGCATAACACCACATGTACACGGCACCACCTGCACAATGTGTACACAACGCCACATGTACATTGCACCACATGTACAATGTGTACACAATACCACATGACAAAACAGTACCACATGCATGACATGTACACGCTACTACATGTACACAATGCCACATGCACGACATGTACACAGCACTACCTACACACAATGCCACTTGTACAACATGTACACAACACCACTTGTACAATCATACACACAACACCATATGTACCTAGCACCACCTGTACAACATGCGTACAACATGATAGGTACATAGCACTGCATATCCAAAATGTACATAACATCATCTGTACATAACACTGCATATGCAACCTACACATAGCATCATCTATGCACTACATATGCAATATTCACGCAACACTATATGTACCATCATGTACATAACATTGCATAAACAACATGTACACAGACTATATATGCACCTGTTGTGCTATTCAACAACCCACCGCCACCCACCCCCCCCCCCAACATTTTTTAACATAATACCTAATATTCTATTAATAAATAGCGACCCTTAAAAATCCCTTCCAAAAAAAAAATAGCATTCAGGAATTTTCTTGTTAAATTTTGGAATAAAGCAAGATATCAAGATAAAACCCTTTAAAAACTAGCAAATTCTTGCCTTTTTGCATGTCACACAATTAAGCGTGTCAAAAGCCTTGTTAAAGAACAAAACTTGCGAAAATTGATCAAAAGGGATTATCACGCTTAACCTCAAAACCATTAGGTTGTTTCATTTAAATGATTGACAATGATTGACCATGATTAATATTCTAAACGCAAAGCAATAACAAAACGAAGGGATTAATACTAAAACCCAAAGGGATTATGAACTGAAGGGAATACTATTAAACCCATGGGACTAATATTATAAACCCAAGCAACTAAGAAACCCAATGGTTTAATATTATAAACCCAAGAAATTAGTGAACCCAATGGATAAATATTAAAATCCTAAGGGATCAAGAAGCGCAAGGGATTGATATTACAAATACAAGATATCAATAAAGATGACCATGATTGATATTATAAACCCAAGTTAATAATAAACCCAAAGGATTAATACTAAAACCCCAAGGGATTATGAACCCAAGGAAATAATATTAAACCCAACGGACTAATATTATAAACCCAACATTGGTAAACCCTAATATAAATATTAGAAAGACTAAAATAAACATGGGTTATTTTCATGGTGAGACAATCCTTGCCACAATGTGACATTCAACCATGGTAGTCTATGATTGACAATGGTTGACCATGATCGATATTATAAACCTAAGGGAATAATAAACCCAAGGGATTGATATTATAAACCTAAAGGAATAATAAAACTAAGGGATCAATATTAAAACCCCAAGGATTATGAACCCAAGGAAAAATATTAAACCCATGTGACTAATATTATAAACCCAACATTGTTAAACCCAAATATAAACACTACAAACACTAAAATAAACATGGTTTATTTTGATGGTGAGACAATCGTTGTCACAATGCAACATTCAAACATGGTTGACCATGATTGATATTCTAAACACAAAGGAATAATAAAACGAAAACATTAATACTAAAACCCCAAGGGATTATGAACCGATGGGAATAATATTAAACCCCATGGGACTAATATTATAAATCCAACATTGGTACACCCAAATATAAATACTACAAACACTAAAATAAACATAGTTTCTTTTGATGGTGAGACAACCCTTGTTACAATGCGACATTCAAACATGTTTGACCATGTTTTGCTACGATTGATATTATAAACCTAAGGGAATAAAAAACCCAAAGGATTGATATTATAAATCGAAATGAATAATAAACCCAAGGGATTAATACTAAAACCCCAAGGGATTATGAACCCAAGGGAATAATATTAAGCCCAATAAACCCAAGGGAATAATATAAACCCAACATTCGTAAACCCAAATATAAATATTACAAACACTAAAATAAACATGGTTTATTTTCATGGTGGGACAATCTTTGTCAAAATGCGACATTCAACCATGGGAATAATATTATAAACCCAACATTGGTAAACCCAAATATAAATACTACAAACACTAAAATAAACATGGTTTATTTTGATGGTGAGACAATTCTTGTCACAATGCGACATTCAACCATAGTTGACCATGTTTCTCTATGATTGATAATCGTTTACTATGATTGATATTATAAACTTAAGGGAATAATAAACCCAAGGGATTGATATTATAAACCCAAATCAATAATAAACCCAAGGGATTAATACTAAAACCCGAGGGATTATGGACCCAAGGGAATAATATTAAACCCAAGGGACTAATATTATAAACCCAACATTCGTATACCCAAATATAAATATTACAAAGACTAAAATAAACATGATTTATTTTCATGGTGAGACAATCCTTGTCAGAATGTGACATTCAACCACGGATGACCATGGTTGACCATGATTGATATTATATACCTAAGGGAATAATAAACCCAAGCGATTGATATTAAAACCCCAAGGGATTATGAACCAAAGGGAATAATATTAAGCTCATTAAACCCAAGGGAATAACATAAACCCAACGTTCGTAAACCCAAATATAAATATTACAAACACTAAAATAAACATGGTTTATTTTCATGGTGGGACAATCTTTGTCAAAATGTGACATTCGACCATGGGAATAATATTATAAACCCAACATTGGTAAGCCCAAATATATATACTACAAGCACTAAAATAAACATGGTTTATTTTGATAGTGAGACAATTCCTGTCGCAATGCGACATTCAACCCTGGTTGACCATGTTTGGCTATGATTGACAATGGTTTACCTTGATTGATATTATAAACCTAAGGGAATAATAAACCCAAGGGATTGATATTATAAACCCAAATGAATAATAAACCCAAGGGATTAATACTAAAACCCAAGGGATTATGGACCCAAGGGAATAATATTAAATCCAAGGGACTAATATTATAAACCCAACATTTGTAAACCCAAGTATAAATATTACAAAGACTAAAATAAACATGATTTATTTTCATGGTGAGACAATCCTTGTCACAATGTGACATTCAACCACGGTTGACCATGGTTGACCATGATTGATATTATAAACCTAAGTGAATAATAAACCCAAGGGATTGATATTAAAACCCAAATGAATAATAAACCCAAGGGAGTAATACTAAAACCCCAAGGGACTATGAACCCAAGGGAATAATATTAAACCCAAGGGACTAATATTATAGACCCAACATTCATAAACCCAAATGTAAATATTACAAAGACCAAAATAAACATCATTTATTTTCATGGTGAGACAATATTTGTCAAAATGGGACATCCAACCCTTGGACTAATATGGTAAACCCAAATATAAATATTACAAACACTAAAATAAACATGACTTATTTTCATGGTAAGACAATCTTTGTCAAAATGCGACATTCAACCATTGGACTAATATAATAAACCCAACATTGGTATACCCAAATATAAATACTACAAACACTAAATTAAACATGATTTATTTTGATGGTGAGGCAATCCTTGTCACAATGCGACATTCAACCATGGTTGACTATGATTGATAATATAAACCTAAGGGAATAATAAACCTAAGGGATTAATACTAAAACCCCAAGGGATTGTGAACCCAAGGGAATAATATTAAACCCCAAGGGACTAATATTATAAACCTAACATTCGTAAACCCAAATATAAATATTACAAAGACTAAAATAAACATGATTTATTTTCATGGTGAGACAATCCTTGTCACAATGTGACATTCAGCCATGGTTTACCATGGTTGGCTATGATTGAGGGATTAATATTGAACCCTAAGTTTAATATTATAAACCATATGCTTAGTATTAAACTGTAGGAATATAAACCTTATGAATAATATTAGAAACCCTATGAACAATATTATAAACCTAATGGATTACTAAGCCCATTGGATTAATATTAAAAACCCAAGGGATTAAAAACCGAAGGGAATAACATTAGACCGTGGGATTGATATTATGAACCTTAAGATTATTATGAACCATAATTTAATATTATGAACCTTAGGATTAATATTATAGACCCAAGATATTATTACTATAAATCCAAGAATTTAATATACATAAAGGATTAATATTATAAACTAAATGGATTATAAAGTGAGGGGAATAATTTTAAACCCAAGGGATTAATATTATAAATCTAAGGGATTAATAAACTCAAAATATGAATATTAAAAATCCAAGTGATCGATAAACCCAAGGGATCGATATTAAACCCTGTGATTAATATTATAAGCCCTACTATCACAAATTAGAAAGCCAATATTAAAAATTTAGTATTATAAATTAAATATTAAAAAGTCCTAATATTATAAACCTTGGCTATGATTGAATATGGTTGGCAATGATTGATTTTCATATTAAGACAATCATTGTTAATTAAATGTCATTAATATCAATAGTTAACATTAAAATTAATATTTATAAATATTAACATTAGTAAAAGTAATATACATATACATATTAATTAAATTTAATATCAAATTTTATTAATATTAGGGTTAATGTTATTAATAATATTAATATTAATAATTAAAACTAAAATCATAATTTAATTAAAATTCCTATTAATAATTAACATTTTTATTAATGTGATTTAAATGTTATTAATTTTGTAATTGTAAACAATAATTTTATAAAAGTATTATTATTTTTTATATTATGATTAAGTTTTTATTGTTATTATTAATTGTTGACTCAAATTTTTGAAGTTAATGTCAATATCAATAAATATAAATTACACTTAATATTAAAAATTCAATATAACCCAATATTATAAGTTCTAATATTGAAAACATGCAATATTGAAAACATTAAATAATCTAATATTAAATTCTAATAATACAAATCTAAAAATTAAAACATAATAATCTAAACTTAATATAATGTCAAAACATATTAATACCTAATATAACATAAAAAATATTAATATTAAAATAATAATATTGTATAAAATTAGATTTTGATTTTGTTATTAAATGTAGATATTTATATTAATATCATTATGAATATAATTAAGTATGACATTAACAAATGGAAAGTTTATGATCCAATTAACGAAATAATTAAATTTTCTCAAAATAGAAAATTGTATGTTTTAAGAATATCTTAAATAAAAATATTAATAATCTAAATATAAAATTACTCATTTTCTTATACTCATTTGCTTATGGCCCCTCTCAAATTTAACGTTTTCTTTAAGCTACATTTCATGCTACCATTATCTTGGTTTCCCTGTTTATGAAAATAAAATATTATATATTTTAAGATTTAGTAAATTAAAACAAAAAAAAAATATTTTTTAATTATTATTACCTTATTATATTATTAATCACTTGAATATAAATAAACCAAACATTAAGGGGTAATTGTGAATTGTGGTTGTTTAAATAAGTTTGAAACATAATTTTACATGTTCATGTTGTAAATTGGTTTAAAATGATTAGTTTTTACGATTTTAAATATTATTATGTATTTGCATTTTTATTTTTTTTATATTTTTTAATTTTATAATGAAGTTTATATATTTGTAAGTTTTCATGAATGAATAGATTAAAACATAATAATATAAATTTAAAATGATTTATTTCATTATTTGTAATTGTGTGGTAATACTTTTTAAAGTACTCGTGTGAATTACTACAAAGATATAATGAGAAGCATTTTTTAAAGGATAAAGGCAGAGGTTTCAAGCACTGTGTAATATTCAAGCAACCTTATTTCAAGTAACCGCTTTATACGGCTTCTGCACAAATTTCTAGGTTCCACCTTTATCGCTAATTGCAATCACCATAGTCTGTGATCACATTAACATCTGGTTCCCATCTCCTCCGACATGCGATTAACCTCGGAACTCAAAACATATTAACTACACCATATAATACCATCGGGTCCGCTCCTTTGTATGTCGGATTACTTCTCTGTCGTTGATCCTCTCCCGAGAGATCCAACGATTCACAGTAGATTTCAGGTTGACAAGGCACATGGGGGTTAACCACCCGATAAAGCAGTTTCCCCACACTCCTCCGCTGCTACGTGTCCTCCAATTTGTGCACTCGGAGCCAAAACTCTTGATATTGCTTACCACTGCGTTGTCGCCAAAATACCACTCGAGGTTGTAAACTCACAAGCAACCTTGTTTCAAGATATTCAATTTATGAATAATATTGATTACTACCCTGTAGCATATTTAATTTATATGTAATTTTATAAATATATGGAAAAATATATACAAATTGATTACTGCCCTGCAGTAATATATTGGCGGGTCCTCAAACTGCGGTGCTACCAACCCTAAACAGACACATCAAACAATTTTAGAATTAGTAACAAACTATTAGATTAATTTTTATGATGTAATTGGATCAAAATTTAATTTAACCCTGGTCAAGGTATAAATTTCAACCTTACTGAAAATATGACCCTAATATCTGCTTTTTGTTTATTTTTTTCCTTCTATAGTATAAAATCTTACAGGAAAGATGAACGAAAGAGCATATAGAGGCGTACTTTTTGAGAGCAAGAGCATTTGTAGGTGTAAGTTTCTAAGAAAATACTTTAAAGCGAGAAATAAGCTAGAACCCTAACCTGCAACTGAAAATTCTAAAACTTCTCCTGGGAATTAGCAATGTTGGAATCCCTATTGCCACTGGTGTCGATCTCCCACCATTGCAGCTTGCACACGCAGTTAGCAGAAATGTCCATCCATTGTCTTTTTGCAGCCACGATGCACCGCCATTGTGAGGTGGAGGGCTAGCCACAACCCATTTCCCCTCCATATTCAAAGTCGAACATAACTATTCTCCCTTGGCAACAAACAACAACGTCGAAGGAAGCCACTGCGTCGCACCATCGTAGCAGCAAATATTGCACTGATCGAACCAATTCGTTTGAATTTCTAGACTACTTGGGTCGTGTTATAAATTCAACAAAAGAGATAGCCTCTGGATCTATGACAGACCCTTGATTTCCAAGCTCGTAAATTGATTCGTCTATGCCATTCACATGAATGGAATCACATCCTGCATTGGAGAAGAAACCAAAAAAACAATAAGAAATGGTAACCCATTAGGCCAAAACAACAATGAAAAAAGCAGCTAAAACTAAACCCTAATTATTTTCTTGTAGCTCTGCAGCAATTCGTTCATGGCCTTGAGCTGCGCAGGTTGAGTAAATGCTGACGATCCATCCTTGCAACTTGGGAAAGCATTCAGAGAACGACAGGGAGGAGCGTGCCAGCCAAGGTATCTGTATACATCTTCATACGAAGGGGGAGGGGGAATGGTGAGAATGCCAAAAGTCAAGGGTTTCATGATTAAATGATGGGATAACTACATGTTGCTAGGTTGTGCATATGCAAGGAAAATTGTTGTTCCATCCTATATTGTTTCATATTCTTTTTATTTTATTTTTTAATATTATTTTTGTTAATCCTTATACGTGGAGATAAATGAGAGGCACAGTAAAATTTTAATCTCATTTGGTAAAAAATTAATTTAAGTAGGGTTTAAACACCCCTTTTAGATATGCAAGGAAGTTATGGCTTTTAATTTCAGTCACTGATCTAGTGGAGACTACAAGAATATACTGGCATCTTTCAATTCAGGCCATCCGATCAAAAAGATTAAGTAAGAAAATGATTAAGCTGTCGATTCCGATAGGGGGGTGCCTATCGGTGTAATTATTATTATAAACTAATATAGATTATAAATTATAAATATAAATATTTATATTTTTCTAAAAAAAAAAAAAAATAATAATTATTTTTTTAATCAAATAAGTAATTATTAAATTAATTTTTATAAAAGATGAAATAATAAATGATTATTATTACCATTATTTATATTTAATTGAATACTATTATTATTATTAATGGTTTGTATCATAGATGAAAATTAAACCTTATACCTATATCAACCATATTTACTAACCCAATTATTTTTATTAAGATGAAAATAAATCATGGTCAACCATGTTTATTTTAGTATTTTTAATATTTATCTTATGGTTTATAATATTAGTCCCTTGGGTTTAATATTATTCCCTTGGGTTTATTATTCCCTTAGGTTTATAATATTATTCATGGTCAAACATTGTCAATCATAGCTGTTATCGGGAAATCTAATGTCCATTCAGAGCTGTTGGTCCCACTAAGATGGGTAGCTATTTTAGAAACAAACAAACTAAAGTTACTTATGTTTTCCTTTATGAGAAGTAGATGAGAGAGAAGCAGAGAGTACCAACCTCAGTCTTTTTCTTGGCTCCTTGCTTGTTTCCTCTCCCCTTTGACAGATCTTTGCCACTCTTTCCTCTCATGTCGCACTTCAAAGAACACCTATAGAGTCAAAGCAAAATAATACCATCAAAGCATAGAGATCTACAATCACAAGCAATATAGGATCAGATATATATTGACCACACAAATGCATATATCAACTCAGACATATAAGAATGTGGAGGAAAACTCAAATAGCTTTATTGATAGAAAGAGTAGAAGAGATGATTACAACCCATTGAGCTGACCCAGTGTCATCCTTCCAGCATGAAAGCCCTTCTTCACCCCATGAAAAAGCTATATCACCCAACACTATGATGTTCCACAAGAAACCAACAACACTTCCTTACAAAATACAAGATTCCAGCCTCTGGATCTCTGGGATGAGGGATCCATATATAGATGTTTGCAGGTGGGTGAGTCAACTTCTGGGATTTTGATTAGTGTTCTCTCTTTGATAGTTCTTGGTTCCACTTGGAGATTCATGATCTCTTACTCATCCCTTGGCGAATTCAGAGAGGCAAGTGTCAAATGGGCAGTTTCTAGAAGATTCTCTAGGTTTCCACCTAGCCAACTGCTTCTGCCATTTGTCTACTCTCGCTCATCGCACCCCACAGAAGGTCTTTCCAGTATGCATCGCACTTTTTGCATGTGGCAAGTGAGATGCATCGCACCCTTAGCACTGAGCAGTCTTTATGGTCCAGATTTGACCAGTTTTGAGCAGTTTTTCGTGGAGAACTTCTGGGAGATGATGTTACCAGTTGACCTTGCTCCTTTAGGGTATGACACAAAACTTTTAAGGACTTAGAAGCCCTTGGTTTATGGACATATGTGAATGGGGTTGCAGTTCCAAAATATGTCTATAATAGTTGCCTCCTAAAGCATGAGGTCGTAAATCTTTTGATGTCAGGCGAAATGCTTTATCATGAGGATCCGAAGTTTTTTCAAACTAGAAGGTGACCTGTAATAAGATACGATACAATACATTATCTTCATAATATTTTCATGATCTAGCTGAGGCGGGCATTTCCATGCTCAACTTTATAAATTCATTCTCATGTACATAGGACAGACAACTATTTGTGTGGCAGACTGATGATTCTAGTAGAGCCATCATCCTTTGGTTTAGATGATTATCTGTGCAGCAATGATGTACATTTGATGTCTTTATTTTCCTAAATATATCACAGCCCGGATGGATGAAACTAGATCCAGGTCTTCAAACTCATTCAATCTTCGCCCGAAGTACAATTCGATCCATGTGAAAAGATGTTCTAGAGTCGAACATGGAAAGACATCACCTGATTACCAGCCAATGATGAAAGCTGTTAACAGGCGTGAGAGGGATCATTGATGATGATAATGACCCTCAAGGTACGATAGTACAATTTACGTGGTGTGAAAAAGGGACTTGGCGTCGAACACCACGAAAAATCTTTCGGTCGAAGGCCATTGGTGTAAACCTATCGCCAGAAGTGAGAAACTTGCCATTGAGGCATGCAAGCTTCAAAGTACTGAAAGGGTTGTTCCTAGGTCGACTTCTTGGATAATGAGTTGATGTCAACAAGAAGTGACCCATCGTAGGAGGGTATTAATGAATCCCACATCTATGACACGGAACGGAGCAAATGATTTTGTGGAGGTGAAAACGATCTGATGCTACAAGGTTTAGGGTGGTGATCATGAAAGAATGAAGTGTGAAGGTATTGCAGCGGATGAGACACAAGCTGGGTCGATGAATTCTCTAAGCGACTTCTCTTGAACATATCGGTGACACTGAAGTGGATTGGTAGCGTTAACCCCAAAAATGGATGGTACAGTGGACCAATGGTAATATGACCAGTGAAGGGAATAACCCAACTCGACTCAATCATGGTGATGGAGTGAAAGTGTCATGTTCAAGAGCGACTTGCTACCAATAAAGTTTCTTCAATTTTTCTTCCCAATTTTTCCCCAGTCATTGCTGACCAGCACCTCTTTATTTTTGACAAGCTTGAGGAGGATAACATAGGCTTGTTCTATAATTTTCCCTTCCGGAAAACCCGTCGCTATGTTTTAACGAGCCTAGCGACAGTGAAACTCGTTCTTGTCTGCATGGACAAGTTTGTCGCTATTGGTTTTAACGAGTTTAATGACAAATATAACTCGGTCCCTTTTCAATTTGAGAGAGTCTGAAAAGGGACAGAAAGGAAACTCTAGCAATCCTTTTTCATTGTATAATCCCTTAAGTCCGAAAAAGTATAAAATAATATGAAAGGGATGAATTTTCGATAGTTTTAACGAGCCGAACAAGACAAGCGCTCGATCGTTTTGTGTAATAATCCCTCAGGTCCAAAAAGATTAAAATCTAGAGGAGGGATAGCACTTCCGATCATTTTAACAAGCTGGAAAGGCCAATTTCTCGGCAATATTTTCATATTTTACAAGTCAGATGAAAAGAGCTTAAAGGAGACTCGTTTTTCGAGGAATGAGTGATATTTTCGAGTAGCAACTGGTTCCAAGTAAGGTTGAAAATTTTCAATCATGGTAGTGTAAAGAAGATGGCTAACAGAATCACTCATCGTAGCTGTTCCTCAAAAGGGGTAAACAATCAAATGGAGGTGTATGATCGGCTAAAATAGAGTGGTGGTGATGGTAAGAACATGACCAAGGCTCAAAAGCTGATGATGATGCGATCGCAATAGTTATTTACCGAAGGTGGGTTCATTTCTTAATGAGCTTAAACTCTGGTGGAACATATGCTCATTGCTAGGTTTAATTTTTAATGAGCTCGAACTTTGCGTGAAACTGCTCGTGATAATGGTCATTGATATTCGATTCACCGTTAACACTATGTTCTTTTGACGGTCATACTACCTGTTCAATTGCTCCATCAAACTGATTAGAAATGAGAATACATGCTTGAAAAATGAGTTAAAACACTAATACCCTACTTGAATTACATGAAAAGTAATTTAAAATTAGTTTTACTCCTCATTTAACCATTTCAATTGAATTTGGGAATGTTGGAGCTCTGGAGGTGTTTTCCCCCTTGATTTTCACCAGCTAATTCCATGAGATTCTGTGGATGATTTTTAGCGCCGTCTGGACTAGGTAGGAGCTAAACCTAAGCTCTTCAAATGCATTCCTTCCTTTTTGAATTCTGAGCATGTTTTCCTGCTTTTCTGAGCCTTTGGGGTTTGAACAATTCATTCTGCGCCCATCGCACCCAGTGTACATCGAAAGGTGCGATGCATACTGGGCTGGCCATTGGCCAGTTAGTATGCATCTCACCCAGTACACAGCTGGGGTGCGATGGGCGCAAGGAGGAAAACTTTTACACTGATTTTTCATGGAAAGTTTGCCTGTTTTTTGCCAAATCAGGATCCTGATTCTTCTCTTGTTTTTTTTTCAGAGATTCATCGGAGCAAAATGGTTGTTACATGGCGAGAATTCAAGCATGAAGAAGAGGACATGGTTGCCTTACATGATCCGGGTACTTTAACTGCATTGTGGAACTGTGGTTTGCTCAAGTTCTTCCGCATATCTAGCATGAGGCAACAAATCAACTTGTTGCAATATTTCCTCGATGCATGGGATCCCACCAACCAAGTGTTCCAGATCAGAGGCAAATCCATCCCCTTGACTATTGAGGACATCTACTTCTTGACCAGTTTATCCAGGCATGGTGCCCCTCTCTCATTATTAGGTTCCACCCATGGGGGTGAATCCGTGAGGGATTATATTCGTCGATACTATAGAGAAGGATCTCAGTCGAGCAAGGACGGAAAGATCAATATCCGAGATGTCACTAACTGGTCCTTGAGGACTATTTTATTCACCTTTGCTAGATTGGCTAGTAGTGCGGCCCTTCACTTGGCCAATAGGTCCTATATGCAGTACGCCTTGGAATGTCTTGAACCAAAGGTATTCAACTGGTGTGATGTAGTACTTCCGGTGATAAAAGAACAACTTACCAAGGTGAAAAACGGAAGATCTAAGAACTTTGGCTATGGTTCTATTCTGACCGCTTTTGCCTTGGAGAAGATCCCATTGATGCAGCCACAATACATTTCACTTGGTTTGCCACCACCGACTGAGCCACAGATGCAGAGATGGGTTGACCTTATGGCCTGACATGCTGGTCAGTCGCATGTTTCCTTCTCTGATGCCTTTTTCGAGTGGTTCAACCATCAGCAGATGGTTTATGCCGAGTGTCCGTATGCTGGTATGGATTTTCGGGGTGACCCAGATTTGGCGTTGCTGGCTGGCGAGCAGTGGGGTGTCATAGGTAAAAATCTCTGACCATATCCTCGTTTATTGCTTTTATAATGTTCTTGTGATTTCTTTTATCGAGACTAATCAAAACTCATGTGCTCATGCAGATATCAGACCAGTGCAACCAGCAGTGCGCCTGAGAGCAGCAGTTGTCGTTCCAGCAGGAGAGGCTGTAGGGAGGGCTATCCTTCGCGACCTGGATGTGGCCGAGACTCTTGCGGTGTTGTAGGATCAGATCGAGGGTATCACCCTTGGTACTTTGGATGTTAGGACCGACGAGCTACCTCTGAGATTACAACAACATACCACTAGCATGCCGAGCCGATGGACTAGGCTCTTATGCATGTTTGCATAGGCAGTGACTTGTTATCACCAAAGCCATTAGACTAGGGTGCCCCTAGCATTTTGAGTTGTTGGGTCATATGATCTATTTTGCCTTGGACACATGACACTATGTACAAACTACAAACAGTTATATATATATTTGATTTTCGGAGCTTTATTTTGGTTAAGTTATATGATCCTGATGCAAATATTGATGAAATGATTTTATTTTATAAATGTTGCAAATGTCTATCTAACACATAATTTGCTAATGAATTGGTTAATGTGTTTAAGTTTTTGGAAATGCGTTGATATTGAATAGAATCGAACTGTCTTTCCAAAATCTTGACCCTTAGGAACATACGATAGATAGCTGGATTCCGCGATGGCATTAGAGAGGAGCTCTATCAACGTGTTGTATTCAGCGATGCTGTTCATTGATTGACCAATACATACCCCTCTGAAACTCACTAACTCGCTGCTTGGATCAAAGATGGCCTAGGTCGCAGAAGATAGGTTCCGCGAACTATGACTTGCTCTGTCGGCATACCCAACAAACGACTCCAATAGGTTCGACATCTGTAACAAATGTAAAAGTGGATTACCTAACTAAAACGATTACTCTTAGCGAAAACAAAAATTTAACAAAAGCATATGAAGAGGTTACTACACTGAGTCAAGCATAGTAACGCTTCAGGTACAACCCATTTCGGGGTTGCGACAGTGGAATCCCATCATAATCCACTAACTCGTGGGCTCCTTTTGCTAATACATGCTTAACAATATAGGGGCCGATCCATAAAGACTGGAACTTACCTGCTCCCAATTTATCGGACTCCTGGTCATAATTTAAGACTAGGTGTCCTTCTGAGAAGACACGGGGTTTAACATTCTTGTCAAACTGAGCCTTGACTCATTTATTATGTGCTTCATTAGCCAAGGCGGCATCACGACGAGTTTCATCCACTTGGGTTAATTCCAAGAAACGAGTGCTCATCCTCTTCTGAAGTTCTGGGGATAAGGTGGACCGCGAGCTTGAGGGATGAGATTTCGCACTGAACTGGTAAGATCGCTTCCAGGCCATACACCAGCTGAAAAGGGTGTAAACCCAGTCGCATTCCTCACAGATGTCTGGTATGCCCACAAGGCTGAGTACAGGATTAGGTGCCAACTCCGTTTATGGACTCCAATCATCCTTTGCAGCATGCGTTTCAGGACTTCGTTGATTGCCTCAACTTGCCCGTTAGCTTGCGGATAATATAGAGTAGAGTTATCGTGAGACAGTTCTAATTTGGCAACTGACTCAACCATCATGTGATTGCAGAAATGTGATCCATGATCTATGACTATAGCTTGTGGAACACCGAATCTGGAGATTACGTGATTAAAAAAGAAAAGAGCAGCTGTTTCGCCACTGTTGTTTAATGTAGGCATCACCTCGGCCCATTTCGTAAAAGAGTCAATTGTGACTATGATATACCCATGTCCCTCGGCCAAGGTGGGGTTACATGTCATGAAATCTATGTCCCATTTGGCAAATGGCCCAACAGAAACTACTGGCTGCAGAGGTGTGGGTGGTATTCTAGTTTTGCGATCAAAGATTTGACAAGCATGGCAACTTCTAATTGCGGTTATGCAATCCTTAAACATTGTTGGCTAGACGTATCCTGCTCGTAAAATCTTTTGTGCCGTAGCATAACCAGATTGATGCCCCCGACATGCGCCTGAATGACAATCATTCAGGACTTTTTTGGCCTCCTCATGGGTGAGGCACCTTTGCAGAACTATATCGATACCACGACGGTAAAGTGTATCACCGACGATCATGTAGTCTTTTGCTTGGTATCGACACGTCGTTGTTCTAAGTGAGAGGCATTAGACCTATATGTTTGGGTTTGGAGATAGATGATTATATCTCCACAGCACTGGTCGCTTGAAGATATCAGAAACAAAGATTCATCCACGATTGTTGCTTTGGATGTTGAATTGTTGGACGGCGATGGGAAGTCACATAGTAACTCCGTGAAAACCAGGGCTTTCTTTGATTTGGATTTTATGAATTCCAGATCAAACTCTTGAAAAATCACTATCCATTTCGAATATTTTCCCCCAAGTAACTGTCGCGACAAGATGTAAGTCATGGGGTTGCAATCTAACAAAATGGTAGCTTTTTGAAAGAGGACATAGTATTGAAATCTATGTACTGCTTGAACAGCTGCGAGAGCCAGATTTTCAACATATGAGTACTTGCTTTCTGTATCATTTAAGTTTTGACTTAAAAAATAGACATGATGTTCGATTCCATTGTCTTCTTGAACTAAAACCATTGTGATGGTCGTATCCGCTGTAGCCAGAGACAGGTTAAAGTCTTTTTGATAATCAAGAGCATACATTAATGATGCTTTTATTAGGGATTCATTTAGAGCATCAAAGGAAGCTTGCGCAACCTGATTCCAATTGAAGGGTACTTCCTTTTTCAACAGACACGTATAACCTTTAGCAAGTTCGGCGTAGTTTGGAATGAACCTCCTTAAAAAGTTTTCTTTCCCTTGGAGTTTCTGAATATTAAGCAAATTTGAAGGTGGAGGTAGATCGATGATTGTCTGAACCTTACACGGGTCGAGGCGAATCCCATCCTTTGAGACTACAAAGCCAAGTAAACGACCAGAACCGACACGAAACACACACTTGTGCAGATTGAGTCGTATCTTATAGTGTCGGCAATGTAGAAATATTGCTCTCAAATGCCGCGGATGATCGGTCCGCTTTCGTGAATGAGCTGGAAGATCATCGAGGTATGGTTGAATGATGTTCTTGATGTCATGGAAGGCATAATTCATTGCCCTTTGAAAGGTTGCCCCTGCGTTCTTTAAACCAAAAGGTAGCTTGCGATACGCGAATGTGCCCCACGGACAAATAAATGCAGTCTTTGACTGGTCCTGTGGGCGGATATTTATTTGATTATACCCGGAAAATCCATCCATAAACGAAAAGATTTCGCATTCGGCGCATTCATCAATTATCTGGTCGATAAAGGGTGTAGGGTAGTTGTCCTTTGGACAAGCTTGATTTACATCCCTATAATCGACGCACACTCTAATCATTCCTTGCTTTTTCATCACAGGAACAATGTTCAATACCCAATCGGTTAGAGGAACTGGGTAAATGAAACCAGCATGGAGAAGTTTTTCAACTTCTGCCTTGATGGCAGTGGCTTTCTTCGGGTGCACCTGCCAAAGCCGTTGTCGTACTGGTTTGATATCTGGATAAATCTTAATTTAATGTTCAACTATGCTTGAGTCAATACCTGGCATTTCTTCATATGACCATGTAAAGACATCTCTAAATTTGCGAAAGAGAGCGTAATATACTTCCAGTTCTGAAGAAGAACAAGATTTTCCGACATGAATATTCTCTACAACATCTGGTTTGGTCGAGATATTTATGGCGATAGTTTCTTCAATATTGGACAGGTTTCGCTCGGAATCCACCGTATTTATAGTATTTGATAGGAAATAAAAATTCGAAGGATGATTAAGGTCGCTGGAACAATCTTCTTTGTAATCTGGAAGATGGGAACGATGGTGGTAATCTTCCCATGGTGCCCTTTCTATCATCATTGATCAAACAATTCCTTCATCTGTAGAATGTACATGTGACCAAGGATCTGAAGAGGTACCATATTCCTTAGACCTATCTATCCAAACGCTCGATGAGTGTTGATTTGGGTTTTCCTCCCATGTCGAAAACATTGATTGCTACAATATTTCTATTGGGCTTGGAGGCAATACCTGGTGATGATCCATGCTAACATCGTGTTCAGAAATCTTCTGAATAGAAGATACCATATTCATAGAAAATTTTAGGGGCGAATGTTCGCCCTTTGGCGAAATTAAGGGGTTTTAAATTTTTAGTGGGCGAATATTTTGTATCATAGTACGTTTTTACAAATCACCTCAAATAGCCCATCTTATTTTAAAGGAGAGGGTAAAAAAGGTAAATTTAGCCCTTGAAATTAGGAGTTACAACCTTCCATTCACCCATTTTCAAGAATAGGTTTTATTTAAGTGAATCCATTCGCCCATTTTCAAGAATAGGTTTCATTTAAGTGAATCCTATGGGCCAAAGGCCCAAATACCATATTTATAAAAGAGGTATGGTAAATTAATAAAAATATAAATAAACTAGACGCATGGTAAATAAATAAAACCTCCTTTTATATTTAGTCCATAACCCTCGTTCTATTTATGAAGGCTCAAGAAAGAGGTTTTATTTAAGTGAATCCTATGGGCCAAATACCATATTTGTAAAAGAGGTATGGTAAATTAATAAAAATATAAATAAACAGGAGGTATGGTAAACAAATAAAACATTTTTTTATATTTACTCCATAAGTCACCTTATATTTATGAACACTCAAAAAATGCATTATATTTAGGTGAAACCTATGGGCAAAATACTATGGGACAAATACCAAGGACTAGATTATTATTAATACCATGCAAAAAAACATTATTAACCCTAATATTAGTATTAATAAAAAATAAAAATGGCACATGGTATTGACCCATGGTATTCACCAAAATGGCACATGGTATTGACCCATGGTATTGACCTAGAATGTAGCCTATTTAAATGGGAGAATTAAACCAACATAGATCCATCTTTACTTTGGATCTACTAACCCCCGAGAGGTATCAAATATCGTGATATGCAAACTAGCATAGAGTGAAAAAGTATTTGATCCGATCAAGAGTAAAAATGGATGTTGTAATTTAATGTATGTTAAACATTTTAGCTTGGTTAAAATAAAAAATAAAATAAAAATCAACTATTAATTTTATTAATTTTTATAAATTACTAATAGTAATTTTTAAGCTTCAGGTTTATGATAACCCATGGTATTGACCAATGGTAATACCATGGTATTCATGTGAGCATAGACTATTTAAAGGGGAAATTCTATCATCTTAGATCCATCTTAATTCTGGGTCTACCAAGTGCTCAGAGGGATAAATAGATTTCATCCCCCTAAGAGTGGTAGATGTGGAGTTAAGATGGATATAGATTGGTTTTTATGATAATGAAGATATTAAATAGACTTAGGAAATTATATTGTAAAAACATCTTAAGGTGAATGGCTAAAGCATAGACATTGGACAAGTATATTTGTATACTTATGTTTTAAATTGAAACAAATCCAGGGCTAAAAGGAATGGATTGATTGCACTAGTCATCCTTCTATAACTTTCCAACATATGCTGGAGTAAACAGATTGTAATTTGGGTAATTTTTCTAATTGCAAACAGGAATATACTTGTGTATTGGCAGGGTGGTTACGAGGTCCCTAGAAGTGATGAATTTGAATTTTTCTTGGTTTTATATATAGTATTAGGTTTTTTCTCATGCTTTCTGAGAATGGCACGGGTGAATTTTATCCTACACCCACTAGGTTATCGATATGTAATTTCGGTAATTTTGATTTCAGGAGATATTTTAAAGAAATGCAATGATGTCATTTGTGTTTTGTGTATTCAATAAACACAAGATTTTATAATTGAGTAAAATATTCGCCATGCCTAGTGAGAGATTCGCCAAAAAAAATATATACATATCATATTATTGATAAAATCGCCATCCATTTTTCCTATATACCATGAAGATTTGCCCATTTATTATACATGTAAATTTAGGGGGGGTTCTTAAAATTTTCCCTGACCATATTGCAGGTCCCCATTGTGTCCACTTCCACCAGATTGTTTGGAGGTGGTAGGGAAAAAGTACCCATCAATGTAGGGTCTTTTAGTAGGCCTACTCCGATATTTTGAAGCAACTGAGAGCTTCCATGGATCATCGAAATGCTTCCCGTAACTTGTGAACTGTTGGGGAGAAATGTTTGTTGGTCAACGATTTTAATTCCTCCTTGGAAGGGAAATGCAATATTTCTGAAGTATGTCAACACAACAGCAACCATAGCATAAATCCAGGGCCTTCCCAGTAGGATGTTGTAATCGAGGTTTCCATCGATAACTTCGACACCAATTTCTACTATTCTGCCCCCCAGTTCGACTTGCAAGTTACTTAAAATCCTGTATGGATTGTATGTTTGTCCATCAAATGCTTTTAATGTCGTTGATGATCGCGGCAAGGGTGGTGAGCCTAAAGTTTTCCAGCAACTCATTGACATAATACATGTAGATGCCCCCACATCAATAATTGTTTGATGAACAGTTTTGTTGAGGGCTTTCACTTGAATGAGGAAAGCAAGCTGAGCTGGTAACTGAGGGTCATATCATTTATAATTAAAGGCCACAAGATTGGAATCTGTTGGGTCAATCCCACCTATTGCTAATAATAGAGCCTGCTTCTGAGAGGGGCAATTTTGCAGTACCTCAAGTGTCGACATAGCGGACCGCAACTGGGCTAGGTCCTCTACTATATTATAATTTTGTGCTGCTCTGGCACGAGGATTAAATGTCGATTTATGTACTACTCCCTTTGGCGGCTTTATCGTCAGCTTAGGAATGATGGGTGGCACAACTTCAGTCGAAGTTTTTGTCGAACTACTAGGTTGATCAGTAGCCTTTTTGTTCGACAGCTGTGGATTCCCGTAATCTTTATTCCTTGTTGATATCAAAGCATCATTTCGCTGTTTTGAAATGGACAACAAAAGCACTTAGGATGGGGAAGCATTGTCACTAGCAACCAGATTGGTTCTCGAGTTTGGAAACGGATCAATCAATACCGCTGATGTTTTTGAACTCTTAAAGAGTTTCTTAACTTCAGATTTATGTGTACAATCTCTTGTCCAAAGATCCTCATCGCATATATGGCACCCTGAAGGGGGTTTCCTTTGCCCATAAGGGTTTGCAGAATATTTTTCAGGAGATGACTCATCCTGCTTCTTCTTTTTCCCTTTCTTTTTCTTCTTGCCTCCTGGTTGCTTCTGTTCTTTGCCTTTGTCAGTCGACATAGCATTAACCTTCGAGGCGAGAAGTTCCTGATTTGCATTTTGACTAGAAACTGTATAGGCTTTCTTTGATGTAGCCTTTACGGTTTTTGTGCTAGTCATACCTATCATGCCATCGCCAGCATGAGAGTCTTTGTTTGATTTAGGAGGAGGAGGAATGGAAAACTCCGGTCTAGGAGCATTAGGGATTTTGTCGTAGAGCGTGCCAGACTAAGTATAGATCAAGTCTAGATATTACGCACGAGCAATGACTTGCTCTTCAGTGACGACCCTTCCCTTTGCCACATCTTCTGTAATAGAAGGTAACAATGACTTAATAAACCATTCAGCTAGCAGTTGATCAGGAACATATGTTTTTACCATTCTACAATGATGTCGCCACTCACGAATATGATCAGATATGTGAGTGGCTATCTTTTGCTTGAAATTGGTAAGAAGCTCTGTTCATATTTCGTACCTTATTGGTAACTGAAAATGGGTTAAAAATGTTGTGGCAAGGGTGCTGAAGTTATTGAATGAAGCTCTAGGAAATTCGATGTACCATTTTGCTGCCAGACTAGTTAACATTCACTGAAAAAGGCGAAGCCTAATCGAATGATCATTGAGGGTGTTGGACGAACACCACAGATGAAAGGTCATCACATGATTCAACGGGTCTTCACCCAGATTTCCATTAAATTTAGGAATATCTGACGGAAGTTTATAAGGAATTGCCGGCCACCAAGGGGCATAAGAAATTGGATCGTTTGTTAGCCGATTTATATCCGGTAACTCTAAAGTTGCCACGAAGGGCAACTGTTGATTCAGGTTTGGCGAAGCATACCCAGGATAAGATGGGATCGCCTGAGTAGTGGGTCTTTGAATACCAGCATAATGTTTTTGATGTTGATAACTTTGGTAAGGCTGATGGGCATAACCATTATGATATGATTGATGTTGACCGTTTTGAATATACGGCTGCTAATTACCCGCAAAGCTTTGTTGCTTAGGTCCTTGGTGAGCTTATTGGAATTGTGGTTGTTGATATTGTACCAGCCATGGTTGTGAAGCCACTTGCAGTTGTCCAATACTGGCTGTTTGACCAAGATGAGGGGTAATAGTACCCATTTGAGGCTGGGTCGCTCCGGTTACAGAGCCACTAATCGGTGATTGTGGTTGTGTCGTGGAGACAAGAGGCTGTTGTATTACAACCTGAGAAACTTGAGGTTGGCATACAATAGGCAACGCTTGTACTTGCGACACCGTCACAATAGCCGGTGTAGTGGGGATATTTGACACATGTAGACTCAGTTGCATTGAGTATACAATTCTTGGTTGTTGAGGCAGTATTGGCACCCAACCACTGGATGTAATTCCAGCATGACCTGAATTCTGTTTTGAACTCTCATATGGTTGTTCTCCCGGAGGGAACAATGAAAACGCATATTGCCCCCGATATGGCGGTAATCCAGTGTTCAATGGTAAGATTGGCCTCTGGAGACTAAACTGCCCAAATTGATACTGTTGTGAAGGATCAATTTGCTGAGACTCAACATAAGAGATTCTAGATATTATTCCAGCCGAACAAACAAGGACAGACCATACTGTCGAAACAGTCCTTGGGTGGACTCCATCTAGCGATTCAGAGCTAGTTGGGATAGATGGTACACCAACAAACATTGTTGGAGTAGCAGCCGGAGGTTTTGCTGCTGCTACATCGGATGACACAGTCCTGGATGTCGATGGTTTTTCAGACATATCGAGTCTATCCAAAATATTTCCTAGTGATTCTACAGGGACCTGCGTGAAGGGAGACTAACTTCTGACGAAGAAGGATATAGGGTGATCCCAACTCCAAAATGCGATGGAGTACTGGATGGAAGATCTTCCACAATCTCTTCTATAGCAATAAATCCAGGTGGAAGAGGTAGACTGTCAGGTCTGTAAAATGTTTCTGGTGCCGAAGAAGGTATAGACCTCGCAGCGACAGATGTTGGAGGGATAACACCTTTCGAATCAGCTATAGATGGAGCCAGTTCAAGAATAGAAGTGTTTACCATTACACTAGGATCAGTTCTAATGTCCTCTTGTGACTGCGGAACTTCTTCTGTAAAGGAGGGATACCAGACATGGTTGGAGTAACCGGAGTCTATGAGGATGTTGGAACAGAAGTTCCAAGCAAACCAGGGGACTTTGATCCAGTTAAACGAGTTCACTTGGTCCGGAATAGTTTCATTTCAGGAGTTAAAGACGGTTGACTCGTTAGTCTCCGCAAACGATGGGGTTTCAATTGATTTTCTTCCACGATTGCAGATTACTTTATCAACTCAAAATAAAAGGGGAAAATGTGATTCCAAATTAAATGAGTTTTAGACGCTTTGACACAGCTTGCTTTTTCAATTTTTAAGAGTCGAGAAAAATCTAAAGATGACTCTAGTCGCCTTCGATTTTTAATGAGCCTGAAGTGACAAGTGCTCAGATGGACCTTTTCCTTTAAGGAGTCCCACTATATAGGTACCATACCGTGTTACAGAAACCAGATTACGCAGTTGATCAGCATAGCTAGTAGCAGCAGTAGACCCAGTAGTTGATTCAGTTTAAGCACCACCTGAAGTATAACCACCAGTAGAGCAAGCAAAGGCACCAACAAAGGCAAAGGTATCTAGAGCAAAGCAAGTAGAATAAGCACCAGTTTTGGCAATTGAACCAAAAGTCTGAAAAGGAATGAAAGAGACTACTCTAGAAATCTAGATAGAGGGATTACCAAACCAATCGCAAAACTGCAGAATACTTTTTACGGTACGGCAGTCAATCTTCCCGAATGCTGTGTTCAGTGCATTGCGATCGATAGGGCAGCAGACACGACTTCCTAAGGATAAAGGATATAGCCTATTGTGGTCTCCCAATATATACTCGATGGTACGTGGGAGCACAAGTCCGTACTGGCACTTGTCGTCTCAAAGAGGAGGAATCACCCAACCTACGATGAAAGCGATAGTTACCAGGATTTACGACGCTGGAATACATCTCTAGCCTAGACTTCTAAATGTTGTGCGTTAGGTTCCAAGGCGTTTTTATGTCCGTTGAATTTATTTTACAGTTGATCTTTCTTAAGAAGTTTGCCTTTAAGGTTCACCGCATGTAGATATACAATTACTAAATATGCAATCTAAGATGATAAACAGTCGTTTACTCTTCTTTTCGCAATGAAAATCCTAGCTACTAAAGAAAGAGAAGCAAGTTTCTTTCAACATAGAGCAGAGAGCACACACTAGATGCACTATCCTAAATCAAAATCAACAAGTAGTCTAAATGCAAATGCAAATGCATGTATTTGTTTTCTGCTTTCTTAATGTGTAAATGACAAAAACAATGCTAAGTACAAATCCGAATTATTTTTTCAAAGCAACAGTACTAACAATTTTTTTTTCAAAAAACGAAAGGAAGAGAAGGACGACACTTTGCGATTTTGAATTGAAAACTGCTTTCAACACTTGAAATACTATTAATTCAAATCAAATACAAGAGTAACAGTGTAATCGACTATCAAAAAGAGGATGATCTTTTTCTTTGACTGAAAACGACACTTACGAAACTTCCAAATAAAAATACGACAGTTCGATTAAGCTACTTCTTTGTAAAGGAGAACTGTAAATGGCGAAAAATACCTAAAAACATTCACAATTCTTTGTACAATGGAGGCTGAATAATGCAAAGGAAGGGAGTTTCAACAGTGGTATACTGATCACAAACAACAAAACTCCTGAATAAAGCTGAAGAGAGTGAAGAAAAACCAAAATCTAGGGGTAGAAATAGTCTTATCTGATCATCGCACCTGTAACACAGGGAAACGGGGATGCATCTCACCTACTGCACACGGGAGGTGCGATGCATCAATATTGCCAAAAGGAGAAGGTGCGATGGTCCAGGGACGAGACTTTAACTTGGTTTTTGGTCACAGTTTGCAGCTTAGTTCAGGGATTTAGGCTGAGCTAATGATAGTTAGTAAATACAAATCATAGGGGCTGATCTAATGAGGTTACTTGAGCCACCACCAGGGAAATTAGGATGTTTACAAATCAATTGTTCAGTTTATAAACAAAACCCGGAGATGGACTGAAGCAGCATTGATCTACTTTGTAGTTGCATAGCAAAAGCACTTCGAAGGCTAGCTAGCTTGACTTCAGGCTCCGTCTGTAGTTTATAAAGCAAAAAAATATAGATAAGAAAACAAGCTATTCATTCCCCAGTGGAGTTGCCATTTTGTTATCGGGACATCTAGTGTCCATTCAGAGCTGCTAGTCCCACTAAGATGGGTAGCTATCTTAGAAACAAACAAACTAAAGTTACTTATATTTTCCTTTATGAGAAGTAGATGAGAGAGAAGCAGAGAGTACCAACCTCAGTCTTTCGCTTGGCTCCTTGCTTGTTTCCTCTCCCCTGTGATAGATCTTTGCCACTCTTTCCTCACTTGTCCTACTTCAAAAAACACCTGTAGAGTCAAAGCAGCTAATACCATCAAAGCATAGAGATCTACAATCATAAGCAATATAGGATCAGATATATATTGACCACACCAATCCATATATCAACTCAGACATACAAGAATGTGGAGGAAAACTCAAATAGCTTTATTGATAGAAAGAGTAGAAGAGAGGATTACAACCCATTGATCTGACCCAGTGTCATCCTCCCATCATGAAAGCCCTTCTTCACCTCATGAAAAAGCTAAATCACCCAACATTATGATGTTCCACAAGAAACCAACAACACTTCCTTACAAAAAATACAAGATTCCAACCTCTGGATCTCTGGGATGAGGGATCCATATATAGATGTTTGCAGGTCAGTGAGTCAGCTTCTGGGATTTTGATTAGTGTCCTCTCTCTGATAGTTCTTGGTTCCACTTGGAGATTCATGATCTCTTACTCATCCCTGGGCGAATTCAAAGAGGCAAGTGTCAAATGGGCAGTTTCTAGAGGATTCTCTGAGTTTCCACCTAGCCAACTGCTTCTGCCATTTGTCTACTGTCACTCATCGCACCCCACAGAAGGGCTTTCCAGTATGCATCGCCTTTTTGCATGTGGCAGGTGAGACGCATCGCACCCTTAGCACTAAGTAGTCCGTATGGTCCAGTTTTGACTAGTTTTGACCAGTTTTTCATGGAGAACTTCTGGGAGATGATGTAATTAGCCAACCTTTCTCCTTAGGGTATGAAACAACACTTTTAGGGACTTAGAAGCCCTTGGTTTATGGACATATGTGATTGGGGTTGCAGTGCCCAAATATGTCTATAACAATAGCCGACCATGGTCAACCATGATTGAATGTCGCATTGTGACAAAGATTGTCACACCATGAAAATCAACCATATTTATTGTAGTATTTATAATATTTATTTTAGGATTTATATACCTTAGGTTTTTTATATTAGTCCCTTTGGTTTAATATTATTCCGTTGCATTCATAATCCCTTGGGATTTTAGTATTACTCGCTTGAGTTTATTTTTCCCTTGGGTTTATAATATCAATCCCTTGTCTAAATTTACTATTATTATTATGAGTTAATATTATTATTAAATATTTAAATTATATTAAATAATTTAAAATTAAAAAATATTAAATAAAATATTATAGAGTTAGTTAATATTATTTTAATATATAATATAATATTAATATAATAATCATAAATATATAATAATATGGTTGTTATTATTTATATAGCTATTAGTAATCATAAATAGTTGGCTTTTAACAAATGAAACATAATAATTATTAATGTGGTTGATACATGGCTATCGGTGTATATCAACCACTTTGGTAAATGTGATTGTAGATATGCTTCATATACACCTATGGACATATATCAACCACATTGGTAAATGTGGTTGTGCTAGTTTTAGTTAAAACTAACTAAATATGCTTATGCATTTTCCATTTTTATGATAGCCAATCACTGCATATTTTATTTTTTATATTTATAGGGACATTGCAAATTCACATTTATCACAAATTGATCACCCCTGGCTCAATGTTGTAGAATGTGCTTCTCACCCCAATAAAGTTGTGAAAAGTTTTCCATTAAAAATCCAAACATTATCCTTGAAATAAAATTTTTTTAACTTTAATTTCTTTAGAGCATTTGTTTTTTTGTTATAATAAGATACAATGTAAAAAAATTTAACATAAATTTATCATTGAAAAATAACTTTTTAATCCCAACTTTATTAATGAAAAATAATTTGATATCAAACCAGCATACACGAAAGACAAAACTTTGAACATAATTTCCTTGAAAATAAAATATAAAAACTCAAAATGTTAAAAAATATATCTTATAAATTGGAATCCAAATTCCAACCGTACTCATGATGATAAATAAAATATCATATAAGCTTGACTGAATTGAAAATTTAATATCTTGCCATATGTCGATGATAAGTATAATCTAAATCTATCGCTAAATTGAAAAACTAACATTTTTCCATCAAGGATGGAATTAGACCGGAAAATTGGCCTGTCGTAGGGTGATGCCAGTCCAATGTAGTTAAAAGAATATCCTATCTGTCAGTATTAGCTAATAAAAATATAAAATGATCGAAGTTACATAAATCCTTTAACTTAATGACGGTTTTCGATTTGAAATTCTAATGTCCATATTACGTAATAAAATTTTAAAATGATTAAAAGTTACACAAATCCCTAAAACTATAAAAAAATCGAAAGTTACATAAATCCTACAAATTTAATTTAAAATTCAAATTTAATTGAAAGTGTTTCACATTTCAAATTTAATTGAAATTCCTACCCTGCATGGAAGCATGCATATAAGTTGAAGATGCGTGAACGTGATTGAAATTCTTATGCTGCATGGATGCATGCATATAAGTTGAAGAGACGTGAACGTGAAGGAGACCGGAAATATGGTTATAAAAGAGGGTCTGTAGTCTGCATAATTTAACCAAAAGGTGCAATTAATAAAGTGCTGATATAGAACCAGTGTCCGAAATGTGAAATCGATGAAGTTCTCTGCCATGGCGATCGCCTTGCTTGCAATGACGATGATGAATTTGTATTTTGTATCTGCGGATCAGGACTGTGGAGAGCAAGCAGGTGGAGCACTCTGTCGGGATGACTTGTGCTGCAGCATATGGGGATGGTGTGGCAACACGGAGGCCTATTGCGGGCAGGGTTGCCAAAGCCAATGCTGAGGATTGAGTCCTACGCCGCCCTCACCGTCCCCTCCATCACCCACGGCTCCCTCACCTTCTACTCACGGTGGATAGGCAATTGAATCTATCATCACTGAAAGCATTTTCAATCAGTTATTGAAACAGAGAAACGACGACGTTTGCATGGCCCGAGGATTCTACACCTACTCTGCTTTCATTACGATTGCCAAAGATTTTCCTGGCTTCTGCACCACCGGCAATCTCGCTACTCGGAAAAGAGAGCTCGCTGCTTTCTTTGGACAATCCTCCCACGAAACCACAGGTCATATTTCATCTCTATTACTTGTGCTTTCCCTCTGTGATCTTACTTGGATTTACATCTCATTTGGTATGAAATATTGGTAAACAGGCGGATGGGCGACGGCTCCTGACGGCATGTACGCGTGGGCTTATTGTTTCAAAGAGGAGGTTGGTGATCCTCCCGCTATTGCGAGGAAACCACCCAATGGCCCTGTGCATCTGGAAAGCGCTACTACGGACGAGGGCCCTTCAATTATCATGGTCACTCGTTTCTATATCTTCCAATTTTAATTCCTTTAATTGTATTCTGAAAAGAAGCCCTCAAAAAGTATCGGTATGAAATCTAACCCTCATGAACCATTTGCTCAATTTGATTTGTATTATTAAGGAATTACACCTATGGACCGGCCGGGAGGCAATCGGATTTGATGGCATAAACAACCAGGACATCGTTTCTAACGATCCCACGGTCTCGTTCAAGACGGCCGTGTGGTTCTGGATGACCGCCCAGCCTCCAAAGCCTTCTTGTCACGACGAAATCTAAACCTCATGCGCCATTGACTCAATTTGATTTGTATTATTCAGGCATTACACCTTGTTGGAGATTTTTCTGATAAAATCCCAAAAACACATAAAAACTAAAACTCAACACACACAGACAGTGCTCTGTTTCCTTTACTCCAGGATCTTCTTGCAGAGGGAAGCTTTTTAAAAAAAATTACTGAGGAACAGAGTATTTCACCACCATAAAAACATTTCTATTGATTAAAACAAAAATCACTGATACATATTCATCCTCTTTGCTGAGAGGGATTCACCAAAAAAATTCAACAAAAACATTTACTCTGTCTCCACATGAGAATTTACTGTGCTGGGTTTACTGCTGTAAAACCCCTTTTACATTACTGTTGTAAAACAAATTTTTTACATACGCAGTAAAAATTCCATTACATTCACTTATATAAAAAAACTCACATCATGCGCTCTTTCACTTCTTGTTTTCCACTGCTGTGGATATTACAAAACAATTTCATGCTATTTCTTGGTTTTGCGATGGGCAAACAATACAATACATTCCCTGTTCTGTTTAACTTCTCGCACTGCTGTGCGTTCAATACATTTCCATGAACAACATCTGCACGCGGGCTCTACTCTATATTCTATATGAAAACATACATATACAAAAACGTAAAGAAAACAAGAAACATTATGTGCCGTAACCAAAATTAAACTATCTACCTACTTCTACGAACAACAGTTAATACATTAACTTCCTTCGGCGGTCAACGGAAAACCTTATACTCCATGCAATCGTTGATTTGATGCGGGCCCGTATGCAGCTTCAGGCGATCGACGGCGGAGAGCGCGGGAGTAGATCGGACGACTGGAATGGATATCGGGAGACCTCATTATGCTGAACATTAGCACCCGAGAAATTACGTTTGCTTACGTATGGGGAGAGCCACGCGTCTGCACCATATTCCATCGGGTTCAAAAATACGGAAACCACTTTTACTCAAAAGCAGTCCGAGATCCCTCAAGGTGGTTTGTGGTTTCGTTGCGCGGTTTTGGAGTTATAAATGCGCAATTTAAATTACATATTCAACACTCCCCTTTAATTTCAACTGCTGGGCATTCGGTCATACCCAGACACTTCCTCAAAAATTCAAAGCTTTTATGATCTAGTGGCTTTGTCAAGATGTCTGCTACCTGTTCTTGAGTCCTGCAATGTTCTAGGACAATTTCTCCATTGCTCACCAATTCTCTGATGTAGTGAAACCTTGTATCAATGTGTTTCGTTCTCTTATGAAACACTGAATTCTTTGACAATGCAATAGCTGAGCTATTGTCACAAAAGATCACTGTCGCTTTTGCCTGCTCTTGGCCTAAGCTTCTCAACATTCTTCTCATCCACACTACTTGACATGCTGCTGCTGTAGCTGCCACATATTCAGCCTCTGCTGTAGACAATGCTACAATGGACTGCTTCTTAGAAACCCATGAAATGGCTCCTGAACCCATATGAAAAACATAACCGGAAGTGCTTTTCCGATCATCTACACTTCCAGCCCAATCACATTCAGTGTATCCAACCAAATCTGAATGTTCTGAGACATTATATAAAATTCCAAACATTTTGGTACCTTTGACATACCTCAAAATTCTTTTTGCTGCCTGCCAATGTGCCTCCTTTGGCCTCTCCATGAATCTCGAAATTAAACTAACAACAAACATAATGTCAGGCCTAGTTGCTGTTAAATACATAAGGCTGCCAACAATACTCTTGTACAAACTAGGATCAAAATCCTTGCTGCTGTCCTCTCTGCTGAGTTTTAATCCCATCACTGTGGGAGTGATCGTTGCCTTGCATTCTTGCATGTTAAATCTGCTCAATACTTGATTTACATATCTTGCTTGTGAGATAAAAATTCCTTTTTCATTTTGATCTACTTCTATGCCTAAGAAGTATCTCAAGAAACCCATGTCAGTCATTTCAAATTCCTCTTTCATGACTGATTTAAAATTCTTAATGAGCTGATCATCATTACCTGTGAAAATAACATCATCAACATATAAGACAACAATTAAAATTTTACCATCCTTTTCTTTGATGTAGACCGTGGGTTCTCCCTCACACTTGTCGAATTCATTATCCAATAGATATGAATCTATCCTGCTGTACCATGCTCTTGGCGCTTGCTTCAGCCCATAAAGAGCTTTCTTCAATTTGCACACTTTGTGCTCTTCACCTTTCTTCTCATAGCCTAGAGGCTGTTCAACATAAACCTCTTCCTTTAACACTCCATTTAGGAATGCTGACTTCACGTCCATTTGGTAGACTTTCCATTTGTTTTGTGCTGCTATGGACAACACTGCTCTCACGGTTTCCATTCTTGCAACCGGGGCGAAAGTCTCCTCATAATCTCTTCCATACTGCTGCTTGTATCCTTTGACAACTAGCCTTGCCTTGTGTCTTTCTATTTTACCTTCAGCATTGCTCTTGGTCTTGTAAATCCATTTCACTCCAATGACTTCTTTGCCTTTTGGTAGCTCAACCAAATCCCATGTTTTGTTTCTCTCTATGGCATTCATCTCCTCATCCATAGCTTCTATCCATTTCCTATCTTTAATTGCATCCTCGAAATGAATAGGATCATCAACATGACAATACAAGACAAATAAGGAATTCATTCCTTCATCATAAATATCACTTAGATTTCTAAATTTCTTACCTCTTTCATTTGGTGTGCAAGTGCTTGAAGATGCACTTGAATTTCATCCTTGTGGTGTGCTTGGAGAAGCACTCTCATTTACCCTCAATGGTGTCCCTTGCTGTCCTTGTGTTGGCGCTGCTGTTTGGGGATGCATTTCAGCCACTTCCTCTTCATCTTCATCATGAGACAAACAGTTTTTAACATTCACTGTTTTCTCTATGCTTCCATCCCAAGCTTCCTCTTCAATGAATTGAACATCTCTGCTGACGAAAAACTTCTTGGTAGATGGGATATACAACCTGTAGGCTTTGGATTCCTCACTGTATCCAATGAAAAGACATTTCTCCCCTTTGCTGTCCAACTTCCTCCTTAACTGATCTGATATGTGTGCATAGGCCACACATCCAAAAACTCTCATGTGGGTGACTCCTTGCTTTCTTCCACTCCACGCTTCTTCCGGCACTTTGTTCAACACTGCTTTTGTAGGACACCTGTTCAAAATATACACTGCACAATTTACAGCTTCAGCCCAATAATCATTTGGCAAATGCTTTGCCTTCAACATGCTCCTCGCCATATCCATGATGGTCCTGTTCTTCCTTTCAGCAACTCCATTTTGCTGTGGGGTGTACCTTGCTGTAAACTGTTTATGTATACCATTTTCTCTACAAAATCTTAGGAATTCCTTGGAGATATACTCACCTCCTCTATCAGTTCTCAAAACTTTTATATGCAGCTCGCTTTGGTTCTCCACAAGTGCTTTGAAATTTCGGAATTTCTCAAACACTTCACTTTTGTTTTTAAGGAAATATACCCAAGTTTTTCTTGTAAAGTCATCAATGAATGTTAGGAAATATTGGCTGCCTGCTAATGATGGAGCTTGCATTGGTCCACATAAATCTGAGTGGATGATCTCTAAGGGTGCCTTTGCCCTTATGCTTTTACCTGATGGAAAACTTTCTCTATGTTGTTTCCCCAATATGCAGCTTTCACATAAGCTGTCCGGTTTCTCTATCAATGGTAATCCTCTTACCATTCCTTTTCTGCTCAACAAGTTTAGACCTCCAAAATTGAGATGACCAAATCTCAAGTGCCACAACCAATTTTCATCCTTTGGCACGCTTTGGAAAGCCTCTTGGGTAACTGCTGCAATTACATTTTTGTTTTTCAAATCTGCCCTGATCCTGAGAGGGAACATCCTGTTCCTTGTCATTTTTACTTCAGCAATGCATTGTTTACTGGGTGCTATATCCATGATGGTGCATACATCATTTTTAAAGAAAACATTGTACCCCTTATGGACAAGCTGTCCAATACTCAAGAGGTTACATCTCATTTCGGGGACATAGTAGACATCTGCTATGGTTTTCCTTTCTCCTTGCTTTGTAAATATTTTTACCTCTCCTTTTCCCATAACAGAGATTTTACTATCAGTTCCTAGTGTAACTTTTGATTTCACATTTTTATCTAGGGCAGAGAAGAAGGCTATGTTTCCTGTCATATGGTTGCTGCAACCTGAGTCTAAAAACCAAATGTCCTCACTGTTTGTTTCAGCCATGTTACAAGCTAACAACACATTATTTTGGCTGATGTTTTCTCTAGTGACATTTGCATTTTGTCTATTACTCATATCATGCTGCTTCTTCCTACATTCACTGGCATAATGCCCATATTTTTTACAATAATAGCATTGGACATTGGATTTTTCATACCTTTTTCCTTGAGCATGATGTTGTCCTCCTTGTTGGCTGCTGCCTTGGCCTTGGTTCTGATTTGGATTGCTGCCTCTTCCTTGAGCATTTGCTGGACTGTTCCTTCCACCTCTGTTCTGGCTTCTGCCTCTTCCTCTCTTGTTTCCTCTGCCTTGACCTCTTCCTCTTCCAAAAGACATCTGGGTCTTGAAGGCTTGCTCTAGAGATGAGTTTTCATTTCTACTCAACCTCTGCTCATGTGTTATCAGTGATGCATGTAGCTCATCAACTGAAAATTTTGAGAGATCCTTTGTCTCTTTAATGGTGGTGACAATCGCATCAAAATTTGAGGGTAAGACCCTCAATATTTTCTCCACAATCCTCCTATCTTCAAGGGTTTCTCCATGAGTCCTTATCTGTGTGACCAAACCAATTACATGTGTGAAGAATGAGTCAATGTTGTCTGACTCCTTCATGCACAAATTCTCAAAATCTTTCCTCAGCAATTGCAGTTTTGCTGTCTTCACTCTCTCCATGCCTTGATAGGCTATCTTGAGGGTTTGCCATGCTTCATTGGATGTCTTAGCTGCTGCTAACCTTGGAAACACGCTTCCATGAACTGCTAGATACAAGAAGAAAAGGGCTTTTGAATCCTTCTTCTTGCAGCTCTTTAATAGATCCTTCTCTCCTTGAGTTAATGCATTAAACTCATTTTCATCTGCTGGTTGTTCAAAACCTTCCTCAACTATTTCCCATAAGTCTTGGGAAGCAAACAAGGCTTTCATTGTTATTGCCCAATAGTCATAGTTTTTACCATCAAATAATGGGAGCTGCATACCCATGCTATTACTGGTGCTTGTGCCAGCCATTCTTGCAGCCTCAACTATGCTTCAATTTCTTGACTGTGTATTTTAAAACAACTGACTGCTTCTTCAGCAACACATAAAAAAAACTTTTGAAATACCTGAATCCTTTGCCTGAGACTTTACTTTGCTGGAGAAGATCTACTGCTGCAACAAAGACTCCTCCCTTTAGCTTCTTTGTTACCTTCAAAGAGCCTAAACCTGGCTCTGATACCACTGTTGGAGATTTTTCTGATAAAATCCCAAAAACACATAAAAACTAAAACTCAACACACAGAGACAGTGCTCTGTTTCCTTTACTACAGGATCTTCTTGCAGAGGGAAGCTTTTTAAAAAAATTTACTGAGGAACAGAGTATTTCACCACCATAAAAACATTTCTATTGATTAAAACAAAAATCACTGATACATATTCATCCTCTTTGCTGAGAGGGATTCACCAAAAAAAATTCAACAAAAACATTTAATCTGTCTCCACATGAGAATTTACTGTGCTGGGTTTACTGCTGTAAAACCCCTTTTACATTACTGCTGTAAAACAAATTTTTTACATACACAGTAAAAATTCCATTACATTCACTTATATAAAAAAAACTCACATCATGCGCTCTTTCACTTCTTGTTTTCCACTACTGTGGATATTACAAAACAATTTCATGCTATTTCTTGGTTTTGCGATGGGCAAACAATACAATACATTCCCTGTTCTGTTTAACTTCTCGCACTGCTGTGCGTTCAATACATTTCCATGAACAACATCTGCACGCGGGTTCTACACTATATTCTATATGAAAAACATACATATACAAAAACGTAAAGAAAACAAGAAACATTATGTGCGTAACCAAAATTAAACTATCTACCTACTTCTACGAACAACAGTTAATACATTAACTTCCTTCGGCGGTCAACGGAAAACCTTATACTCCACGCAATCCTTGATTTGATGCGGGCCCGTATGCAGCTTCAGGCGATCGACGGCGGAGAGCGCGGGAGCAGATCGGACGGCTGGAATGGATATCGGGAGGCCTCATTATGCTGAACATTAGCACCCGAGAAATTACGTTTGCTTACGTATGGGGAGAGCCACGCGTCTGCACCATATTCCATCGGGTTCAAAAATACGGAAACCACTTTTACTCAAAAGCGGTCCGAGATCCCTCAAGGTGGTTTGTGGTTTCGTTGCGCGGTTTTGGAGTTATAAATGCGCAGTTTAAATTACATATTCAACACACCTATGGACCAGCCGCGGAGGCAATCGGATTTCATGGCATAAACAACCCGGACATCATTGCTAACGATCCCATGGTCTTGTTCAAGACGGCCATGTGGTTCTGGATGACCGCCCAGCCTCCAAAGCCTTCCTGCCACGACATGATGACCGGGAAATGGAGTCTGTCCAGTAGCGAGAACGCCGCCAAGCGATCTGTGGGATATGGAATGGTTACCAACATCATCAAAGGTGGGTTGGAGTGCGGTAAAAGCAGCGTCAAGGTCCAGGAGGATCGCATCGGCTTTTACAAAAGATTCTGTTACATTATCGGGGTGAGCTACGGATCAAACCTGGACTGCAACAACCAGAGGGATTTCGGCTCTGCAGTTTAACCTTAACCTCGTCTTATCAAAACTGTGGTTTGAACATTGTTCATAAATCTGAGATTTGGAATCTAAGCAATTCGATTTGTCAGAATAATAATTCCCACTTCTCTCATTCTTAGAAGAATAATTCTCACTCCTGTCAATCTGAGTCTCTTACTATTATCTCTCGAAGTTTGTTTAGGTCTAATTGGATAAGTCTAACTAGATTGTTGAGATATTCTCCTAGGTTATAGGTCAAAATTAGTTTATCTATTTTTAAACAGCACTTCTTATATGACCAGGAAGTGTATTGCGTGTGGTCAGTATTTCTTTGTCGATCTTCATCTATGTGTCGGTTGCCACAATAACATGGTGTGGTGTGTACTCGGTATTTGTTGGTCGATCTCCATCTGTGTGCCTATTTTCACAATAAAAATCCATGTGAATTTACTATAGCATTCGACGAACGTGGCGTACTTTTCTAAGGGTTGAGAATAATGGTGATTTGGTGTTAACCAGGATTAATGATGAAGGATCGATATGCAATCTCCATTGATGTTTCGAGTATGTGAATATGCTTCCGAATTTTATCAATTAAATAATAAAGAGATTTCCCACTTGAATCGGTGTGATGATAATAGGAAAAACATTATATAACAAACTATATCAAAAGTCTAGGACCACGACGGTGTGGCTTGCTTCTTATACTTTGAATTCCGTTAGATATGGATGTTAGTTAAGAGCATATATAACACACAATACATTTATACTCAGATATTTAGAGGGCAATATCAAAGAATAATTTCAAAGACAGACAAATGAAGAAACAACAAGATTACTCAATGAAAAATAGTGGAATAGATAAAACAATCACTAGAGAACATAAATCACTTTGCATTACGTAACAGGCGTGGACCTTGGCTTGCATTCCTTGGCCAGAGAAATTACGAATTTATAGAGGCTGAAGAAGGATCTAGAATCCTGCATGTAGATCTAGAAATTAATGGCGGTGTAGTAGGATCTAAAATCTTGCATGTGTTCTAGATGGAGATCTAAAAACTAATGGCAGTGTAGAAGGATCTAGAATCCTGCATGAATTTGGCTTCACACTTAACATTCTCCCACTTGAAGCTAAATAAGAGCCATGAATCAAGTCACACCGAGTCTTACCATGCCTCTACATGACTCATGTTTATTTCGTGGTAGAATCTTAGTGAGCATATCAGCAGGGTTCCTATCTGTATGGATCTTTTCCAAGGATAACTGTTCCTCCTCCAACACATGTTGGATCCAATGGTACCTTAAGTCAATGTGCTTGGTTTTTTAATGAAATGTTGGGTTTTTCGCCAAGTGAATGGCACTATGACTATCACAATATAACACATACTTGTCCTGCTTTATTCCTATCTCTCCTAGGAATTGCTGCATCCACAACATCTCTTTACAAGCTTCTGTTGCAACTACATACTCTGCTTTTGTTGTAGAGAGGGCTACTATTCATTGTAGCCTTGACACCCAAGACACTACTGCACTTGCAAATGTATACAAATAACTTGTTGTAGACTTTCTGGTGTCCATATCTCCAGCCATATCTGCATCTGTAAATCCTTCAAGCACAACCTCATCATGACCAAAACATAAACAATAATGACTAGTACTGTTGAGATACCTCAAAATCCATTTTACTGCTTGCCAATGTTGTTTGCCTGGATTGGCACGGAACCTACTCACTACTCCCACTGAATATGCAATGTCTGGTCGTGTGCATACCATGACATATATCAAACTGCCAACTGCTGAAGCATAAGGAATCTTCCTCATATCTTCTTTCTCCTTGTCACCACTAGGACATAATTCAATACTTAGCTTGAAGTGGGCTGCAAGGGGTGTACCAACTGGTTTGGCATCCTTCATATTAAACCTGTCAAGCACCTCCTTGATATATTTTTCTTGTGACAGCCACAACCTTTTGTCTTTCCTGTCACGCATAATCCGCATGCCTAATATCTATTATGCTGGTCCCAAATCCTTCATTGCAAATTTGCTACCCAAATCTTTCTTCAACCTATTGATCTTATTCTTATCATGCCCAACAATCAAAATATCATCCGCGTATAACAATAATATGATATAATTTCCTTGATCATACCTCTTGATATGGACACAATGGTTAGCTTCCAACCTCTGAAAACCATGTTCCAACATGAATGAATCAAATTTCTTGTACCATTGTCGTGGTGCCTATTTCAACCCATAGAGACTCTTCTTCAACCTACAAACAAGGCCTTCTTTGCCTTATGCTATGAAGCCTTCTGGCTGCTCCACATAAATTTCTTCCTCGAATTCACCATGAAGGAAAACAATTTTTACATCTAACTGTTCACATTCTAAGTCTAAAGCAACAACTAGACCAATAATGACTCTAATGGATGACATTTTAACAACAGGTGAGAAAATTTCAATGAAGTCAATACCTTGTTTTTGGGCAAAACCTTTCACCACCAACCTTGCTTTATACCTCTCCTTCTTTTCATCACCTTCATGCTTAATCTTGTAAACCCATTTGTTTTGTAGAGCCTTTCTACCTTTTGGGAGGTTTACCAACTCCCAAGTTTTATTTTCCAGCAAAGAGTTCATTTCTTCTTCCATTTCTTTCTTCCATTCTTCATTGTGCTCAAATTTACAAGCTTCTTGAAAACAATTAGGCTCACCTTCATTAGTCAACAAAATATAGTTTGAAGGAGGATACCTTTGTGAAGGCTTATGAGGCCTAGAAGATCTGCGAACCAACTGTGGTGGTGCATTATCAAGTTGAATCTCCTGTAAAAGTTCCTGCAAGATTCCTTCTTCTTGTTGTTCATCATTTTCCACTTGTTGTTCTTCATGCTCTTGAATTTGTTGTTCATTTTCTTGTAATGGTAGTATGTTTTCCTGCTTCTCTTCAAACCTATCAATAAACTTCTTAATCTCCAACTCACCTACAGTCCTCTTGAACAATTCTGACTCATTAAATATAACATCGCTGCTTCTAATAATTTTATGTTTGACTGGATCCCATAGATGATAACCAAAATATTCATCCGCATATCCCGAAAAAATGCATTTCATAGATTTATCATCTAGCTTAGTTCTATTTTCTTTGGGAATATGTACAAATGCTTCACATCCAAAGATTTTCAAGTGAGAATAATTCAAATTCTTACCAATCCAAACTTCTTCAGGGATACCCCCATCCAAGGCTGTAGTTGGAGATCTATTTATGAGGTAGCAAGTGGTCCTGACTGCTTCAGCCCAAAAATTCTTCTCCAAACCAGAATTGGACAACATATTTCGCACATTTTCCATAATGGTATGATTCATCCTTTCTGCGACACCATTCTGTTGAGGAGTACCATGCACAATCTTCTCATGCTTTATGCCAAACCTGTTACGATATTCCTTAAATGCATTTGAGCAATATTCTCCACCATTATCTGTTCTTAAACACTTCAACAATTTGTTAGTCTCTCTCTCAACAACAACATGGAATTTTTGAAATATTCCAAACACTTCACTTTTATTTTCATAGGATATGCCCAAACCTTCCTGGATGTATCATCTATAAATGTTACGAAATATGATGCTCTTCCTAATGATTTGATGTTAACAGGCCCAAACACATCCGAGTGTACTAATTCTAACACATTTCTCTTTCTGTCATGGCCACCTCTAAGGAATGAAACCCTTCTTTGTCTACCATATATACAATGCTCACAAAAATCAAGATTGTAGGGTTTCAAACCTGGCAATAAATTTTTATCAACAAGGATTTTTAAGCCTTTCTCGCTCATGTGACCCAAATGCTTATGCCATAGATTTGCTGAATTTCCTTCTTTTGTGACAGTAGCCAAATCTGATTTTCCTATCAGTGTTTTCAATGTGTATAATGTTCATGTATTGGGTCCTTTTGCCACGACCAATGCACATTTGCTAATTTTCTAGCTTCCTTTTTCAAAGCTTGTCAAATAGCTTTCATCATCCAGTCGTCCTATAGATATTAAACTCATGCGCATTTCTGGTACATGCCTGACCTGTTACAACAATATATCTTGTCCAACTTTCATCTTGATCTAGACATCTCCCACTCCAACAATACTGTAAAAATGATTATTCCCTAAATGCACTCTACCATAATCACCAGGATTATATGAAACAAAACTATCTTTGCATGGGGTTACATGGTGAGATGCCCCAGAGTCAAGTATCCAATCAAAGCTACTACTAGATGTATATACACATACATCCTCTACTGAAATAGTAAACAACACATCACCATCTGTGGCTACAACAGTAGTCTCACCTTCATTTACGCTGGATGACTTGTGATTTGTATTAGATGGTCTTTGATCCTTTTGTCCTTTCTTCCAAAATCGACATTCTTTCTTCATGTGCCCAGATTTGCAACAATGAAAGGAGATGATCCTTCCTCTTCTTGATTTTGATCGACCTCTCGATCTTGATCACCCTTACCGGCCTCGATCCATTCTCCTACCACGATCAACTAGAGCTAGAGCTTCTCCTTCCTAGTTTTCCGCAATTGACTTGCGTCATAGTTCCTCATTCATTAAACTGCTGTTGACATCATCAAACTTCAGGGTCCCTATAGTTTTTGAAGTGCTCATAGCTACAATTAAATTTTCCCAGCTGTCTCGCATAGAAAAAATTAACAAAATAACTCTAATTTCATCATCTAAAATGATTTTAACAAAGGCAAGCTGATTAGTAATAATATTAAATGCAATCAAGTGCTCAACAACTGAAGCACCCTCCTTCATTTTGAGATTATAAAGCTTCGTCATCAAGAACACTTTGTTCGATGTCGTGTTCTTCTCATATAGATCATGGAGCTTCTTTCATAATCCTTCAGTCGTCTTTTCTCCGGATATATTGAAATACACATTCTTGGCTAGATATTGGCGGATTGTTGCAATTGTCTTTCTATATAGTTTAATAGTTTATTTCATTTTTCATTTGTCATCAATGAGGGTTTCTTTGTTGTGCCCTCAATCGGCAAATATTGATCCTTCAAAATCAGTATATCCTCCATACCCAAAAACAAAAACTCCAGTTAAAAATAAAACTTTAATTATTTTAAAATTTAGTAATAATGAGCTTTCTCATTTTTAAAATACCCTTTTTATGCTCCTTTTTAAAATATATTTTTCAAAATTCCAACATATAATTATGTAAATATAAAAACATATATAATATTTTAACCTTTTCACATTTCACACATACATATATTGCTTTTTATACGTGCAAGCTTGATGAAAAAAAAATTAAGAACTCACATAAAGCACTTACGCACTCCACATTTTAGGCTTCATGGCACATTTCACCATATGCTCGCGACCTTTTTATTTCTTGCAACAACTGTCTTAACGTTCGTCAACTAGTTCTTCAGCTATTTCCAGATGCTTTTCCTGGAATCTCTTCTTTGCAGCTATTTCTGATGCTTTTTTTGGACTCTCTTCTTTGAAGCGATTTCTAATTTCCTGGACAGATCCTTCAACAGCTCCAGAGGTAACAACCAACGTTTTAATGAACGCTGCCAAAGTAATGCGATGGCACTAAGCCGCTTGCATAGTGGATATTTGACCCTAACTCTGATACCAGTTGTTAGTTCAGAGCATACATAACACACAACACATTTATACTCAGAGACTTAGATGGCAATAGCAAAGAATAATTTGAGAGACAGACAAATGAAAGAAACAATAAGGTTACTCAGTCAAAAACAGCGTAATAGATAAAACAATCACTGGAGAACAGAAATCACTTTGCATTATGTAATCCTTGGCTTGCATTCCTTGGCCAGAGAAATTACAAATTTATAGAGGCTGAAAAAAGATTTAGAATACTGCATAAAGATCTAGAAACTAATGTCTAATGGCGATGTAGAAGGATCTAGAACCCTACATGTGTTCTAGATGAAAATCTAGAAACTAAAAGTAATGTGGAGAGATCTAAAATCCTGCATGAATTTGACTTCATACTCAACAACATAGAGATCAATTACAAATAATTTCTTTAAAAATACACATGTTTTACTACTTCGATAAATACCTAGTTATCACTTTATAAAGGCATACTCTCTGTATTATACGTTTTGGACAGCCTACGCCGGACGGGAAACGGAAATATGCATCGGGAGTTATACTTTGGTCGACGCCCAAATGGGGTGCGGTCACGGGCGAGAAGTATCGAAAAGCGAAAAAAGCTGTAAACAGGTTTTAAAAGCATATAATAGAACTTCGCCCTTTATGAACCCTTATGCTTCGAATCCTAAAATAATAGTTCGGTACATATGTTATTTTATAATTAGAAAAAGAATAGACATACTTTTTACGACTGTCTTTTGAAACATGCAATACGGTAGCAGGACAACTTTAACACTCTGTAAGTTTATGGCTTTACGTTTCCTATGCTTACAGTGTCAGCGGGGCCGAAAAACAAAAGCGACATAACCAACTAACATCATTTTTGTATTATGACATTCCATGTTTTCCAGCAACAGAAAGCCGATCTGATAAAAACACAAAGGTATCATGCTTCTTAAGTAATGTAGTTGTAATTAATTTATATTTAATTATAATAAAATTAAAATATAAAAAATTTTAATTTTTAAAAATGTTTTTTGAGAATTTTTCTAGTAGTCAATATGTATTAGTGTGTATTATTGGATGGAATATGTATTAGTGTGTATTATTGGATGGAATGTTAGCAGTTAATATGTACCAGTGTGTACCATTGGATGGAATCTTCGATTATTGAAGATCTTTAAGCAGTCAAATTAATAAGAGTTATGAGAAAACTAATAATTAGAACAAGTAATAAACAGTTTTTAAAAAGTAATCATACAATTATTTTTGCAAAATGATTTTTTGATACCATCAAATTTTATCACATCTTCCGCAATTTTCCTCTTTTTCAACATATCAGTGAACACATTAAAATCCAAATCTTTTATATAACATCACGGAATGAGGGTTAACAATGGGAATCTAAATCAAGTTGAGATTGGAGAGGAACATAGTGTGATTCTCAGTGGCGATGGCAGCAACCACTGTTGAAGCACCCAACAATTTTATTTTTATTTTTATTATTATTTGGCCTTCGGCCATGTTCGCGACCTGGTTACACGTGTGCCTACCTGTGAGAAGAATTCACAGGTTAAACATATATCTGAAGAGAGATGAAACTATGCTTACAGCGATAGCATTAATCTTTATTTATAACTGTCAATTGCAATAATCCGCATGAATCCATGCGGGCATCTGGGGGCTTCGTGATGCTTTGAATTCTGCAGCTCGTGTATGAAAGCGATCCATGTAAGTGGGTTTCTCTGTACTGCAATTTTTGTCAATGGCATTTCTGCTCAGTAAAATCATTAGTATTTCATTTGATTCTAGTTTTGGTTGGGATTTGATTTTGGTTTTGATTGGGGATGGGCATTTGGTCATTACATTGTAACCTATTATGGATTAAAAAATCTGATTTATTTTTAGTTTTTATATGATTGAATTATTTTTTTATATATATTATATTTGTTATTATACATTGAATTATAATATTTTTTATTTTATATATATATATATATAATATTTTTATTATGCAATATATATTTTTATAAAGAAAAATAATCATTATTATTTCAAAAATTATATATTTTTATTTATAAAATTTATATTTAATTAGTGGAAAAATTATAAATGAAGAATTATAAATCTAAATGCTCATGCGCATTTATTTGGTAAACCTGGGTCTGGTAGGAATATGTTCGACCCTATACCTTAAACTTATGATGAATTTATGAAAGTGGTAGCTCTCTATTTCCTTCAATTCATTTGAGCAATGAGTAATCTATATATATATAAACTTTAGTGATTTAGTAAATTCTCTGGTTGTTAACATTTATTTGTTGATACTTTATTTTAATTAATTGTTGTGAAGGAAATGATAATGGGTTTTTCTTGATTGGAATAACTAGGATTTTCTACAAATATTGAATAAATTTTGTGTTGCTAATATTTATTTGTTGATACTTTATTTCGATTAATTGTTGTGAATGGAATGATAATGAGTTTTTCATGATTGGAATTACTAGGATTTTCTACAAATATTGAATAAATGTTGTGAGGCTATTCCAAACCGTGGGAAGCTGATAGTTTTAGATATAATTGTCAGGAAGAAGATGTTGCTCAAGAAGTGCATTTGACTCATATAGGATTGAGGGTTTATATTGATGATGAGGGAAAAAAATAAATAAAGAACATCATTAAAAAATTAATCCAAAAAAATAAACAATATAACATAATTTTAGAAAAAAAAAAAAAAAAAAAAACATAATTTTCTCGAACTGAAGACTAAGAATCTTCTATTCTACACTGCCCTATACGTCTCCCTACAATTTTAGTGCATATCATTATAGTTGGCTTAAAATTCTGTTTTCTCGACCCTTTTATGCATCTCCCTGAAATTTTACTACATACCATACAGTTGGCTTAAAATGATTTTTTTTAAGCCTTAAGATCAATGATCCATTTTATTCCTATGCATGAGGACTAATTTTAACATTTACTTGTAATCTCATGGTCTTGGTCTTAGCAATGTGCACTAATTTTAATATTTACTTGTAATCTAATGGTCTTAGCAATCTAGGGAGAAGGCTCAATACCAATGGTTTTATGCCTTCACGGATAAAGGCTCTTTAATTTTAATATGTTTTTATACCAGTGCCCTACGGTTCTACGGTGATTCAAGACCGGTTCTACGGTGATTCAAGACGTCCACAGTAACCCTTATGATCTGCGGTTCTTCGGTGAATTCTTTGTTCAGAATCTAGATCTAGATCTAAATGATCTGCGGTTCTTCGGTGATCTGCGGTTCTTCGGTCAAGATCTAGATCTAATCTTATCTTCTGTTTTATTTGTCTGAGGCTGGGTTCTACAAGCAAGTAAAATATGGCTCCGAGCTTCGCAAAAATAACTGGTGGCTCATCCGCCTCTAGAGGGCAATCTCCTGCCCATATCGTGAGTGAAGCCCCAGCTCCCACTATCCAAGTGGTCCAGGACTCACTCGATGAAGCTTTGAAGTTCTTCGAAAGTGCCCTAATTTGCCGGTTCAATGGTTTTTGGCCGCGGCTGATAGCACTTCACAATTGGATCTCGGAGGTATGGAAGCCTATCATTTCTGATGAAATTAATATCTACCCCTGTGCTAGAGGTTTCTTTATAGTAGATTTCGAAAATCCTGAAAGCAGACAATGTATTCTAGATTCCGGCCCTTGGTTTTGGGAAAAATCAGGCCTATTCATGAAGCCATGGAACCCATCATTCGATCCCTCTACAGCAGTGATAACCTCAGCACCAGTTTGGGTGAGATTGCCAAGCCTACCCTTGCATCTTTGGAATCTCTCCTCGCTAAAAGCCATCGAAAATACAATTGGGAAATTTTACTGCAGGTGCCCAGAAACAGAGGAATATGCCAGAACCACCTATGCACGCATCTGTGTGGAAATGGATTTCAGCGCCGGATTCCCAGCTGAAATAAACCTAACAAGTAAAGACTATGTGTGGAACCAAAAGCTTGATTATGAAAGTGTCCTCTTCAGATGTCGATCGTGCTTTGAGACGGGGCATCTAGCCAAAAATTGCCCAAAAGCCTCTCAGAAAAATTTTGCTAGAAAAAACCACCACAGATCTACATGGTGGGAAGGAGCACAAAAAGAACACTACACTGTCATCAAAGAAGAAGAATATTCTGGAGAAAATGAGTCACAAGAAATCAAGGAAGAAGGAAACAACTCTCAAAACAAGCAAGGAGAAAGCCCGCCCCAACAAATCAACAGTTATGAGGATTTGAATACCGCGGAAAATAAATCTTCATTTAATAGCAAAGCCGATCTCCTAAACCAAACTTCTTCTCCGGCTATTTTCAAAAGAACGAACACAATAGATCGCGAAGCTAAGACACCAATGTCCCAAGAACCAGAAGAGATGAAGGAGATGCAAGACAAAGGAAGTTGGAAGACCGTAGAGAAAAGAAAGAAAGCTACAACACCAATCTCGCCAAGAAAGACGAGGAGCCAGACAAGTAAAAATTAAGAAAATTGTAGGTCCGATAGACCAATTTGGTCTCAGTGGACATTAACCATCATCATCATCATCATCATCATAAAAGAGATATTTACATTAAAATTATTATTTTTCAATTTAAATTAAATATTAAAAAAAATCATTTATAATTTAACAAACAACCAAATATAAACTTTATAAAATTATATTTGAAAAAATGTATTACATAATAAACAAAATGCAATATACAATTAAAAAAACGAATATACCTTAAAAATAATGATTTAATTAGATATATATAACTTAAAAAAAAAATTAATATTTTTTTTAATAAATACATTAATTTTTAAATAATAATGACTAATTTTCTTTATAAAAAAATATATATTATATAATAAACAAAATGAAATGTATAATACCAAATATCATAATGGAATCTATACCAAATATAATATATAAAAATCAATAATCTATAATAGTAAATATAATATATAAAAAATCAATAATTTAATGATATAGATATAATATCAAATATTATATATAAATAAATAATAATGGGATCATATATTTATAAAAGCTAAAAACAAATCAGAATTTTTATGAATATTTTTTTTTATAATTACAAAGAATCTCAATAATAATGATTAATTATTTTAATAAATATATTGAGAAATAATTTATTTATGAAGTGTTGTTTTAGTGATACAATAATTTTATTTACAAAAGTATGTTTAATATTAATTAGTTTATTAAGTTTCAAAGATTATATTTTTTTTTATGTTTCATGATTTTTAAAAATATATGATTTAAAAAAAAGAAATTTATTTAATAAATTTATATTAAATTATTTTATTATAATAATTTTTTATTTAAAATAATATTTTTTAAATGTTTTAAGTAATTGATAAAATTATTATTTTTCAATATTTTATTTAATTGTTAAATGACCATAAAAATTTGATATACTTATTTTTGTTTGATATTTATGAAACTGATTTATATTGGGAAAACCCTTTTATATATACTTATTTTTTCTTATTTTTTTAGATTTAAAAAACTAATTTATATGCATAAAAAGTTTATTTATTTATTTTTACAACCTAACAAAAATATGCATACACAATCACTCATTTAGTATCATAATTGAACATTATCTTTATTTTAGATTTAAGTGTGAGAGAAAGAAAAATATGATGTATAATAATCACTGATCTTCATTGAGATCGAATTTAATTTATTTGATTTTAAAAATGATTTATTTTATATTTTCATAATAATTTTTTTCATTTACATTATTATATTTATGAATTATTATATTAAAATTATTTATATCAAAAGAAATATGATAAAATGATTTATTTTATATTTTCATAATAATTTTTTCATTTACATTATTATATTTATGAATTATTATATTAAAATTATTTATATCAAAAGAAATATGATAAAATTGTAATGTAATGTATATATTATTTATATTGATTTTATTTTTGTTTTTTATATGTATCATTATTTATATGAAAGATATTATTAAGTTAGAAAATCAAATACCTCATTAATAAATCATAAAAGATTTATATATATATATATATATATATATATATATATTATTATTTGCAATTTTGGAAGATATTATTAAGTTAAAAAATCAAATACTTCATCAAAAAAATCAGAAAATATCTTTAAAGCCCAGCCTTTAATGGTCGATATCAAGGCATCAAGATAAATAGGTGTCGTCTCCTTTAATGGTTTTAGGTGCCAGTCAAGACCTCAATTCATCTCCTCGAATGGGTTTTTGGTTCAAGTGAAGACCTCAATTCAACTTTAAGAACAATCTTTACCCTTTTCCGGGTTTAGATGTCGGTCAAGACCTCAATTCAACTTTAAGAACAACCTTTACCCTTTTCTGCATATGGGTGACAGCCATGGTTCTTTTCTGAATATGCTTGACAGCTACGATTCACATGTATGAGTAAGGGGAACATTTTAGAGAGAATTCACTTCCGCAGACTATACTAAATGAGACCATATTCTCTTTTAATTCCGCGGACTATAATAAATGTGGCTGAAGGAAGAAGAAGAGGAATTGGGGCATTACTATGCCATGGGTGGTAGAACTAAAAAAGAAAGGAGTGCAATTCGTTGGGAGGTAAAGGTTTTCAATAGAATTTTGTATTGAGAGTTGCATTTAATATTGAAATGGAGATGTCATCATATGGTTTTATTTTTTAACTTCTCTACTTCTAATTAAGATTATACTTAATTATTGGGGACAATTTTATCAAATAATTTCAACATTTACCTATTGAATAGACGATTCACAAAACTAACCATTTTTACCATGAAATTTTAATAATGTCTAATCTAAATGTTATACTATGTCTCAATTTTTTTTAATGTTTTTATTGATTTTGAAAAATAACAAGTATTATATCATAGTTTAGTTAGAATAAATATAATGAATAGTCAAATATAATATCATTATGGACACCATGTCAAAACATAATTACTTATTAAGTGTTAAATATATGCATGCTATTTATAACTAGCAACTACGACAGATGTTGTAAAGGAAAGGTAAAGGAAACTCCACAAGGCGTAAATTCAAGAAGAATAGTGACATGTAAAAAATCCTTGAAAATAAAAAATTAGTAACCAAAATGTCATTCAAAGCTAGAAGATATAGAGAAATCACTTACATTATGCAAATTTGAGAGATTTTATAAGCTTTCCAACATAGATTGTCTCTTAATCTTTAAAGATGGTATTTTATGGTGTACAGTGAATGTTGTTTTAGATTTTAATGATTAGAACATTCTAATCATAAATCTATAAATTTATAGCAAGAATATTCTATTGATTGTAATCATAATTTTATAGATTATTGTATAAATATTCTATTCATTATTATAGAGTAATCTGAGATATTTGATATTTTGGAAAGTGAAAATCATTTACTATATATAGTGATGGTTGTACATTTTATAATTTTCATTCTAAATTTAAATCAATCAAGATATAGTTACACCCAATATGGAAATAAATATTTCAATTATATGATTTTACATTTATATCCTTCCTCGACAAAGAGAATTGCACCCAAGACGGAAATGATATATTGTTTAATTTTATTATATATAGTGATTGTTTCACCTTTTTTGAATTTCATTATAAATGTCAATCAATCAATTGATAGTTAGACCCAATATGGAAATGAAGATTCTAATATGATTTTGCATGTATACCCTTTCTTCCACATTGAGTGTTGTACAAACATGGAAATGGCGAAGCCATCATATGGTTTTATTTTTTTAACCCACTACCTCTAAGTAAGATTAAACTTAACTATTTCAACCATTTTCCTAAATAATTTACACATCTAGGTAACCATTAGACAAACTTGATTAACAACTAACGCTCCAAACTAATCATTTTTACCATGAGATCTTAATAATATCTAATCTAAATGTTATACCATGTCTCAATTTTTGTTTAATATTTTATTGATTTTGAAAAATAGAAAGTATTGTATTATAGTTTAGTTACAAGAAATATAATATGATTATGTACATCTTGCCAAAAGATAGTTATTTATAATTAAAGAAAAAAATATTTAAATTATATGGAAAGCAATTTCATGTGAATAATCATCAATTAAGTGTTAGCATCATTATAATTAGGTAAATTCATGCTATTTATAATTAGCAATTGCACCAGATGTTGCAAAGGAAACATCCTAAGGCATAAATTCAAGATGAATAGTGACATACAAAAAGTCATTGAAGATAAAAATTAGTAAACAAAATGTCATTCAAAGCTAGAAGATAAAGCGAAATCACTTACATTATGTCAAATTCAGAGATTCTATAAGATTTCCAATGTAGATATCCCCTTAATATTTAAAGATGGTATTTTATGGTGCATAGTGAATGTTTGGATTTTAATGGTTAGATTGTAATAGTTCTATAAATTTATTGCAGGGATATTCTATTAATTGTAATCATGATTTTATAAATTTATTGCATAAATATTCCATTAATTATTATAGATTAATATGAGATATTTGATATTTTGGAAAGCGAAAAGCATTTACTATTTATAATGATGGTTGCACTTTTTTATGAATTTCATTATAAATGTCAATCAAGGAAGAGATAGTTACACCAAATATGGAAATGAAGATTCCAATAGTATCATTTTACATTTATACCCTTCTACCACATAGTGAAACGCACCCAAGATGGAAATGGGATATTGTTTGATATTTTGGAAAATAAAAATCATTAATTTTATCATATATATTGACTATTGCACCTTTTTTTGAATTTCATCATAAATGCCAATCAATCAATTGATAGTTACACCAAATATGGGAATGAAGATTCCAATATTGTAACAGGTACTTATGACAACTCATAACAAACAAAAAAATTAGTTAATTATTATAATATTTACACAGTAATTGGATATTTATGTTCTTAAGTACTCTTTCCATTTACTGCTCTTAATTAGATAACACTATAGCCTGAATGACTATCGGATGGTTTACAGTAGAGACAGACACATTGATATTGGTTTAACTGCAACTGAACGATATAGTAAACATATTGTATGGGAGTAGTCTACCTAGGCTGTAGAATGGCCCGTTTTCCATCACCGGCCGGAAAATCGTCCGGCTTCGGCCACCAGCAATCTCTCCGCCCTCCGCCACCATCCCCTAGCTCCGCCACTCTCCTTCTCCGCCACCCTCCCCTGGCATTCTGACATTCCTTGCCATTCCCTGACAAAAAATCCAAATGCAGCTGGAGGGCCTGACATCCCCTGACCGATCGGTAGCCGCAGAGTATTATTACAGGTTCCAATTCGAATTGAGGAGGAAATGGTCACCCGCACACTGCTCCCTCACATTACTCTTCGACCCGGCGCTTCCCGCTCTGCGATTCCGCTCTACAGCTCGCCACCCAGGTACCAACCTGTTAGCATCCTCTCAGTCAAGTATCCCTCAACTTGTTTTTAATTGCGATTAGAACAATACTGCAGGGTTTTATAGCGGAAAACAGTCTGATAAATAGCAGAAATTCTCACCCTTTGTACTTGCGTTCAGCTCGAACAACGTAGTACCGGTTGGAGGAGATGGGTTGGCCTAGAACTAGAATAAAATACACTCTATTTGTGTGCGTAGAGGAATTTTGTCCATTTTGCGTCCTGTAGACGGTTTCCAAGCATTTATCTTGCGGGAAAGGCAATTCTCGCAACTCGTTACAGCAACAGCCCAAAAAACATGCACCCTGTTCCTCATCGCCTTCCCTCAATTTTGCTGAAAAACTAAATATGCAGAGTAAGGGCCTTCAGGTGGGGGGAATAGAACACTGGCCTGTTGAATTGACATTGATTAAATTGACTTGCTGGTTTACTTTCTGATGCAGGGCCAACCTGCAATACCCAGAATCTTTCTTCAAATGCATTTGAACATGCATCTCGGCCTATGCTCAATCAGTACCTCAATGTCTGGCAAATTTCTACCACTGGCAATCTCAATTAATATGCGAAAGCTTACCTTTCAATTCCTGGAAAATTCACATTTTATCATTTGCATGCGGAAGCTTCTCAAACACCTGTTCACATATTTCATGGTTCTTGAAAACTCAATAAAAATCAATCACTGTATGTGAAGTTTCCTTCATCCTCATTCTGTTTTAACTATCAATCCCATTAACTTCGAATGCTCTCATACTTCAGATCCATTACCACAATTACATTCACATATGCTGGATTCAATCAAAAGCTTGACATTTCACTCACTCTTGGCCATTATCTATATGGTTTCCATTTCACATTAAATTGCACAAAGTTTTGTCTCAACCAAACCTCAGTACAATAGCCCTTTTGGCATAACCATATTATAAACCCTTTTAATTCTAGTTTTAAGCCCAAAATATTCTTCTTGAATCATTTCCACAATCATTTATATATGGGTTTCAATATCTGATTTCATATACTCAGAAGTAAATGAGACAATGCCTGCGCTCTAGTGATACCATAGCATACATGGTGAACTATTTACTTCTCCCTAAACATGTGTGGCTTTAGAAATCTTGGCCAAGTTGTTTTGACAAATTGTCACACAGTTCAATATTGGGTGAAAACCATTAAGATATTTTCTCATGGACAGTGCCGTGGAATGTCAAAATAGTTGCCTACCTTGACTTCAAATTGGACCATGTAAATATGTTTATATAGACGGTGCCGGGGCAAACGAGTCAATGAGACAATTCCATTAAATACCTTACAAAAATCGGGAAGACTCTGTTATATAACAACCCATGGATACAGATTGTTTGTTTCAAAGCTGGACATAGAACTTCCCCCATAAATCAAAACTAAGCGAAAAATAATAATACGAATATCCAAACAGAGTAGAACAGTCAGTACGAATTCTCACAGCAATAAATATTGCCTATAATTATTTAGTGCTTGCAAATTAGGGTAAAATTCAATATCATAAGTTGAATAGTTGTGTTGCACTTCATTCAGGTTCATTTAACAATGTTATTGGTTGCCCTTCTTGCCTTAATACCGTGCCAAAAACTATCGTGCTTTCATCATAATCCTCCTACAAAATCTTGCTGAAATGGGGTAATGCTTACACAAATTCCTTGTAATATTTTTCTTAACCTATCAAAGCTTTGTTGTGCCTATGAGCTCGATTGGAATCCTTGCGCCTTCATACATTTTGTCATTGTCATTGAACTTCCTATAAACATTTTCTATAATGTAAACTCTTAGCCTTTATAATGCTACAGGTGTAGATCATTCTGATATTGCCTTCACTTTCTTTGGATCCATGCACAATCGATCCTTAGGCACCATGAAACCAAGGTAAACTAACTCCTTGAAGCACTGACACTTCAAGTTGATGCACAACTTATCCTTTCTTCGCTCTTCATACACCAATGTCAAATGTTGTTCCACTGTGTAGTTGTTGAAAATCAAAATATCATCTAAATAAAGAACTACAAACTTACTAGTGCCTAATCACATGACAGTGTGGTGTTGGTCAATTCAAACGACAAAACTAGTCACTCGTACAAATTGCCTTTGGTCTAGAATGCATAGTTCCACTCGTTGCCCTCGTTGATCTTGATTTGGTGATATTCACTCTTCAAGACTCTTTGCAAAGTATCTCATACCACTCAAATTATCCATTAGATTGTCCATTCTCGTTGGAAACTTATACTTGATTGTTGTTTTATTCAATGCTTTAGAGTTTGTACACATATTACACTGCCCATCTTTCTTTGATGTCATTAGACCTGATAACGTGCTCAGGCTTACAATCTCTCCATTAAAGCCCTTTGACAACAAGTCACCAACTTGCTGATATAATTCCATGCTTTTCAATGTACTCATCTTGTGCAGTGCTTGATTTGGCAATGTCACACCTAGAATCAAGTCCATCTCATGTGCAGTCTTCCTCTTTGGTGGCAATTCATTTGGAAAGTCATTGCATGTTGTCTCTATACTCGTCGAACAACCTTTCACTTTTGCAGGGATATTCTCAAGCAACCAAGGAATTTAAAGTCACATCACAGGTTTATCTAGGCTTCATCACACTTGAAGCCACGCCTATGTAAGAGACTAGAATTGTGATGTAAGTAGAGTATAACATAGGATACAATTGAAACTTTTGCAAAAGGGCAATTTGGGAAGTGCTTTTATGAGCAACATTGTAACAGCTGATCATAATCATTAAAAAATTGTGAGCAATATAAAGAATGCTCCTATAAAGAGAATTGTAACCACTGGACAATGATATCAAAAATTGCTAATTAATCAGTGCCTACCTCTCTCGCCACAATAAATACATTGCCAAATAAGCATGAAATTACATTTAAGCGCCCAGTTTTGCCGAGTCGGAATTAGATTTTTCGAAAAAAAAAAAACATCTTTTGTAACTTGCAGGCATGTTAGTGCACTTTCAATCGTTAGGTGAAAATATGATCTCTGTCTTCAGTGTAGCTTGCACAACAATTAGTGGGCAATGGAATAACAAGATGTACCTTTGTTGTTCAGTATGCCAATCAGGTCTTTGAGTTTTAGTTTTTGTGCTCAATGCAATTCTGAGTGCAACTTCTCTATGATCACCTCTATACAGGCCACTCAACCTAACTAATCCGGTCTAACAATCCTTCTCCATGAAATTCATAGAAACACATAGAAATTGAAACTCTCTGCTATCAAATACTGGGAACAAAGAAACTGAATCAGTAAAGCTTCCAACCATTGAAACAGGGTAATGGGCAAAACAATTTTATAAGAAGCCTCAAGGGTTCAAAAATAAGAATGTTGGGAAATGATGATGCTGTACAGGATGGTATTTATGACACACATATTACACTATAATTCTCCAACCTTAGTGTAATGGTACCTTTGTGAGGGGACTAATATACAGAAATGTTTGAGAATAATGAAGCAATATGTTCACTATGATTTGAATTAATCTATTCACACATCCCAAAATAAGGGAATCTATACTTACTATCAACAGACACACCAAATAATGATGCCAATTAGTCTATGATAAGAATTATTCCTATTCACACATCCAAAAATAAGGGAACTGCATACAATATTCACTTCCTTGAGTATCATTTATTTTAAAACTCATAGATGTATTTGGGTCCTATAATGAGCATTTCATCTATATAAAGTGGTGATTGCTAAATGTGTTTTTTGCAGAATAGCTGCCAGTATTAAAAGTGTTGCAGTGTAAATGAACACAAATTATCTGCTTCTTTTAATTATATATCATTGAAAAACATGTTGAGTACTAGGAAATAGATAATTGTCTACTTGTTTAACATGAATTTATTGTTATTTATTTTTCAGGTTTTTGAAGTGTAAAAAATGGTGCAAAAGTGGCATTTATGCATCGAAGTGTCTTGCTTTCCAAATCCAGGTCGAGCAGTTATTAAATTCGTCCTTTACAATATCGCAACAAATCATTTATTTCATGGAAAGAGAGAAGTGCCTGGAATGACGACAAACAATGAGGCATATTACATTGCCCTTGTTGAAGGGTTAAAAGAGGCAAAACAACATGATGTCAATGATATTGAAGTCTTCACCAACTTGGAGTTGATATGTAATCAGATGAAAGGCATCTATCGGGTTCGGAAGGACAATTTAAAACCTCTTCATAAGGAAGCAATAAATTGGAGTTGTCGATTTCAACATTTTACCATCAATCACTCTGCAGATATTGAAACGATGTCCACTGATATAATGTCCAGAGCATTTTTAAGCACATATGTAGATGCCAAATATGACATAGGATCACCATCCACTACATGTTATGAAACCAGCTCAAGAAAAGATAGAAAAGATAGATCAACGCCTTAGAATTCAGCCTCTTCGAGGGGGCAACCTCCTTTACATTACATAAATGAACAATTCTTGGATGATTCAAATGAAAAAACCTCCTTTCTATATATAGGAGTCTAAGGAGTCACAATATAACCCAGCCGACCTAACAATAATAATATAAAGCAACAAAAATAACAATAGAGGGATTCTATGGGGCATAGTAATAACAATATGGGGATAATAGGGGCACAACAATATTAATAAGGGGTACAACTACAATAGTAATGGGGTAATCACTAGTATTATAGGGACCCAACATGCCCCTCTCCTTCAAAAAAGTGTTGTCCTCAATGCTTGAGAAGTTCTGGATGCTTCTGTATAAAATTCTCATCCTCCCATGTGGAATCTTCAGTGGATAAGTTCTTCCACTTGATAAGATACTCCGAAATTGATCGATTTCGTAGTTGTCGAGTTCTTGTTTCTGTGACTGCTTCCGGTTCCAATATAATTTTTCCTTCCTCGTCAAGTTCTGGCAATACTGTTTGAATTGGGAGCTTGTCGCCTATAACCTTCTTTAAACATGAAACATGGAAAACTGGGTGCAATCGAGAAGCTGCAGGAAGCTCCAATTTGTATGCCATAGTACCAATCTTTTGCAACACCTTGTATGGACCATAATACTTTGGTGATAATTTATTATCCTTCTTAGCTTGCTTGAGGGACATTTGCTTATATGGTTGTAGCCATAGGAATACCCAATCACCTACATCAAAACTTCTTTCGCTACGATGTTGATCTGCCTGTTGTTTCATTCTATTCTGTGCCAACATGAGGTTATCCTTTAAGAGTTGGAGGACTTTTTTTTAATTTTCAATGTGATGTTCCACTGCTTGAACCTTAGAATTTTCTCTTAAATATGATGTGATGGATGGTGGCTGATACCCATAAAGTGCCATAAATGGGGTCATTTTTGTTGCTGTATGGAAGTGTTATACCACCATTCAGCCAAAGGAAACCATTTGACCCATTGTGTCTGTTTATCAGATACAAAGCAACGAAGATATCCTTCCAAACATTTGTTTACTATCTCAGTTTGCCCATCAGATTGAGGATGATAAGATGAGCTATGAGCTAACTGAGTACCAAGACAAGAAAATAATTCTGTCCAAAAATTTCCAGTGAAAATGGGATCTCTATCACTTACAATAATCTTTGGGTTTCCATGTAGCTTTTGAATTGTTTCCATAAATGCAGTAGAAACTGTATTGGCTTTAAATGGATGTGATAATGCACAAAAGTGTGCATACTTGGTAAGTCTGTCAACTACCACCATGATGACACTCTTTCCCTCAGACTTGGGTAAACCTGTGATAAAATCCATTGAAACCTCCTCCCAACGTTGGCTTGGAATGGATAAAGGTTGTAATAGACCCAGTGTCTTAATTGTTTCAACTTTATTTTGTTGGCAAACCAAACATTCCGCCACAAACTTTTGAATATCTGATTTAAGGCCATCCCAAAAAAATTCCTTCTTAACCCTGTGGTAAGTTTTTAAAAATCCAAGTGCCCTCCTAAGGGAGAAGTGTGCAATTCCATAAGAATCTTTTGTTTTAGCTGGGAATTCTTACAGAGGTATAAGCGATCTTTGTACCATAATGAATCATTTTGCCAGCTAAATGTATCAGACATACTGGAATCTTGTTGTAACTTTCGAATAAGTGTCCACACTTCTTCGTCATTCTTCCATCCCTCCCTTGCTTCGTTTATCCAATCTGGTTGGATAATAGAAATGGCGCACAAAAATGCTTCCACATCCTCATCCTTTCTTGAGAGTGCATCTGCCACCACATTTTGCTTCCCTTTTTTGTAGATGATTTCAAAGTCATAACCAACATCTTTGTGACCCACTTTTGTTGCTCTTCAGAGGATAATCTTTGTTCTAAAAAGTATTTAAGGCTATCATGATCCGTTTTTACCTTGAAGTGTCTTCCCATTAGGTAGGGTCGCCATTTCTTAAGTGCATGGAGTATTGCCAACATTTCCTTCTCATAAATAGCTTTGTGTAAAAACTTTCCCTTGATTGGACGACTTTCAAAAGCAATGGGTCTTTCATCTTGCATTAAAACAGCACCAATTCCATTTCCTGAAGCATCACATTCCACAATAAAGGTTTTTGTGAAGTCCGGTGTAGCTAAGACTGGTGCTTGGCACATTGCCTCTTTAAGATGTTCGAAGGCCTTTGTTGCTTCTAGAGTCCATGAAAATGCATCTTTCTTCAATAATGTTGTTAGAGGTGCTGCTATTCTCCCATAATTCTTAACAAACTTGCGATAATACCCTGTCAACCCGAGAAATCCTTGCAGATGCTTTATGGATGTGGGAATTTTCCATTCCTTAATGGCTTTAATTTTGCTAGGGTCTACCTTAACTCCTTCATGAGATACAATATGACCCAGATATTCCACCTCTTGTACTCCAAAGAAACATTTGGATCTTTTTGCATATAATTGTTTCTCCTCCAATAGTTGTAGCACCCTGTCAACATGTTCAACATGATCCTTCCAAGACTTGCTGTAGATTAGTATATCATCAAAAAATACTAACACAAATTTTCTAAGGAATGGTTTGAAAATTGAATTCATCAAACCTTGAAATGTTGAAGGTGCATTGGTAAGGCCAAAAGGCATGACCAAAAATTCATAATGACCCTCATGAGTTCTAAATGTTGTTTTCGGAATGTCTTCAATCTTCATTCTGATTTGATGATATCCGGAACGAAGATCCAACTTGGTGAAGTAAATTGATCCATGCAATTCATCCAGTAATTCATCAATGACAGGAATGGGAAACTTATCTTTAATAGTGAGCTTGTTGAGCTCCCTATAATCCGAACACATGCGCCATGATCCATCCTTCTTGTGCACCAATACTACTGGAGCAGAGAAAGAACTTTGACTTGGTTGAATTATACCAGCCTCTAGCATTTCTGCAACCATACGTTCAATTTCACTCTTTTGGGCATAGGGATATCTGTACGGCCTGATGTTTGGAGGAACACTTCCTGGAATCAGATGAATAGCATGATCATGATCACGAATAGGTGGGAGACCTTTGGGAGTCTCAAATACCTTGGAATGATTGTCCAAGGCTTTTTGGAGATCTGGAGAAATAGATGATTCCAATGTGGAAACATCTAGCGAACATAATTGTGCAATTACACCTCTTTGTTCTTTTTTAGAAGCTTTGTCATACCGTTAGAGCTGATTATCTTTCCCGGTTTCCCTGCAATACCCCTTAATTCAACTTCCTTTCCTTCCACAGAAAATTTGATGAAAAGTTCTTGAAAATTAAAAGCTATTGTACCCAAGGATTGTAGCCATTGGACTCCTAGTACAACATCAGCACCTCCCATTGGAATGGAAAGCATTGGGCTAGTCAATACATATTCTCCCATGGATAGCTTGATATTATGGCACTTTCCGAGCAATTTATTGTTCCTCCATTTGCAACCATCACTTGACACTCTGGTGCTGGATATAAGAAGCAATTCAATTCTTTTGCTACCTTACAATGAATAAAATTTTGGGTACTTCCTGAATCAATCAACACTATTACCTTTTTCTTCTTGATTTGTCCTTCTATCTTGATGGTTTGAGGAGTGGTAATTCCCGCCAATGCATTACAAGATATGGTCGGATTCATTCCTTCTTTATCTAGGCTTTTTTCCTGGAGTATATCCTCTTCTTTTGACCTTTCTTGCTCCTTTTCTTCTTCCTCTTCACAATCTATGTAGAATAATTTCTTCTCAGCACACTTATGACCTTTAGTGTATTTGTTATCACAACTGTAACAAAGCCCTTTTGCTCTTTTTTCTTCCAATTGTTGTGGTGTCAACCTTATAGGTTGTGGAAGACTAGGGGCAACAACACTTCCATCTTTATAGTTGTGAGGGGTATGCTTCCTGGTTGCCATAATTTTGCTTTCCATTTTTCTTGCTAACCTAAATGCCTTCTCTAATGAATCAGGTTCCCAAAGGCGAACATCATGTTGGATATTATCCTTTAAAGACCCTATGAACACATCAATCCTATGCTCCTCTAGAATATCCTTTACCCTTATGTTCAATTTTTGGAACTCCTCAATGTGCTCCATTATTGAACCCTTTTGTTTGAGACTTATCAATTGGCTAAAAAAAGTGTTGCTTTTTGTATCCTCATAATGTGCTATCAATTCTTCCGTAAAAATTGCCCAAGTGATAAATTGTTTATGAGAGAAAAGCCATTGATACCATACAAACTGATTTGGTTCCAAATATAAAGTTTCCATACGTACCTTTTGTGTGTTTTTCACATTATTGAGATCGAAGAATTGCTCCATCTGTAATATCCATGTGGCGGGATCCTTGCCATCAAACTTCCTCATATCGATTTTTGGAATATGGTGAGTCTTCGATCCAACATTAGAGTCTATGGAATCATGATTAACATTTATTTTGTTCTCATCATGAGTTTCCTTTAGTACCCTTTCACCCTTAGTGACCATTTCTTGTAGCAACTTATTCATATTTATCTTCAATTCTTCCATCTTATCATCCATGCCATCAATTTTAGCGTCCATGCCATTCACCTTAGCTTCCATGCCATCCATCTTAGCTTCTATGCCTTTCTTTAAACAATCCATCTTAGCTTCTACACCTTTCTTTAAACCATCCATCTTAGCTTCTACATCTTTCCTTAAACCATCCATCTTAGATTCTATTGCTTTTTGTGCAAGTGACACTTGTTGCACTTGTTCTTGTAATTTTGATATATCATATAGCATTTCTTCTTCTTCTTCATGAGTCATGCTAGAGCTTTCAGGTTCCTTACTAGGTGTTTTCATTTTCTTTCCTCGGGGCATCGGTTACCGATAATAATGCTCTATTATGCCCTTTAAATTCCTTCAAAATAAATTTTCAAACCAAGCTTAAGCAAAAATTTAAGAAAATCAACACACCTTTTTTCACTTTGTAGGAGCTCGATATTGCCTCTGATGTATCTCTGTACTTTCCGATCATCTAGTTCTAAATTTGTGACCTGTAGTAGCCCTCTGTGTCCTCTTTACAATGCCACAAGTCTAACTCAAATTGGATTCTCCAAGGAAGAGTTATGCGAAATCTCTCACATTGACTTGATTATAGACTAGTTCAGTAGAGCGAACTTGTATGACGTGCCACGAGTCATTGTTTCGGCATTTGGATCTGAAAAATACATACAAGAAACTACAGTCCATTCTCTTTCTGTACCTTCTTACGAAATTTCAATCTGATCCCCAGAGAGAAAGTTATGACGATTTTTCCCAGGTCACCTATTTGGAATGTAATTCAGGAGTCTGCAAAAAGACCAACTTCCTCAGATCATATCTCCACAAATATAGCCCGAAAAGCTCTGAATTCGGACTTGAGGTTCAGCGTGATTTCTTCTCAAATGGGTTTTTTTTTGCAACTTCTGAAACATCACAGAAAAAAGTTATAGCGAAAATGCCACGATGACCTGTTTGGAGCAGCGAAACCCTAGAATCCAAAGCTCTGATACCAAATGATATGAAACCAGCTCAAGAAAAGATAGAAAAGATAGATCAACGCCTTGGAATTCAGCCTCTTCGAGGGGGCAACCTCCTTTACATTACATAAATGAACAATTCTTGGATGATTCAAATGACAAAACCTCCTTTCTATATATAGGAGTCTAAGGAGTCACAATATAACCCAGCCGACCTAACAATAATAATATAAAGCCACAAAAATAACAATAGAGGGATCCTATGGGGCATAGTAATAACAATATGGGGATAATAGGGGCACAACAATATTAATAAGGGGTACAACTACAATAGTAATGGGGTAATCACTAGTATTATAGGGACCCAACACTGCAACAGAAATCATTGATCACCATCAGTATAAATCCCCATTGTGTGAATGGGTTGTTGTTATCATTTTTTTGGGGTCTATCATAGCATGGTTCTTTCACTAAAGAAGAACCTATTAATGTTTTATTTTTCCCCAACATGAAATGATTACGGTTTTTTGTATGGGAGACAAATTTATGGACAAATGTAATATATTCCATGTACATGGACAAATGTATTTTGAGAAAAGTAACTGGTTCATGATTTTGTGATTATCATCAATACATTATGATGTTTTCTGATCCTTCCAAACACCTTCTCAGATCTTTGTTTCTGGAGAGATATTGATATGCTATGTGATTTGTTCATTGGTTGTTGATCAGTGATGAAAGGTTTCTTTACCTATGTGTCTTCCTCATCCAATAGATAATAGATAATTGTCTACTTGGGGTGGGAAATCTAGAATGGTATGTCAATGAGGTTTATGCATGCTCCCTCTTCAATTCTTCTCATCTCTTATAGTGAAAATATAGACATCCTTGTTTTAGGCACTGTTTCTATCCTTTAGTTGTTGTTATAGATTTATAGGAAAAGTGCATGGTAGATGAGGTTTCCAGTTTTAGACTAGTGTGCATTAGTCTAGGAGTGAGGCTCTCCATTCTAGGAAACTTCTAAAAGCACCTTGGGCACACTTTCCTAGAAGTGAATTAGGGTTGAATTAAGTTAACTAGGATGGTGCAATAGTAGTAGTGTCCCTCTACTTTTGTTATTCGTTCAGTTTAGGAAAGAGCGGATCCACTTTGTTTGGTTTTCTTTCCGGAGTTAATAAAGAAAACACAGATGTTTTTCTAAGTTCTGAAAGTTTCTTATAGCTTTTCAGTTTTCTAAGTGTTCTTAGTTGCAGGTTTGGTTAGTGTTTACCATGTACTGAAATTTAACTATCTTCAATCAATAGAAGCACTATCAATAGTACTTGCATGCATGATAAAAGGCATAATATCACAATTTCATGAAAAATGTAAGTCTTCTCAACCTCCCTCTAACTCTGATAAGATATGATGCTTACAATTGCATAATTTCATATTAAAAATCATTGCTTCTTTTCAGATAGATACTTTGAGGATCAACTCTGCCTAAAATGGGATTCAATGTTAAGAGGAATGGCACAATCCTAATGTCCAATGCTATTCTTGAAATTTCTATTGTATTCTTCAATTTAGATTTAGCATGTTCAGAAAGAAGAAGAATAGCATACATTCCCTAATTATCATGCAGATGTAGAGCTAATGTTATACAGTTGAGCACTGCTCTATTACCGATCGTTTTGGAAGATAAGTGCTATTGTTAGAACTTCTATGCTTGGACAATTTGGTATCACCTTCAGCTATAAGAGAAAAAGAAGAATGGCAGATTAATAATCAATGCCCAATGTCCTTCACTATTCTTCAAAAAAATCACAACTTTCTCCTCATCTTATTTCTGAGTTAATGGCTACGATTAAGCTACTCTTGTAGGTCACTAAAAGGAATTAATTTGTGACATTTATCTCATGTCCCCTTAGGTTCTTTTGAGAAATAGTTAGATCCAATATTTGTTCAGGCTGTGTTTGTAACAACTCTGATTAATTGAAGACATGTTGTTGGGTTTATTCAAGTGGTTTAATTGCTAAAAATTCCCTTGTAGGATATTCTCTGTAACTGAAACTTTCAGATTTAATATTCATAAATCAGCAAGATTCGATTCACAACTCCCTTATTGATTTTCTTCTTTCCTACCCTCTTTTCTCACTCACAAGGACAAGGCCCGGTCAATCACATAAATAGATACCCTTGACTGCTGATTTCGAAGATTCATTTGCAGATTTCAAGAATCTGTTCACTGATCTGCAAGTTTTATTTGCAGATCTATGTATTTTACTTGCTGGTTTGAAGCGTTCAAATAACATATTTCTAAAGTTTGGATCAACAGGATATATTAGGGACATTCCCCTCAGATTTGCATGCACTAATCCAGAAGTGAGATTTATAGACATCTTAAAACATCTACTAGATCAGTGTAACGTTATGATTAAAGCATGGATCATAGTGCATAATATATACCTTTTATTTATCCCCAAGACTATGATTGGATATATTCCTAAGTTGTCTTGTTATGTTATATGAAATCAACCACCTTCTAGATTGTAAACTTAATTATTTTCTTCATTTGTTTCAAGTCAATTGCTTAAAAAGGATATATGTGCAATTTTTTACAACTCGAAGGTTTATGTTATACAACCTAGCTTTTATCCCGCTATTTACTTTTTTTTTTTATCACAGGAAAAAGACTGACTAATTTCAGTTTGATCACTTATGTAATGAAACTTCTTTCCATAGATATCAAAAGGCTAAAATTGCTTACATAAATCATAACTTTTAGTTAGTTTTTTTACAGGAAAAAAGGGTTTTTCATTTCCAGAATTACAATCAAACAAACCATACAATTGCTATAGAATATGCATCTAACCAACTTAGCCTTGGATCCTATGCAGCAAGTTTTTCACCAAGATCTTAAGATGGAGAACACACTTTGCTACAATTCTAGAATCTAGTTTCATTCTCCCTTCATCATTTCCAACATTCAAATTTCTATAGTCAAACCTGGAAACCAAGAATGATCACTAAACCTTTTAAGGATTTATACTCACTGCAAAGTACTTCTACTTACAAATCAAATTTTGTTAAGTTGTCACCAGATTTCAGATCATTGAAATCTGATATATACATAGAGGTACATATCTTATTTTGTTATGGATGCTCCAATTGTGGATTGTTATCACTAAAATATACAACAATTCAATTATCTGAGTGTATTATGTTCAACCATAGTTCCATGCTTTTTAGGCAACTCGTTCTCACTATACCTTAGAAGGTCCACAGTTTCTCCTTACAAAATTTCAATCACTGCAGTTTAGATTCAGTTCATCTACTTATAGCTGAAGATTGCATATCTTTACCCCTTACGAATTAGAAGGTAATCTGGTATGACTCCTGAGCTATCCCTAGTCCTACTAGCACGATTGTTTGAATTCTGTCCATAATGCATTTGTCTTTGTATGTCTATCAAACTTTGCAGCATGGAAGCCTTCAATTGGTTCTGTTCTTCCTAAGATTTGATCAACATTTCATTATCTGCTCTGCATCTTTGAAGTTCTACTGTCAAGCTCCTCATAGTTTCTGCAATATTGGGAGAGGTCTTTTTATTTGTTTGTCCATTGGACTCAGTTTCTGAATTTATCCCATTCAGGACCTCACCTATGATGTCTACTTCATGCTCACAAATATTACACCTGGCTCAGCCCAACAAGACTAAGCCTTTGCCACCTTGACTGAACAATAGGCAGTGTGCACAACAATAACCCGCTAGCTTAAATGACAACAAAACATCATTCTAACATTTGATTTGATTAATGAAGTTTTATGCCCGTCTTGGCCTAGTGTTGTGCTTGCCCTAAATTCATTCTATCATTTCTATTTATAACCCATAATAGCTTCAATGTTGTAGCATGAGCCAAGTGAGTTTCCATAACATAGGTAGGATCATTTCTTTTCTTGTATGCATAGAGTAGTTAGATAACTACTAAATGTATGTAAGTGTAATGTAGATAGCCTGAAAGCATTACGATTCTTCTAGTAGACCTTTTCTAATCACGGTGTCCATAAGAGAAGCTTGGCAGGACAAAGCCTATGGTTAGGCAAACGCTCCATTGGGATTTTCTTAACTTGGATTTACCACTTGAATAGATCATCAAACATTTATATGGTTTTGTTCCTAAGCCAATTTCATAAAAGGGATTTACTTCCAATTTGTTTGAATGAGTATCTAGTTGATTGCTTAGAGTTGGAAACTTGGCATTACCTTGCATTGCAGATATGATTGAGAAAATAGAATAGAAACTATTTGCTTTTGATTATTAGAACTTACAGCCAAATTTTTCTTCCCTAAAATTGTTTTTTGTCATTTGTTTGTAGCATAATTTATAAAGCCACTAATGCCCTAAACTCTGCATATACAGTGCTTGTATCCTGCAAGTCTACACCCTGAAATTGGTAATTAAGTGTGTAGGATTTAAACCAATAAATTGACCAACATTTGTGTTCCTTGTTGTTTAACTTGGTTAATTCATGTATTACAATATTACCAATTGATGGAGAATGTTGTTGGATGGAATTGAATATAAATGGCATGGTGGCTGTAGTTTTATGTTGAACCAGTTCTATTGCCGTAATTTGTTCAGAAATGAATTCGATTTGTATGAATACGTTTGGGTTCAATCTTTGTAAGGTGACTCTGCACATAATTTGGGAAAATCGATGTTGTTAATTAGGCAAAACTCTGATATTATTTAAATAATGTCGATGTTCTGAACATTACAGACAACGCACAATTGGGATGTAATATCCACGGCAATTGCAGAAGTTAATTGGCAAATCGAATTACAATGTTAAGAAATGCAGTAGAGCATTTGAAGGATTGATGGAGGAGGCGTTAAATTGGGTTGAAGATTTCAACGATACTTGGTGGTCTGTAATCGAATAAATTCGATTGGACAGCGCTAAAGAATGTATCAATTTGGTAAATGAAGTTTTAATGTTCCAAATTTCATTTGCTATTAACACTATTCTAAATCCAGAATCATGGAATGCTAAAAGCGTTGGTAACACCATCCAAATTCTGCCTGTGAGCCATTAGACAACGAATTAACATTTGAAATTGCAGAAAAAGACCACAAGCCAACGAGTCTGGCAAGGTTATTAAATGAAGGGGCTGAAAGATTACAATCTGGCAAAGTCTCAACAGCAGTAGTAGTATGAGGTTAACTGTAATGTTAATGTCAAGGTATGAAATTCTGGCATTCAATTTTAAGAGCTGGTAAGCAGAATGGGAAGGGCGCACTTATATATTTGATATTGGTTCATTTAAAATAATGTTAAAGTTAAATGATGGGGCATTGTCTCATTGACTTCTGAGTATATGAAATCAGATACTGAAACCCATATATAAATGATTGTGGAAATGATTCAAGAAGAAGATTTTGGGCTTAAAACCAGAATTAAAAGGGTTTATAATATGGTTCTGCCAAAAGGGCTATTGTACTGATGTTTGTTTGAGACAAAACTTTGTGCAATTTAATGTGAAATGGAAACCATATAGATAATGGCCAAGATTGAGTGAAATGCCAAGCTTTTGATTGAATCCAGCATATGTGAATGTAATTGTGGTAATGGATCTGAAGTATGATAGCATTTGAAGTTGATGGGATTGATAGTTAAAACAGAATGAGGATGAAGGAAGCTTCACATACAGTGATTGATTTTTATTGAGTTTTCATGAACCACGAAATATGTGAACAGGTGTTTGAGAAGCTTCCGCATGCAAATGATAAAATGTGAATTTGCCAGGAATTGAAAGGTAAGCTTCCGCATATTAATTGAGATTGCCAGTGGTAGAAATTTGCCAGACATTGAGGTACTGAATGAGCATAGGCCGAGATTCATGTTCAAATGCATTTGAAGAAACATTCTGAGTATTGCAGGTTGGCCCTGCATCAGAAAGTAAACCAGCAAGTCAATTTAATCAATGTCAATTCAACAGGGCGGTGCTCTATTCCCCCCACCTGAAGGCCCTTACTCTGCATATTTAGTTTTTCAGCAAAATTGCGGGAAGGCAACGAGGAGTAGGGTGCGTGCTGTTGGTGCTGTTGCTGTAATGAGTTGCGAGAATTGCCTTTCCCGCAAGATAAATGCTTGGAAACCGTCTACAGGACGCAAAATGGACAAAATTCCTCTGCGCACATGGATAGAGTATATTTTATTCCAGTTCTAGGCCAACCCATATCCTCCAATCGGTACTACATTGTTCGAGCTGAACGCAAGTATAAAGGGTGAGCTTTTCTGCTATTTATCAGACTGTTTTCCACTATAAAACCTTGCAGTATTGTTCTAATCGCAATTAAAAATAAGCCGAGGGATACTTGACTAAGAGAATGCTAACAGGTTGGTACCTGGGGGCGAGCTGCAGAGCTGAATCGTAGAGCGGGAAGCGCCGGGTCGAAGAGTAATGTGAGGGAGCAGCGCGTGGGTGACCATTTCCTCCTCAATTCGAATTGGAACCTGCAATAATACTACGCGGTTGTCGATCGGTCAGGGGATGTCAGGCCCTCCAGCTGCATTCAGATTTTTTGTCAGGGAATGGCAGGGAATGTCAGGATTGCCAGGGGAGGGTGGCGGAGCTAGGGGATGGTGGCGGAGGGCGGAGAGATTGTCGGTGGCTGGAGCCGGACGATTTTCTCCTATTGTACGTCATCCCTCCAGACTCTTCCAATCATATACCCTGTTGATGGACAGGTGTGTGCTCCCTTCACCGTTAATCTTAGGGTTGACCATCCTACGGTTCCAAGGGAATGCGATTCTTTTTAGTCTACCAGCCCTTTGAAACCAAGCTCATTCAGTCACCCGTCCGTTGTGCCAATGGGGAGTCTCTGCTACTCCCCTCAGCAAGGAATCCTCTGCAGGTGTGTGAAAATGCTTTTCGTTCTTCCATAGAGATGTTGTTGAGTTGCTGGAACTCGACTATGCCATCTGTTACCTAGACTTAAACCTTTACCTTGCATAACCTATTACAGTTTTCACTGGAGTTGCAAGGATTGATGCTGCCTTAAGGTTTCTCCGAGCTCAAAACCTCTTTGTGGCTTCAAGGTGATCCCTCTTCCATTCTTAAATGTTCTTCCTACAAAATTTCTCCAGCAGGCACTAAACATCCATTCGTTGTTTGTAGGAAATCCTTGTCAAGGAGATCTCACTTTGTGAGGATTCTGGTTCCCTATCCGTGTGGTTTCTGTGTATCTCAGCTATCCCACAACTTAAGAAACTCATCTTTTTCATGGGTAACAGATCATCCTTTCCTTCATTCAGGATGTGAGATAGTCGCCATGAATTTTCCTTTGTCTTTTATTCTTGTAAGAAATCCATTGTTGTTATGCTAGGGACCACAGCACATAGGTGATTTCCCACTGTTTCTCTTCCAAAGGCCCGCTATATCTATGGAAGTGGCCATTACTATTCGTGCTCGGCCAGATATGATTTTTATTTTTGTTTTGTCTTTGTCAATAATCAAATGTAAGGTCTAGATCCTGGGAGCCTCAGGAGGCCTATTGTCATAACATTTAGATAGGGAGGGTTTCATAACTAGCTAAAGTCGTAGGCAATTTAACAGTTTTAAGGATTATGTAATTTTGTTACCCAGTTTTTCTTTGGGAAAATTCATTTAATGGAATGTAAAAACTTCTGTTTCTTAAGGACTGCAATTAATTAATATAAGGTTTTTATTCTTCTTCCTTTAACTTATATAAATCTTTTGTTCTACTTTCATTCATTTAGATAATGCAGATATTGATATTGCACAGGTTTTCCTTTGATGCCCAGATTCATAGTGCAAATTCTGTTAGTATTTTATTGTTAATAAAAAAAATGGGTGAATTTATGTTTTTTTCTTTCTAGATATTAGATATAAATTCTTCCTTATGTTTGCTATCCTTCTAAACCTGTGTTGCATGAATATGGTGGTTTTTTCAACTCAGCTTTATAACCTCTTATGTTCTCTTAATTGGTGTGGTTAGAACAGGTTAAGCTACCAAACTCATTTACTATTCTCAAAAAGAGTTATTCCTATGGTTGTTGGTGAAAATTTAACGCGGAAGTGGTCCTAAATGTAAGAATTCACCTAGAGTTCAAAGTCTCTTATAAGAACCCAATAACCTTAATAATTATTAGTTTACACTAGTCGGTTATTCTATTGACATCCTGTCATGCGTACTTACCATAATGACAATTCTTCCTTTTAAATATCAAAACAACACAATTAATTTCATAAATTGACCCTTCAGTTGTATTCAAACACAACCTAGCACTGCTCTTTCAGCTGTCCCACATGGTCGCGACCAAAGGGGTAAATCTGGGTAAGAACCCTTTCATTAACCCTACTTATACCAACATGCACATGTCAGGTTTTTACAGCTAGACAAGGGCTTCCATATTTAACAGTAGTTCCACGATTACCAAACATGGTTTTTGTTACTCGCATGAACTGATAATCACTAGTTAATAAATATATATGATGCTTTAGTTTCCAATGCTAAGGCCGAAATAAAATTTTTACATAGGTGCAGACATACAGATATGTCAATATCCTGGTAGTAATTACCACATTCATTTATCAACTAATAATATAAGAAAATCATTACATCAGGCGGTACAATTTACTTAGGCAGCAACAAATATTCTTGTCATACAATTTATACATTAAACACCCACTGTTCATTTATGGGGGACTTTACATTTCTTAAAAAAAACGAGCAACAAGAGTTCTAACTCAATAGGATTGCTAGAAATAAACTTCCAAAATAACATAAATTCTACTTATCTACAATTCTGGAAATAGATTGCATCAGCGTGCCCAAAATGAGACCATTCCACCCTACCAACGGAACTGGCTATTACGTCCAGGTTCCCCCCCAAGCAATTGTTTGGCACAGTTGGACGTAACGAGTCTCGGTTACTCTTCCAGACCTCAAGACACTAGTCCAATCTAGAATCTCAGAAAACAGTCTGATTGGAAAGATTTCCAATGGCCCTCAACTAGCTCTGGAAATAATTTCGCAGTTCTAATCTATTCTTTTTCCTCAGGTGGTTCCCTTTCTAGTTGTCCCCGCTCCTTAGTCCCTTCGGAGCCTTTTTATCTCTAGGAATTTTGGCAGAAGGAAATTGAATAGTAACTTCCTCCAACTATTTCCAAACTACTTTAGCTTATCATGGAATCATCATTTTGTTCTAACTCTAATCATTTCCCGAAATTACACAACAGAACCTCATTGTAAATTATTATAACTGTCTGTTTTATTCTTTTCAAAATTATAAAAGAAAATGAAAGTAAATATTAACAATAGTAACTTCATTTTCTATCGCATATCTAGCAGTGGTTACATCCCCCCCCCCAAGTGAAACACCGTCCATAGTGTTTTAGTTCTCCAATCTCTCCTGGAACAGTCTGGGGTGTGCCTCTTGCATAAAGTATTTATCCTCCCAAGTGGCTTCCTCTGGGATAAAGTGCTTTCATTGCACCTTAACCTGGATGATAGCTTGCCTCCACAATGTTATTTCTCTCTGATCGAGTATGCGCAAGGTCTCTTCCAGAAATTCTCCTATTGGTTCGACCTACCATCATCCAATTGTCACACATTTGACACATCTGAATATATATATATACCGAAGATGAAAGACTTACTTACATATACACATATCTTAATTTTATTTTACCTGAATATCTTTCCAATCTATGATGTGTCAAGGATTATATATATATCTCTTTAAAAGTGAAACATGAAATACATTATGCACCCGAAGATGACTGGGTAACGCAAATTGATACTCAACCAGTCCTACCCTATCTAAGATTTGGAAGGGACCACAAAATCGAGGGGCCAATTTGGCGCACTTTCCCCATTTAAGCGTACTACTCTTGGGTTTAATTCTCACATAGACATGGTCCCCTACCTAAAAATCCCGGTAGGTCCTTTTCTTATCCGTATAAAACTTTTTCCTATCCTATGCAGCCTTCAAGTTTTCCCAAACCTTATTCACTATTCTTTCCATTTCTTCTAACATATCTAGTTCTAGTATTAGTTTATTCTCAGGGTTATTCAAATTTGTAGGAACGGTACACCTTCTCCCATAGAGTAGCTCAAAGGGACTCATCTTTAACGATTTATGATACCCATTATTGTAGTGAAATTCTACTAGGTGAAGATATTCCTCTCATTTCTGAGGTTGTTGCATGCCGTACATGCACAACATATCTTCCACCACTTGATTGACCATTCGGTCTGCCCATCAATCTGAGGATGATAGGAGGTATTGAAGTGAATTTGAGTGCCCAAACTGGAGAAAAATTCTTTCCAAAAAGTAGAAGTGAACTTAACATCACAGTCAGAGATTATGACTCGAGGTATGCCATGCAGCCTAAAGATTTCTCTCATGAATATATCAGCTATTTGAGTGATTTGGTAGGTGGATTTTACAGGAACAAACTGAGATACCTTGCTTAATTTGTTGACCACCACCACTATTGAATCATTCTATCATTTTGATCGAGGTAAACCAGTTATGAAGTCCAACGTTAATGTGTCCCACTTCCACTTCGGAACAGGTAACAGATTCAACAACCCAACAAGATGCTGGTGCTCAGCTTTAACCGGCTGACACTCCAAACATTTGGCTAAGTACTCTGCGATGTCCTTCCTCATGCAAGGACAGTAATAAACTTTCTTAATTGCAGAAAATAATTTTTGATAGCCAAGTTGAGCCGCATACGGACTCCTATGGAATTCATCCAGTATAAGTTGTTTCACTGTTAACTAGTTAGGAAAATATATCCTACCTTTAAACATCAACAAGTTCTCAACGTTAACACTGTACTCACCAGCTTTTCCAGTATGATCTGCATCTCTAGCTTGCTGCCAGGGATATCCATATTCTAGATCCTTCTGAATTGCTTCCTTGATTTGATAAAAAAAGTTAATTTCCACCTGACTAAACAAAATTTCGTAAACATGATGCAATTTTGTGCTCGGTGCATCTGCTACCCGATTCCCCTTTTCCTTCAGGTATTTGATTTCCAAGTCAAATTCACTTAAGAACGTAGTCCATTGAGCTTGTTGTGTGTTCAAGGTGGGTTGACTAAAGAAAATTTTCAAGCTGCTATGATTGGTTCTGAGTAAGAATCTCTTTCCCATCAAGTAGTGGCGTCATACCTTTAAGGCATGCACGAAGATAGTTAACTCCAAGTCATAAGCATAGTACTTCTGTTCATTCTCTTTTAACTTACAAGATTCGTAAGCAACCACTTTACCTTTTTGCATTAAAACTCCCCTGACAACTTCTTTACAAGCATTAATACAAACTATAAAATCCTCTTCTGTGTTTGCAATTTTTAACATAGGTAGTGGTAAGCATTTGTTTCAGCTTTTCAAAACTCGCTTGGCAGTCCTTTGTCCATTTAAAATTCGTGCCTTTTTTCAGCAAGGAGGTGATTAGATATGCTACCTTGGAGAATACTTTTATAAATCGTCTATAATATCCAGTAAGACCCATGAAAGAGTGTATGTTTGCCACATTTGTTGGAACATGCTAGTTCATGATAGTCTGTATTTTCTCTGGATCTACCGCTATACCATCGGACGAAATTATATGCCCCAGGTAATGAATCTAGCCCTTGAAAAAGTCACACTTGCTGAACTTGATGTACAACTGGTTTTCTCTTAGGGTTTGAAATACTATTCATAGATGTTCTTTATGTTCCTCCAGACTCTTGGAATACACCAAGATATCGTCAATGAAAATGAGGACCAATTTATCTAGAAAGGGGTTACAAATCCCATTCATCATCCTCATAAATGTGGTTGGAGCATTAGTGAGTCCAAAGGGAAGAAATACAAACTTGTAATGACCGTAACGGGCCTAAAACGTTGTTTTATATATATCCTCCTCTTTAATATGGATCTGGTGATAACCAAACTGTAAATTTACCTTTGAAAATACGACCACACCCTTAACTTGGTCAAATAAATCATAATTTCAGGGTAAGGGATACCTGTTTTTAACAGTTAATTTATTCACTTGTGTGTGATCTATGCATAACCACATAGTACCATCCTTTTTCTTCACAAATAAAACTGCCCCCCCCCCCAAGAGGACACGCCGGGTCTAATGTAACCCTTGTCCAATAATTCTTGAAGCTACAGTTTTAATTCAATTAACTATGGGACACTCATTCTATAAGGAACCTTGGAAACAGGAGCTTCCCTAGGAATCAATTCAATAGTAAAATCTAGGTTCCTTTTGGGTGGCAGTCCTGGAATTTCTTCTAGAAAAAAATCCTTAAATTCTTGAACAATCAGTATGTTGTCCAAAATAGACAATTTACCTTTTGAGTTAGTGTATCCTACCTGGACTTCATAAATTTGACAACGTTTTCGCATGCTTTTCCCTAACTGATGAGCTGTAATGGGTCTCAATTTAAATTCTCTTTTAATACCTTGAATTTCTACTATGACACCATTATTAGACAGGGAGTTAATGGTCTTGCCATTATAGTCCATTAAGGTCCAATGTCATTCTAACCAGTCCATACCTATCAACACATCATAGGATCCTAAGGGCAACACATTTAACCTGGCATTAATTTGTTGTCCCGCCAAATCAATTACACAGTCATCTATTTTTGCGTTGACTCTTCTCTTAGCTCTGGTTGCTAGCTAAACCAACCAAGGATTTTTAAATTTTATAGTTGTTAAATGAAATAAATCAGTAATTCTCAACTTAGGCTTGGACCCGGGTCTATCAAAATGGAAACATGATGGTTGGATATTTTACCTTCCAGCTCCACCATTGATGGTTGATATTCTTCTGTTCGATATTCTAGCGCCGCATTGATCCTTGGTATGTTCCTTGCCAAATCACCAACAATAGAAGCTTCTTGAACATTTGTAACTAGTTCCGATCTCCCTCGATGGGGACAGTTTTTGTAGTAATGGGGTTCTCCACAACCCCAACATTGCAAAGGAGGTTTAGGAATTTGATTAGTTTCCATCTTACTGGATGCTTCGCTTTGTTTTACCTCACTGTGGGGCCTATCCCTTTGCTGGCTTTTATTTATGGACCCACCTGGTCCTTTCTGACCTGGGTACCTGGTACTACCATTCCTCATGCCTTTGCGGGTTGACAAATTCCTTTGTCCCTTCTTACCAGTTCAATTTTTGGTACCTTCACGTTTCTGTTTCATCTATTGATAGTAGATCCGAGCCTTCCTAACTACGTCATCCATCATTTTGGGATTGTAAAATTCCAACTTCTCCTTCATATGGCTCGGTAAACTACTGATGAAGTGTTGGACTTTAGCCTTCTCTTCCAAAATATATGGAACATATATCAATAAAGAGGTGAAATTAGCTATGAACTCATCCATAGATTGTTGTACTAGTCTCAGATCATGAAACTCTTTTGCCTTGTCATCATAGAATCAATATCCTTGACTGTTTTAATTTCTTCCCACCACAAGGTGGCCTTACCCTGCAACTGATATATTGCTAATCTTGCCTTCAAATTATCATCATATTCATATATTTGAAAGTATTTGTTCATGTTGATTAACCATGCCTCTGCTGCTTCCTCAGCCTCTCCGTTATATATCGGTGGTTTGATCTTCTTAAATTCCCCTTGAAGCTTAGTTTTTTGTCTCTTAAATTATTTTTTATCAGATACATTATCCAACTCTCCTTCATGGTTGGTTCAGCCTCCCTCCAACTCTGGACATTCCTCTTGTTGTCTATGTGACTCAATTCTGTTTTCCTCATCCTGGCTGGGATTAGGATTTCTTTGATTCTACCTATCAGATAGACTTTTCATAATCTTCTCCTGCTCCAATCGTAATATTTCGTTGTCTTCTCATAAATTTAGCATCTCAGCTCGTAATTTCTGGACTGTCTCCAGTAATGCAACATTGGTGTTCTGATGTGGTTCTCCCAGCTATACCCACACCTCTGGGTTATGCCCAATCGTCGCTCCGGAGGGGGCAGATCCTACTCCTCATCACAAGATGAGTCAGTGTTCTTCCTCTGTGAAACACAATTTACTTTTGTTATACTACAATTACTATTTAGGCCTCAGTGTGGAACCTGAGGCTCTGATACCACTTGTAACAGTGACTTATGACAACTCATAATAGAAAAAATAAAAAATCAATTAATTATTATAATATCTGCACGGTAATTGGATATTTATGTTCCTAAGTACTCTTTCTAGTTACTGCTCTTAATACATAAAAATGTAGCCTATACATATTTCATATGGTTTACAGTAGAGACGGAGATGGTGATATTGGTTTAACTGTAATTGAATGGTATATTAAACATATTGTACGACGTCCCTCCAGACTCTTCTAATCATATACCCAGCTGATGGATAGGTATGCGCTCCCTTCACCATCAGTCTTGGGGTTGACCATCCCACGGTTCCAAGGGAATGTGATGGTTTTTGGTCTACCCACCCTTCACAACTAGGCTCATTCAGTCTCCTGTCTGTTGCGCTGATGGGGAGGCTCTGCTACTCCCTCCAGCAAGGAATCTTCTCCAGGTCTGTGCGAATGCTTTCTATTCTTCCACAGAGTTGTTGGTGAGTTGTTGGAACTTGACTACACCATCTGTTAGCTTGAATTACACCTTTACCTTGCAGACTCTATCACAGTTTTTGTTGGAGTTGTATGGATTGATGCGACCTTGGGGTCTCTCCTGGCTCGAAACCTCTCCTCAGCTTCAAGGTGACCCCTCTTCCATTATTCAATTTTCTTCCTACAAACTTTATCCAACATGCACTAAACATCCTCTCATTATTTGCAGTGTATTGTTGTTAAGGACAACTCACTTTGCCAGGATTATGGTTCCCCATCCACACGGTTTCCGTGTATCTCAGCAAGGCCACAACTGAAGAACCTCAACATTTTCACGGGTAACAAATCTTCCTTCCCTTTATTCAGGATTTGAGCTAGTCACCATGAATTTTCCTTTGTCTCTTCTGCTTGTAAGAAATTCATTGTTGTTATGCTAGGGACCGCAGCGCAGAGGTGGTTTCCCACTGCTTCTCTTCGACAAACCCCTATATCTATGGCAGTGGCCATTACTATTAGTGCTCAGCCAGATGTGGTTTCTATTTTTGTACTTTCTTTGTCAATAATCAAATGTAAGGTCTGAATCCTTAGAGCCTCAGGAGGCATATTACCATAACATTTAGATAGGGAGGGTTTCATAACCAGCTAAAGTCGTAGGTGGATTTAACAATTTTAAGGATTATGTAATTTTCTTACCGAGTTTTGCTTTGGGAAACTTCATTCGATGGAATGTAAAACCTTATGTTTCTTAAGGACTACAATTATTTAATATAAGGGTTTCATTCTGCTTCCTTTAACTTATATAAAGCTATTGTTCTACATTCATTCATTTACATAATGCAGATATTGATATTGCACAGGTTTTCCTTTGATACTCAGACTCGTAGTGCAAATTCTGTTAGTATTTTATTGTTAATAAAAAGATGGGTTAATTTTTGTTTTGTTCTTTCCAACTATTAGATATAAATTCTTCCTTATGTTTACTATACTTCCGAACCTGTGTTGGTTTTCAACTCAGCTTTATAACTTCTTCATTTCTCTTAATTGGTGTGGTTACAATAGGTTAAGCTACCAAACTCATTTAGTATTCTCACAGAGAGTTGTTCCTATGGCTGTCGGTGACAGTTCAACACGGGAATGGCCCTAAATGTAAGCATTCACCTAGAGTTCCAACTCTCTTATATGAACCCAATAACCTTAATAATTATCAGTTTACACTGGTTAGTTATTCTATTGAGAGCCTGTGACGCCTACTTACCATAATGACAATTATTCCTTTTAGATATGAAAACAGCACAGATAATTTCATAAATTGACCCTTCTGTTGTATTCGAACACAACCCAGAACCACTCTTTTAGCTTTCCCACAAGGTCTCGTCTAAAAGGGTAAATCTAGGTAAGAACCCTTATGTTAACCCTACTGATACCAACATGCACTTGTCAGGTTTTTATAGCTCGACAAGGCTTCTAGATTTAACAATAGTTGCACGGTTACCAAACATGGTTTCTGTTAGTCGCATGAACTAATAATCACTAGTTACTAAATATATATGATGCTTTAGTTTCCAATAATAAGGCAAAAATAAAATGTTTACACAGGTGTAGACACAGAGACATGAATACCCTGGCAGTAATTACCACATTCATTTATCAACTACTAATATAAGAAAATCATTACATCAGGTGGTACAGTTTAATTAGGCAGCAACAAATATTCCTGTCATACAATTTATCCATTAAGCACCCATTGTTCATTTCTTGGGGAATTTACATTTCTTAAAAAAAAAACGAGCAACAAGAGTTCTAACTCAACACGACTGCTAGAAATAAACTTCCAAAATAACATAAATTCTACTTATCTACAATTCTGGAAATAGATTGTGTGAGTGTGCCCCGAATGAGACCATTTCACCCTACCAACGGAGCTAGCTATTACGTTCAGGTTCCCTCCTGAGCAATTTTTTGACAAATTTGGAGGTAACGAGTCTCGGCTACTCTTCCATACCACAAGAGACTAGTCCAGTCTCGAATCTTATAAAACAATCTGATTGGAAAGATTTCCACTATCCCTCAACCAGCTCTAGAAATAATTCCACAGTTCTAATCTATCCTTCTTCCTCAAGCGGTTTCTTTGTTGGTTCCCCCCTCCCCCGCCCTAGTCCCTCCGGAGCCTTTTTATCTCCAGGAATTTTGGTAAAAGGAAACTGAATAGTAATTGCCGCCCACTGTTTCAAAACTACTTTATCTTATCATGAAATCATCATTATGTTCTGACTCTAATCATTTCCCAAAATTACATAACAAAACCTCATTACTAATTATTATAATTGTGTATTTTATTCTTTTCAAAATTATAAAAGAAAAGGAAAGTAAATATTAACAATAGTAACTTCAATTTTTACTCACATATCGAGGGTGTTGCAAATATGATTTTGCATGTATACCATTTCTTCGATATATTGATTTATATTTTGGAAAATGAAAATCACTAATTTTATTATATATTTTGATTGTTGCACCTTTTTTCGAATTTATCATAAATGTCAATCAATCAATTGATAGTTACACCCAATATGGAAATGAAGATTCCAATATGATTTTTCATGTATACCCTTTCTTCCATATTGAACGTTGCACCCAGTATAGAAGTGGATATGTCATCATATGGTTTTATTTTTTAACCTCTCTACCTCTAATTAAGATTAGCCTTAACCATTCCAATCATATGGTTTTACTTTTTAACCTCTCTACCTCTAATTAAGATTAGCCTTAACCATTCCAACCATTTTCCTAAACATTTTCAACATTTTCCTATCCAATAGACAACTTAGTTAACAATTAAACCTTCAGACTAATCATTTTTAACATGAGATTTTAGTGATATCTAATATAGATGTTATACTATGTCTCAAGTTTTGTTTAATACTTTTATTGATTTTGAAAAATAACAAATATCGTATTATAGTTTAGATAGAATAAATATATAAAGATATGGTCAACTATAATATCATTATGTACATCTTGTCAAAAGATAGTTACTTATAATTAAAGAAAAAAATATGTAAATTATATGAAAATATCATGTGAATAATAGCAAATTAATTAAGTGTTAACACCATTATAATTAGATATATTCATTTTATTTGTAACTAGCAATTGCACTAGGTGTTGCAAAGGAAATGCAAGAATCGAGACATATAAAAAATCATTGAAGATAAAAATTAGTAAGAAAAATGGCATTCAAAGGTAGAAGATAAAGATAAATCACTTAAATAATGCCAAATTGAGAGATTATATAAGCTTTCCAACATAGATTGCCTCTTAATCTTTAAACATGGTCTTTTATGGTGTACAGTGAATGTTGTTTTGTATTTTAATGGTTAGAACATTGTGACCATATTTCTAAAAAGTTATTGCAAGAATATTCTATTAGTTGTAATCATAATTTTATAAATTTATCGCATAAACATTCCATTTATTATTCACCTAGAGAATTGCACGCAATATGGAAATCAGATAATGTTTTATATTCTCGTTAATTTTATTTTATATTCTGATTGTTGCACATTTTCTAATCTCTTTATAAATGCCAATCAAGCAATTGATAGTTACATCCAATATGGAAATGAAGATTCCAATGTGATTTTCCATGTATTCCCTTTTTTCCACATTGAGTGTTGCACCCAATATGGAAATGGAGATGTCATCATATGGTTTTATTTTTTTAAGCCCTCTAATTCTAATTAATATTGATCTTAACCATTGCAACCATTTTCCTAAACAATTTCAGCATCGACCTACCAAGTGGACAACTTGATTAGCAATTAAAGCTCCACACTAATCATTTTTACCATGAGATTTTAATATTATATAATCTACCTATCAAGTAGATAATTTGATTAACAACAAAGTTTGAGATTAATCATTTTTACTATAAAGTTTGAGATTAATCATTTTGACCATGATATTTTAATAATATCTTCTCACTAAGTAGACAATTTGACTATGCATTAATGTTTAAAGAAATTCCAATCATATAGCTCTTTTGATACCTTTCTTCCTATGCTAACGATAAGACTTATTGATGACAATCATTCTCTTAAATAATTTCAACATTTACCAACCACTTACATAATATGTTTATGCAAATAATTTCAACGTCTACCAATTATTTAGAAAATATAATTATGTATTGTTATAGACATTTTTGTGCCTTACAGCATTGAGCATGAAATGTCCATAATCCAAGGGATCCAAAGTCCCTAAAAGAGTTGTTCCTGCCCCTAAAGGAACAAGGTTAACCAATGAAAGCTTCTCCCAGAAGTTCTCCACCAAAAACCACTCAGAAACAGTCAATTCAGGATCAATTCAGAGGCTCCACTAGCTGCCTGCGTTGAAATGCAGAGGCTACACTGGCTAGGTGCATTGCAACGCAGGTGGAAGCACTACCAGGGTGTGCTGAGCGGGAAATGACAAATGGCAAGCTCATTCAACGAGGTGGAAAGACCCTGGAAGCTTCCAGAATCTTCTCCAATGACACTTGCCTCAATGAATTCGACTAGTGATGAGTAAGAGGCTCTCAACCTCCAAGTGGAAGCAAGAACTGACAGAGAGAAGCCACAAGTCAAAACATAAGCTGACTCATCCTCTCTACTTACATCTATATATGGATCTCTCACCCAGAGGTTCAAGAGGCTGGAATTTTGTACTTTGCAGAGAATTGTTGTTGGTTTGAGATTGAGATTAGTACATTGGGTGATTTATGCTTTGTTGGAGGAGAGGAAGGGATTCCTTTGCTAGGAGGTAGATGCTGGATCGGAACTCACTTGGTTGTATCTCCTCCTGGACTTTCTTATTCTATCAATAAACTATTTGAGTTTCTCCTACATGCTGTGTACCAATGATGTTTTGTTATGCTTACATGTTTAGCTTAATATGATCTTGAGCTTTTTATGAATGTATATCTATATCTTCGTGTAGTTTCTCTCTCTTGTGATCTTGCAGGAATTCGGTGAAGATGAGCCGGTGAAGGAGCAAGGAGATGAGAGCCACTGAAGAGAGGAGTGATTGGATCAACAAACTAGCGGAAGACACAGGTTAGTTACATCCTTTCTCCTCATTTACATTTCATAAAGAAGAAATACTTAATTAGTTTTCCTTGTTTGTTGCTAAGGCACTATCACACCTTAGAGTGGGATAGGGGCATTCCGAATGGATACTTTTCCCAACAACATGTATTAATGTTTAAAAAGTAGAAAAGAATTAAATATTTATATGAATGTTATATGAATATAATTTTAGAATAGGTGAATTCCAAGAGGTTTTAAGTTTGAATCTCACTGGGAGGAGTTGAAGATGGAAGTCACTTTTGGAGGAATTAAACTATGCCAAGGACAATCCAAGCTTGACAAATCTCCCACAATCCCAGTGATAACATACGACTAGGGGGAAATACGTTCCTACATCAAATAGATGGGCGTAGATCTAAGCTTAGCCTAGTTAAAAAACATAATTAAAAAAATAGAATAGATGAAATGTTGTAGAGTGACTATGATGATAAATGTATTTATTATTATTATGACAATTGTGTATAATATTTAAATATATTATTTTATTGGAGACATTAATGTATATATAATAGAATATTGTTAATTTTATAGAATTATTTATGTGTAATTTTTTTTTAAATAGATAATAATGTGCTTTGATTACTTTAATGTGAGTTTAATATCTGAATTTATTTTATTCATTTTAATATGATCGCATTAGTTTTTTCAAAAAAATGTTCAGAGCTATTGTGTAATGTAATGATGCATATAATGTATAATCAATTTTGATTTTACCAAACAAATTGATATATGGGGTGCTTGATCGAAGTTAACATTGTCCAAAGAATTTCGACTATAAATAGACATAGCCATATGAAGTTGGAATTACACATTGATTTATGATCTTAGAAGTCAGAGTGAGTAGTCAAAATTATACATTGTATATTGATTTAAAGATGAGTATTGTGTCTTTTTAATAGTTGGTTACCTTCCTAATATTCTACTTTCTTTTCATTATAAGTATTGTCTTTGATTTTTTATGTAATTGATTATGGTTGTGGTGCTAAATTGAATGGTACATTAATGTTTTTTAATTTACCATGTTTATATGTTGTTACAATCAATTTCACCTCAATTCTTATCTTCCATTAGCAATATTTTAAAACAATTTCATCTTCCAATGATAAATAGAAATTGTAGATAGAATAGTAAATTCAAAATTCATACCACACAAGAGATTTTGTAATTTTCTATATGAATATTTCTTTTTCTTTCTCTTATCATTAAGTGTCATCTATATTTATTAAGAGAAAATTAAATTTGAATACTTTCAATTTTATCATTTCAAATTTGTTTGGTTCAATTTGGAATTATAATTATTTTTGAAATAAAGTTTTAGCTAAATACAATATATATGACTGATTTATGTTTATTTGAATTTCGAATTCCAAATTCAATTATAATTTTAGTTTTATTATAAAATTTGAATTTAATTTCATCAAATATTGAGAAATTTAAAGTAATATAAATAGTTTTTAAAAAAGGTAAAAGTTGAGAAATTATTAAAGTCCTATCTTTACAAATCTCATGAAAATTTTCAGAGAAGTGTTTCTCTTTAAGTTCATTCAACAAATTTGAAGGAAACTTTATTTTCACATGGAGTGCTTTGAAAGGAAGATTAGAACCAAGGAGTATGAGCTAACTAATTAGTATCTTTTTTTAAGGATGTTCTATGTTAAAACCTTATTAGTGAAAATTGAAATCATGAACATTTTTATTTGGAAATGCATTTGAATCTCCAAAGAAACTTTAGTCACTTGTTTGTGGGTTGTTTATATCATCAATTGGAAAGGCTTTGGTATCCTAGTCTAGGGTCATAGTCCTTTTCTAAGGTTCAATGAGTAAATGTTTCCATCTTCATTTTTCAAATTTATCATACTTAGTGTAGATTATGGTAATTTGAGATTTTCAACATCCTTGAGTTCAAAAGATTCATATTTTGGCTTCAACTTGATATTATTATAATTTATCCAAAATCATTCCATGCAGATCACTATGTTCCGATCCACATACTAATCAATAACATAATGATACAAATGTTTTCTAGAGTTTGAATTGGGGGAACAATGTAAATGTGATGTAGGAGCATTCAGCTCAACAATATCATTGTATTTTAGTAGACATAGGCGGTCTTGTGTTTTCAAGGAAGTTGGTTTCATATGTTTTGAATTAATGTAATTATTAAGGTTTTGAGTGGTTTTAATGAGAGAATCTAGAATAGGGATTTAATTAACTATAGTAAGGCATATTAGTAAATATTCTCGAATGTAGGAGATCATGAGAGAATGAGGATAGTTGAGAGATTGAGATATTTGAGAATTAATTGTAAAACTTAGATAAGGAGTTAGTTCATGATTTTGTGGATTAGAGAGGATCCTTAGAGATAAGGAAGAGACTTTAAGATTTTGTTGAGAAGGTTATGGATCTAAACCAGGAATTGGTTGTAGAATCCTTTTGTATAAATGTAAGCCTAAAGGGCATAGTGAAGGGTTAGCTAGTTAGACAATCAAGTTGAGAGTTAGATAGGTTTGATTGTAAGTCTACGACAGGTAGGAAAATAGAGGCAACTGATTAGAAAATCGCGCCAGACAGAGAGAGAGTCTCATTATGTAATCATTTGTTTATATATCTATATCTATATATATATATATATATATATATATATATATATATATATATATATATATATATATATATATAGACACACACACAGAGATTCAATTTCTAAACTACGTAAATGTGTGGTTTGAGTATTGAATGATAAATAATGTGTGAATCAGAGGTTTTGCATAGTATATGTACGCATGTGGAGTTCACAAAGAACACAGAAAAAAGTGAGGAGGAAGGATTGTGTCGGATCGTTAAATCCGATTGAAGGATCAAAGTAAATTTTGGGGGTGACAGTGATTAAAGAGTACGCAGAGTTAAGATCGAGAGAGAGTTGTGTGGTAGAAAAACGAAGGACTAGAACACTGAACAAAACTGAAGCCACAGAAGAACATTGAAGAAATGACATAAAAACAAAGTAAAGAGAAGGACGAAGAAATAAGGTGACGATGCAAAGGAGTCGTTGGATCAAAAGATCAATGAACGAGACTGAAGGCGATGGGCGACCAAGATTAAGTCATGCAAGATAAGTAAAATAAATAAATGAAGGAGATTAAATCCAAGTACTTGTGGAAGGTGAATCACGAGAATCGATTTGGATCGTCAGATCGACAGATTTGGTAGATCAACAGTGATCAGCAACTACGCGGGGTAGAGAGAGAACAAATTTCCTTGATCGTGGCTGAAGTCCCGCACTAAATCCTGGCCATCGATCCCATAGTCAATGCTTACGTCACAGTCAACTACAGGGGTTAGCCTATTTTTAACCCATGTGCTAATAAAAGCCCCATGAGCCGTAAGATTTGATGACCTCGTATATCCAATGGACATCGATTCTTAAGATGATTGGATGTTAATCTCAAAACTGGACCTGAACCTTTATAGATTAGGGATTTATAATCCTTATCGGCTCTGTGAGGGTGGTTAAGTGTCGCGCAAGTTTCTTGTGCAATACTGCTATTGACCGCTAGACCAATGTTGTTCAATTGATGTTCAATTGCTGTTCAATTGTTGTTCAATTATTGTTCAATTGTCCTCCTGCATTACTTTTGGTATGGCTTGGGCCTGAGCGAACCTAAAAGTTTATCAACACGAGTTTAAATTTATTTGGGTTATGGAGGATGGATGGAGATCAGGTGATAGTCGTTGATCCCATGGAGTGAAATTAACAATGGAGATTGAATGCGATAAGGTGAGCATCGATAAATGTGCAAAGGCTGATGGAAGATGAAAAGGTAATGTTAAGTGTGGTTTATGTTATATTTCTATTATATGAGAATTATAATAGAAATAAAGTGGGATTAATGAATTAAAAGGCTAAATCGAGTTTAACCAAGTCTGGGTCCATGGTGTGGTTAACGTTGAGTTAAACTGAGACCAGTGTAATAGGGTATGGTTAATATGCACGTGGCATAAAGATTAAATAAGTTTATGAAGGTTTGACTAGGCAGGGTAATTGAAATTCTGGGACAAATGAGATTATGAATTTTATATGCATATTGTGGGTATTGCAGGTTTTTCCTGTGTCATTTTAGTATCAGAGTAGAACTGTGGTTGAATCATTTGATATTAAACCACAAATAAATTCTGTGTGAAATTTTCTTTGAAAAGAATTTAGAATAGAGTTATGTTTTGAAGGTGTGTATATAGGTGAATGGTGATGAAAGAAAGCAAGAGGATATAATATTCTAATCTGACAAAGAGTAAGCACACAGAGATAAAGTATAGCAAAATATTGGGAGAATTGCAGATGCAAGGGAACAGAGGATAGTCCATTCAAAGTGCAGGTGAATGGTAGAACATGATCGTGCAGAAGTCTTGAAGGTGAGAAGTTTGCAGCAACATAGAGCAAGGAGTGCTCAATTGATTCCAGAGGAAAGAACCAGAGAAATGCTAACAGGCTGAGCTCAGAAGAGAGAAGCTTAGTGAGGCATATGTAGCAAGAAGGATACTTGTTACTGCAGAGGTATTGTTGCAACTCACAAGAAGATCATAAGGGCAATTCCACAGAGGATGTGGGTAGAATTACTAAGTAATAAAGGAAGCTAATAAGACTTTCTAAGTGAAAGAAGAGGTGGTCAAAACCAATTATTTTATTGTGATTGAAATACAAGAGGACAGTTGTGGTCTTATAATATCCAGATGAGTTGAATCCTAGAAGGAGCAGAGAGAAGCGCTCAAAAGAGGTTCCAGAAATAGAGAACCAAGGGCTTTCCAAAAAGACCAAGTACAGAGGGGAGTTTGGTGAGGTAAGTGGCAGTAGGGAGGACTTTCTGTTGCAGAGGCTTTAATGCATCTCATAGTGAGTGAGTGAGGAACTCATAGAGATGGAAAAGAAAATGACTACTAATAGTCATAACATAGGTTCTAAGGAAGACCACAACAGAAGAAAAGTGAAGAAGGAAGATGCCAAGGCAAATGGCAAGAGAATGAGTAAAGTGGAAATTGACAAAGAAATTGTAGAGATGAAAGAACAACTCAATGTATTGAGGATGATACTTGAGGAACGCCAGAGTCAAGGTTGGGTATTAAGGAAGAAACTAGTAAAGTGGCATCAGTTATAGAGAGGTATACAACAGAGGTAAGTAAAGTGGTTGATGGAAAAACACAGAGAAGTTGAGTTGGAAATGGAAGTTTCCATTTGTGAACCAGAATAGGGTGAAGTTCTGGGTGAAGATGAAGAATGGAGATCAGTGAACTATTGGCATAGTTCCGAGTAGCATACTGAAATGTTGCCAAAGGAAGAAGAAACATTGAGGCCTTATGTATTTAATTATAATGATTGTTTTGTGAGTGCCGATTTTGTAGAGGATTGGTAGCCTTATGAAGTTTTCATAAAACTTGATAAAAAATACCAGAGTTCAGAGGAGAACTTGGATCAACATACTAATTTACTAACAGAGGATGAAGTGTACCTTTCAGAGGATAAGTATTCTAGAGCAGAGTATGATGAAGATGCCTCTTAAATGAGGAAAATATTGAATTGTTGCAGTAGAAAGAAATTATTGATGAATTAATACTTGGAATTGTTACAAAACAAGGACAATTCCTTGTGGAAGAAGGAGATGAAGATCAGCCTGAAAAGCTGATATGTGAAACATTAGTTGAGGTTGTTGAGCCTTACATTTTTCAAACTAACAATTTTTGTGTGAATACAAGGATTATAAGTGTTGAACAGGAACTTATTTCTATGGAGATGAATGAGACAAAATTGTATATGGAAGGAAATCTGATTGAATCATTGGGTAATAGTGACCATGTAAAGGATGAAGTTGGAAATGAAGAGCATTGTGATAAGACACTTGCTAAATGTAAGGAGGAAATTGAATTGTTGGAGAGGTTGCTAGGAGGAAATGGCAATAGAAAAGAAGTGGTTACAACAGTACTTAACAATAGCAGAGGATCCTTAAAAGACATGGAGACAAAAGAGTGTTTTGGTTCATAAAACAATAGTTTGTTTGCAGGAAAAATGCATAGAATGAATAAGTGTGATGTTGTGATCGAAGAAATTGAACAAAAGTTATTTGGAGATGAAATGGAAGTTCAGAAGCAACAAGAGGGTAAGGATGTAAGGGTGGCAGTAAGGAACTAGTAACTACAAAGTGAAGGTAACCAACAAAAGATTAAAGGCAAATTTAAAGAAGAGACTATGTTAGTTGAAAACATAGTAAACAATCATCATTCCATCATGATGATAGGCACAGTGGAGATAACCAGGGAAGCTGTTGAGGCAGTCAATAAAAAAGAAGGACTGAACTCTCAAATGGGAGACAGAATTGGAGCTATTGGAGAAATGGTTGAAAGCACTAGTAGGGAAGAAAGGACCTGATGAAGGTTGCAAAGGATATGCGAGAGAGGAAGAGGAAAGAGTCCAACAAATAAATGAGTTGGACATAGAAAAGTGTCTCAAAGGGACAAGACAACAAAAGAAAGAAAAGCAGCAACAAGAAAAATGCAACAGCAGACTATGAGAGCATAGCTAGTGGGGCAATGTAACATAAAGTGTGGAGACTTGGAGAACAACAAACAACAACAGTAACCAATGACAGACTATAGAACACAGTATGGGACCCAGGAGGACGTAGATCAGAATCATATGATAAGGAGATAAGGATTATTTTCAACCTTGAGAGTCTGATGCAGGAGCATTTAGCTCAACAATATAATTGTATTTTAGTAGACATAGGGGGTCTTGTGTTTTCGAGGAAGTTGGTTTCCAATGTTTTGAATTAATGTAATTATTAAGGTTTTGAGTGATTTTAATGAGAGAAGCTAGAATATGGATTTAATTAAGTATAGTAAGGCATATTAGTAAATATTCTCGAATGTAGGAGAACATGAAAGAATCAAGATAGTTGAGATATTTGAGAATTAATTGTAAGACTTAGATTAGAAGTCAGTTCATGATTTTGTGGATTAGAGAGGATCCTTAGAGATAAGAAAGAGACTTTAGGATTTCGTTGAGAAGGTTATGGATCTAAACCAGAAATTGATTGTAGGATCCTTTTGTATAAATGTAAGCCTAAAAGGCAAAGTCAGGGGTTAGTTGGTTAGTGAGTCAGGTCGAGAGTTAGATAGGTTTGATTGTAAGTATACGACAGGTAGGAAAACAGAGGCCACTGATTATAAAATGAGGCCAGAGAGACAGAGAGTCTCATTATGTAATCATTTATATATATATATATATATATATATATATATATATATATATATATATATATATATATATATATATATATATATATATACAGAGATTCAATTCCTAAAGTTTGTAAATGTGTGGTTTGAGTATTGAATGATAAATTATGTTTGAATCAGAGGTTCTGCATAGTATATGTATGCTGGTGGAGTTTGGCCAGAACACAGAAAGAAGTGAGGAGGAAGGATCGTGTCAAATCATTAAATCCGATTGAAGGATCAAAGTAAAGTTCAGGAGTGACAGTGATTAAAGAGTACGCAAAGTTAAGCTCAGGAGAGAGTTGTGTGGTAGAACAGCGAAGGACCAGAACCCCCAAGAAAACCGAAACCACAGAAGAACATTGAAGAAACGACATAAAAAAAGAGTAAAGAGAAGGACGGAGAAATAAGGTGACGATGCATAGGAGTCGTTGGATCTAAAGATCAACGAACGAGGCTAAAGGCGATGGGCAACCAAGATTAAGTCGTGCAACAAAAGTAAAAGAAATGAATGACGGAGATTAAATCCAAGTACTTGCGGAAGGTGAATCACAGGAATCTATCTCGATCGTCAGATTGACAGATCTGGTAAATCGATGGTGATCAGCGAGTGCGTGGGGTAGAGAGAGAACAAATTTCCTTGATTGTCGCTAAAGTCCTGCACTAAATCCTAGCCGTCGATCCCATAGTCAACGCTTACGTCACAGTCAACTACAAGGGTTGGCCTATTTTTAACCCGTGCTAATAAAAGTCCCATGAGCCGTAAGATTTGATGACCTCGTATATCCAATGGATATCGGGTCTTAGGATGATCAGACGTTAATCTCAAAACCGGACCAGAACATTTAGAGATTAAATATTTATAATCCTTATCGGCTCTATAAGGGTGGTTAAGTGTCGTGCAAGTTTCTCGTGCGATATCACTATTGACCATTATATTAATGTTGTTCAATTGTTGTTCAAATGTTGTTCATTTGACCTCCTGCGTCATTTTTGGTATGCTTGGGCCTAAGCGGACCCGAAAGTTTATCAACACAAGTTTAAATTTATTTGGGTTACGAAGGATGAATGGAGATCACGTGACAGCCATTGATCCTATGGAGTGAAATCAACAGTGGAGATTGAATGCGATAAGGTGAGAATCGGTAAATGTGCAAAGGCCGAGGGAAGATGAAAAGGTAAGGTTAAGTGTGGTTTATGTTATATTTCTATTATAGGATAATTATAATAGAAATAAAGTGGTATTAATGAATTAAAAGGCTAAATCGAGTTTAACCAAGTCTCGGTCCATGGTGTGGTTAGCGTTGAGTTAAACCGAGACCAGTGTAATAGGGTATGGTTAATATGCGCGGGGTATAAAGATTAAATAAAGTTTATGAAGGTTTGACTAGGCAAGGTAATTGAAATTCTAGGACAAATGAGATTATGCATTTTATATGCATATTGTGGGTATTGTAGGTTTTCCCTGCGTCAAAATGGATCTAAATGAAACCCAACAATAAAAAATTTTGCTATAGTTTTAATTGGGAGAACAATGTAAATGGATCTCAATGAAACCCAATAGAGATATATCAATTGCTACAAATCGTGAATCCAAATAAAGCTAGCATATAAAAATAGGGTGTGGATAAATTCCAACCATTCAAGTAGGAAAATACTTCAAACAAAAGTGTTCCAAGTGCAAATACATATGGATGTTTAACCAAAAGACCAAATCAGGTTCTTTTGGTCAATAATTGCTAAGGATAGAGATATTTGGTATCTCTACAATGAATTCATTGGCAACTACACTACATAACAAAAAAGATAAAACCTTATATTATGGGTACTCTTGTCCCTCTTTAACTAAGATCCAAAACTTTACTTACACCCTTTGGTAACATTTGGTGACACTTTCACTGCCATCATGTAAGAATAACAGTTTAATGCTATGAGTAACAATTTAATGCTACTATTTCTTATGGTAAGAGTAACAATTTAATGTTACTCTTTCCTATTCTAGGAGTCAAAATTTAATGCCACTCTTTCCTATGCCAATACATTACGAGGGGTCCTTTGCAACATCTGGTGTAATTGATAATTAATTTATTTTTAAGTAATGTAACAATAGTAAAAATATCTTTTACAGTAATGTAATAGTTATAAATTTTATAAATCATGAAGTTTTAAATATTAAGTAAATTACAAAATGATATAAAACTAAATAATATTTTATTTTTAAATAAAAATAATTTTTTAATAAGTCTCACGTGGTAAGCTTAATTATAATATTTTATTTAAAAAAAAATATTAGTAAGTCTCACATGGTAAGCTTAATTAAGTTGTAGGCGAGAGATATAGCCATTGGAAATGACTTTTTTCCACAAGAGTACTAGACTAACCCAATTGCCAATTACTCTTGTTAAGTAATTTCATTTCTTAATAATATCCAACAAAATCAATGGAACCTCTGTGATTTCCTTGTGATCCCCCAAAGGCTCACAAAAGTCTGTAGAGGCACATATAGCTCATGTGGAGTTTTAGGCCAATTGGGATTTTGTTTCTTCTAATGTTGCTCAAGCACCTAGTAGACCTCTTGTTCTATGATGTTGGTTGATTGTCTATTCATTTTGTATGTTTTTCTTAACTATTTGGTCGGCTAATTTATGGTCTTTATGTAAAGCATGATAAATTTTTCTTACATGTTTGCTTGCTCTCCTAACCAAGAAATATAGTGAGATTGAAGTTGAGAGAGCAAAAGTCCTTTATTATGAAATATAATATTTTGCCTTGCTCTCCTAGTCCACAAATCTAATGAAATTGAGGTCCCGAGAGAAAAAGGTCCGTGATTATCAAATATAATATTTTGTAAATTAATAAGAAAAGTCCTTTATTATGAAATATAATATTTTGCCTTGCTCTCCTAGCCCACAAATCTAATGAAATTGAGGTCCCGAGAGAAAAGGTCCGTGATTATCAAATATAATATTTTGTAAATTAATAAGAAAAGATTAACTGACAAAAAAAAATATGATTTTAGTTCTTTAACATTATTTTTTATAAATAAAAATATATATTTTATTTTACGATATAAAATTATTTATTTATGACAAAAAATAAAAATATATATTTTATTTTACGATATAAAATTATATTTATTTATGACTTTTTATTTGAGTTTTAGTTTAACTTCTTTTTAATATATATATATATATGGTTGCTTTACTTTATCTTTAAATTTAATAATTTCAATACTTATTAATCCTATTCGGATGATAGAATATGTTCCAAAAACTTTTTAAATATTCCGAGGATTATCATTTCAAATTTATTATTTTTTAAGATGTATTATTTATAAACAATGATTTGTAACCTATTGGTGTCACAAAGATGGATTTTATGGGGAATGCAAATTTGAACTTTATTTCGGAATGATGGGGAGTGCTTTTTCTAAACCTACATTTATTTTTGATAATGTAATTTGTTAATTTTATATTATGGATAGAAAATTAAAATTAAGTTTATATCTTAATTTTATTTGTTTTTTTTTACAAATTATTGTATTATATATTTAATGAATTTATCATTTTTTTTATTAGGCCGTAAGGTGTCATTCTCTAAAATCAACACCCTCAGCTGCTACTGTGTGCGGTTATGAACCCTCGATTCTCTATGTTAGAAAAAAGAACTATCTTCTGCGGTCAGATTGATACCTCAAGACAGTTAGTAACTCCCAGCGGCTACACTACGAAGATTGATACCTCCACGCAGTTAATAAATCCCCACCAATTGCGCGACGAATATTGATACGGTTACATGGAGGCTCCTCTTGTTGTGTATCCTATAAAGCCAGCGGCACAACGCTGTATGATTCTGCAGAACATTGCTACTGGATTTTTTTAAAAGGTTTAATTGTTGAATGGATTGAAGGCTGATCAGTCTGAAGATGCACTAATTTCAGCGTTCTTCAGTTACATGGCCAGACTCTTGTCTCACGGATACGAAAAGTATTGAATTTACTTTCTCTTCGTCCTAAACCTTAACTTTGATCGTTGTTCTGGCTTTTCTTATTCGTAGTGTTGTGGTTTATACTTTAAATGTAGTGTGGAAAAATGATTTAGTGTGAAAATGAGTTTATGAAGTGCGCATCAGGATAATGATTATGCCAAGGGGAGCTAAAGCGTTATAGTAGCAGAGAAAATGACAACGTAATGTGAGGCCAATAGTTCTGCACAATGTGAACTGTAGATCTACCTGGAATTCCCTCGACATGTGATGAAAATTGTCGAGTGTTCTTGGAAATTTCCTCAAACCCAAGGGTTAGTGCCCGAACCGTTTAGAACCATGTGCCAAGGCTTGGATACATGCTGTTATTTTGCAATGTTTCTATTATATTTCTTCTCTTAAAATTTCTAACAGAAATATTAGTAAACATCCCTGCAAACGATGGAAGGGACACCGATTGGAAAAAGGACGTGAATAAATGTTTGGCTATAAATAATTAATGATAATCTCCGTGAAAGACGAAAGGGACGCCCATTGAGAAAAAGGAATGAATGAAATGTCTGGTTACGTTGTAATGATTAATGATAATCTCTACAAACGACGGAAGGTACGCCAATGAGGAAAAAGGCAGGAATGAAATGTATGGCTATATTGCATTGATTAAACATTGTCCCTGCAAACGATGTAAGGGACGCTGATCGGAAAACAAGCCAACTTGATTCCTCACTGCCAAACGTTATGTAGCAGTAGTATTATAGACATTTTATTTCATATTATAATTTTTTTTGCACATATCTTCTTATCAGTTTGTCCTAAAATTTAGATTAATGGTTTGAGTTGTATTTTTGCACATCTCTTTTTATCAATTTGTTCTAAAATTTAAAGAATGGATTGAACTGTATTTTTGAACATGTCTTTTTATCAATTTGTTCTAAAATTTGAAAATGGATTGAGTTGCATCTAATTTAATTTAGGGTTTTTTGTTTTAATTTAAAATTTCAAAATTAGATATATTTGAGTTGTATTTTTGCACATCTCTTTTTATCAATTTGTTCTAAAATTTAAAGAATAGATTGAACTGTATTTTTGAACATGTCTTTTTATCAATTTGTTCTAAAATTTGAAGAATGGATTGAGTTGCATCTAATTTAATTTAGGTTTTTTTGTTTTAATTTAAAATTTCAAAATTAGATATATATGTTTTCAAAATAATATGTATATGGGGTTGACATACTGTCAACCTAATTTAATTTAGGTTTTTTGTTTTAATTTAAAATTTGTGTTTAAGTTTAATCGAGAGTGACCACATATTTGAACTTTTTAACAATTTTCTCAACATTATATATAATAATAAATTCATTTTATATATAGGAGTTGTCTTTAGTGCAACTTTTTGGTCTTTCCAGTATTAGAATGGCAGAAAAATTTAAGGTGAAATCTTGATTTGTGTTATTTACACTAGTTTTTTAACTATATATATGGATTCAGTACCTTGAAAAACCATTAGGACATTTCTATTGTGTAGAGGTTACCCATCAAACTAAGATGAAATTTCCTCAAACCAAAAAATTAATGCCAAAACCATTCAGAACCATACGCCTAAGCTTGGATACATGTTATTATTTTGCAATGTTTCTATTATATTTCTTTTCTTAAAATTTCTAAGAGAAAGATACTTTCTTAAAACAATGGTGTTTCCTTTCAAATTCAGCCTCAATAGCTGATACTTAGTGAAATGAAACATTTGTATTTATTTCTTTGGTTAAACTTTTATTATATATATGTTTTTCATAAAGTTGCAATGTTTCTCTTAAATATTATCCTCTATGGCTGTTATTTCGTAAAAGTGGTTATTTGTTTTTCATAAATCTATTTCTATTATATTTCTTCTTTTAAAATTTCTAACATAAAGGTATTTTCAGAAAACAGTGGTGTTTCTTTTTCAAATTCAGCCTCAATAGATGATACTTAGTGAAATGCAACATTTATATTTATTTATTTGGTTAAACTTTTATTATATATATATTTTTTATAAAGTTGTAATGTTTCTCTTAAATATTAACCTCTATGGTTGTTATTTTGTAAAAGTGGTTATTTGTTTTTCATAAACCTACACGGTTTCCCTTTTAAGTTTAATCTCCATCCGTGTAATTTTGGTAAATGTAAATATTTCGTGCAGAAATGTTTCCCTAAAAGGTTTTTTCTTATATAAAAGCTTGCTATCTATATTTGTTTTTATGCTAAATCTAAACTTGTATTTAAAATTCCCAGTGGAGATATGTTTCGAACAATGTTGATTTCTTTGTTTAAATTTTTCTGGGTAGAGATGTTTCTCTAAAACTGATTTTATTCTCTAAAGTTTAGTCTTTATAGTTGTTTGTTGAATCCAAGCCTGTACTTAAAATTGTATGTGGATAAATGCTTTTTATAGCTGTTTGTTGAATCCCAGCCTGTACTTAAAATTGTCTGTGTGGATAAATGCTTTTGAACACTGCCTTTTGTTTTAATGTTTCTACTATATTTATGTGTTGAAATTATTGTAGAAATGGATATTTTTTAATGAAAATGTGCAAATTATCTTAAATTTCATTTTAGATGGTTATCTTAGTTCAAACTTAACTTGTCTAAGTCTTTTTTCACAACTTTAAAGCCTTAGATGGAAATGAGCAGAAGATTCTAGCCACAAAACTTTACATGTACATATGAGGTATCATAATAGAATAGATGAAAATTAAGAAGATACAAATTCAATCAAGAAAATTGTAATAAGTTCTTTGAACACTCAATAAAAACATGTTACCAAATTGGGGAAAGTAGAACAAATATTATGGACTGTAGTGTACAAGCATGTGCCATAATTTTCCTTTTTCCACTACACACCTAATCATAATGGCACTCAACACCTCAATCAAACATGCTAGAGCATACATGGCACTAAGCACCCCATTAAAACATGCTAGAGCATATATGCTTTACATAAATAAAAACAATTAAAAGTTAAAAAACGCTTTCCATCAAATGATAAATGTCCCATCAGGGAAATAAGTGTATGTCAGTCATAAAAAATTGTAAAGTATGAATTGCTTTACAATAAACAACTATAAAACCGTGAGAACAACAAACAAACAAAAAACTTTCTCTCTCACATATGAATACATTCCACCGACAATACACTAAATGACCAAAAAGAGAGAATTTTCACTCACGTCATGTCATGGAAGAGTAAAAAATTTAATGCACTCTTTCCTACACTACTACCTTACCACGTTTCCTTTGCAACATCTAGTGCAATTTCTAGTTTAAAAGGTTTAAAATATTTATTAATAAAAGTTGCTTGAGATGGAAATAATAATATTATGTGCATAATCAAATAATTATTTAATGATTATAAATATATATAAAATAAATAAAGGGGTTATCTGTATAATCAATTAGTTAAGTTGCTTAACATGTAGATGTTAATATGCAAACTCATTTTCTTTTCACTTCTAAATATAAGGGAAGAGAAAATATCATGACAAGGAAGTAGAATAAAATTCAATTTGTACATTAGCTTGAAGCTTAGAAGGGCCATGAATATTATTTAACAAATTAATGCACTTCTTACTGAAATCTTTTATCTTCTATAAGGATTGATTTTTGTTCTTGATATTTCTAAGACCAATGGAGTTGGTGTTTTCTCCTAACCAAACATATTTATGAAAATATCATTAAAAATAATCCAATTAGTTATTGAACCAAATACTAATCCAAATTACCATCTTGATGTATTTCGATTAGATTTATAAGGGAACAACCTACATGCAACATATTCATACTCAACATTCCTAAGGCTAGATTCTAGCATAAAGCTATTAACATGATCTTATCGGGATTCGTTATTGCAAAGTTATTAACATGATCTTATGGGGATTCTTTATTGCGAGGATCATACTTAGGAAATATTTTCTTAGGACTTCCAGGAAGATCATGCTAGAGACCAAGAATATTAAATACTCCAAGATTTACCCAAGGCCTCCTTGGTAGACTAGCCATATTTGGTTATCGAGGAGTTATTTGTAAATATCTTAAAGAGACGAAAGGAATAAGTTAATAAGAAGGACTCTCAAGAGGCGTAAATTCAGAAGGAGCTAAGAGTTCAAGATCTAAGTTGAGATCTTCTTGCTCTCTCTTTCAAAATGGAGGATTGTGAATAACCTTATAAGAAGTACTATGAGATTTTTTGACCTTTATGCCTTTTCAGTTTAGTACATGTAATAAATTCAGGTGGTTCTTGGATATTGTTTCTTCTATTTTATCGTGTCAATACTCGTAGGTTTTGAAACTAAGGGGAAAGATTTTATTCAATTGGTTGAGAAAATTTAGTTTCTTTTAAGTATTCTAACTCTTTACAAACTTCTTCACTAACTTCAAGAGGTGGATCAAGCTGTGAGGTATGAGGTTTAATGATCTCTTTGTAGTTTTTAACTCTATACAAAAATTACATGCATACAAATTTTAAGAACATGAAATAAACAATAGTGAGAACATAAAACATAAAACAGATATACACAGATATTTTCCCCTGGATACCAAAACCGAGAATACTAGATTGATTTTTCATTATATTCCTTTCAATTTTGCAATACATATATATACATAATGAAGCATTTATAGACCTCAATCCATTAACACTGGATTAGAACATAACCATACTTCCTTTGACGATATCTACAAGATAACATGGGTAGAAAACCATGGCCAAAACCATGTGCAAAACCCATGTACAAAACCATAGGCAGGTCTGCCCAGCTAATATAGGGTCCAAAGTGTCGCCTCCCCTTTAACCCCCCACTTTGTGCATGAGGCTAGTCATGGATAGAATATAACACCCAACCAACGTTCAAGGATAATTTTAGGGGCGAATGTTTGCCCTTTGGGGGAATTAAGGGGTTTTAAATTTTTAGTGGGCGAATATTTTGTATCATAGTACATTTTTACAAATCACCTCAAATAGCCCACCTTATTTTAAGGGAGAGGGTAAAAAAGGTAAATTTAGCCCTTGAAATTAGGACTTACAACCTTCCATTCGCCCATTTTCAAGAATAGGTTTTATTTAAGTGAATCTATTCGCCCATTTTCAAGAATAGGTTTTATTTAAGTGAATCCTGTGGGCCAAATACCATATTTATAAAAGAGGTATGGTAAATTAATAAAAATATAAATAAATGAGAGGTATGGTAAATAAATAAAACATTTTTTATATTTACTCCATAAGTCACTTTATATACATGTAAGGGTGTAAACAAATAAAAATATAGGTAAAGTGGAGGTATGGTAAATAAATAAAACGTCTTTTTATACTTACTCAAAAGGTATGGTAAATAAATAAAAATATAAATAAACTAGACGTATCGTAAATAAATAAAACCTCTTTTTATATTTAGTCCATAACCCTCGTTCTATTTATGAAGGCTCAAGAAAGAGGTTTTATTTAAGTGAATCCTATGGGCGAAATACCATATTTGTAAAAGAGGTATGGTAAATTAATAAAAATATAAATAAACGAGAGGTATGGTAAACAAATAAAACATTTTTTTATATTTACTCCATAAGTCACCTTATATTTATGAACACTCAAAAAATGGGTTATATTTAGGTGAAACATATGGCCAAAATACTATAGGACAAATACCATGGACTAGATTGTTATTAATACCATGCAAAAAACCATTATTAACACTAATATTAGAATTAATAAAAATAAAAATGGCACATGGTATTGACCCATGGTATTCACCAAAATGGCACATGGTATTGACCCATGGTATTCACCTGGAATGTAGCCTATTTAAATGGGGGAATTAAACCAGCATGTAGCCTATGCTAAGATTCACTAGGACTTTACAAAGTTTTATTATTTAGTGAAAGACTCGCCAAGATCTTACAAGATTTTATAATTGAGTAAAACATATAGGTTAATTCCAATATCAAAATAAAGCCAGGTTAATTAAATTCCAATTATTAATATGAGTAAAACATCATCATTCACCTATACAGAAGTAAAACTAGGTTTAGGGCTTTTCAGTTAATGGGTTAAAATAATAAAATTTAATAAATTATTAAATGATCAATGGTCGGCTAAATTATCCGAGCTATCATCCTTTACCATATTTATCACAATCATTTTCCTCTTCTCTGTATAACAAGTCCTGATGATGAGTCTTGCTCTAGACTCGAAACGTCGACGAGAAAAAAGATGAACACTGTGGATTATCCGAATTCTATCTCTCAAAAACCACTCCACAGAAACCTGCAATCCAAAAATTGAGTAAAATATTCGCCATGCCTGGTGAGAGATTCGCCAAAAAATTATATATGCATATTATATTATTGATAAAATCGCCTTCCATTTTTCCTATATACCATGGAGATTCGCCCATTTATTATATTTATAAATTTAGGGGGGGTTCTTAAAATTTTCCCTGCCAACGTTCTCCCACTTGTTGTTTTCTTTCCACACAGGGGATCACACGAGAGCTTAGACATTGGTCCAACCCTGCATCACCCATTGTTTATCTACACCAAGAAAAATTCTTAGTGCTCACAAACTTCGTCAATGCATTTGTAGCAGTCTTCAAACTGTCCACCTTTACATACAACACTTTTTTTTCCTCAACCATATCCCTCACAAAGTGACACTAAACATCAATGTGATTTTTCTTTGAATGATAAGCAGGGTTGTTTTCCAAGAAAATTTCACTTTCGTTTTCACAGTCTATCCTTATAGCTTGTTGTACTAAACACATACTAAAGTGCTTCCTTGCTTGCATGTGTGGTTTCCATGTATTCTGCCTCTTTAGTAGAAAGTGTTGTGAAGTACTAAAGAAGGTATGTTTTTGATGATTATTTCAGTATCCTTTCATTAAAACTTACAAACCTTTTCCATCATGAACTAGGTAGATGATAAGGAGTTATAATAAAACCTGTAAGATTAATGTGCAAAACGAAAACACTGACAATTGTCATTTTCTTATGCAGGAAGAAGGAAAAACGAAAGACTGTCATTCCAAAGGAAAGGACAAGGCCGGGTTAACTGCTGTCCCTTTGACGGGGAACCGTATGCAAACAAGGCAAACCAAATCAAAGAGTATCAACCCTGGAAAGGAAATGGAGATATCGGCTCGACGCAAGAAAGTAAAGAGATAACTGAGGACCAACGTTTCGGCGAATCCCTTAGGATCCTTTGATCCTGATGGATCACTCCTTTGATTATTTTTGCACCTAGACATCTCTGCCTTCACCATTATAAAAAGGGACAGCACTGTTAGCCTAGGGAGTCTGTTGTTATATTTTTATGTAATCTCTCTTAAAGTTAAGACTTTGATCATCGACTCTCGATTGAGAAGTGATCCTCTGTAATTTTGTCTTACGCATTAATACAAACTCGGTTGATATTTCATCTTCGATTCTAGAATAACTTCAAGTGGTGTACCCCTGGAGGCTAAGGACCCGGCCCTGGAGGAACACTTGCTCATGTACTATTACTTTTGGTTTATGTGTGGTTTGCTTATCAGCGTTATTTGGTATATGATATTTTCTGTTAGTTGACATCACAAGCTCTGTTATGTTTGATTTATTGAGTAATATCATTTCTGAAGACAGAACCATTGTATTAACTTTGCAACGTATTACTATTCCTTTAAGTGCTGATATAATATTTCCGGTCTTTACAGAATACTGTTGCTGTTCAATTACAGAGTATCTATGTGTACACTTATTCATTGGTATTACTGAACTCATCTTAGGGATTATGTTCCTTGCGATTGTTGAATCTATAGACATTGTTGTTCCATTCTGAAATGCAGTCGTATTCTTTATAACTAAGATTGACAACCGGATTACCAGAATCAGATTACTATTAAGGTGTGTCGTGTGCATGTATGAGTAGCTTTCAAGTGCTGTTCTATAGTCTATTATTAATCAGTGTTGTTCCATTTCTGTGTGTTGTTCGATTCATCCTTAAAAGTGGAGGATTTCCATTTGATTCCTGTAGGATACGATTATTGCATTTGATCTTGTAGACTAAGGTGTTGTTGCTTATTAGACTTAATTGTTGTTACGGTTTCTTGTTTGCTGTTCCATTTCAGGTTTGCTGTTCCATTTCTTATTTGTTGTTCTATTTCTTATCTGTCGTTCCATTTCCTGTCATTTGCGTTATTGTTACTTTGGTGTGAAGAACGATCTAAGACTGTAGCGGGTGTTGACATTTACTGTCCAGCCCCCAGATCAACGATCTGTTCCTTGATTTCCTTTGGCCCATTAGTTTACAAAGGGATGAGTTACTGCTACTGAACCCTTGACTGATAAATTGCTTAGTTTTTTGAGTGTATGGTTTAGTCTTTCAAAGTAGTTTGTTGTAAACAAGCATCCGTTTACTCTTGTATTTTTGAGCACTGTACTACTAGCATTACTCTGGAAAATGATAGCCTCAGACTGAGACACTCTTTGAAATAACAAAACATTCCTAGATTGACAAACTAATGTGAGGTAATTAGAGGTGAAAGAGACCCTTTTTATAGCTCGACATTTTGGCGCCGTTGCCGGGGAAAGAGTGTAGCCATTTGTTTCTTTTCAAAGTAGTGTAAGATCCTGCTAGGGAAGAATTGGGTTTTAAAAACGGAAGGTAAGAACCTACGTGTGGAGTACATAATAGCCCTACTCCTCTGCCTGCTTTCCTGCAGATTTGTCATTGTTTTGTTTGGGTAGAACCAAGCAGTTGATTTGTGTGCATGACTAAGCAGAAAAAGCCAGAAAAGAATTCCAAACCTCTACCCAAGCCAGAAAAATCTAAGGGGCCGGTGACCACCACCTTTAGCCTTTGCTAAGGTGCATAGTCAAACTGAAGAACAAAATTTTCAAGAAGTTGAAAATTCTACTCCAGAACTATTGCACGAAGGGAATTTCAGCAATCTTTGTGAAGGAAGAGGAGAGACACGGTAAATTGAGGAACCAAGGTCTCCTCTCGGGACAACTCAGCCATTGAACAGCCCAGATAAGGGAAGTGCTGCAAAGATCATTTTTGATGAAACCCAATCTCCTCAGACATTAGGCACTCTCATTATCCCAGATAAATGAAGCGCTATTAAAACCATTCCTGTTAAAGCCATTCCCTCTCAACCTAGGAATACCCTCATAGATATCCCAGAAGGTTATTGGCATATATTTGACCAAATGGCTCAAAACCAGCCAAACACCCAAATCTCTACATTGCAATACCCTATAGTGGATACTGCAGCGAATGCACCTATGAAAGCAATTCCTCTTCAGCATATCCCTACATTCCATGGTCTTACATTAGAGGATCTGGATGCATTCCTATTTAAGTTCGATGTGCTATGCAGGAGTTATGACTACACCACCGACTCCCAGAAACTGAAATTATTCCTCTCTACATTAAAAGGGGCTGCTTTGAGATGGTTCATGGGATTAGGTGGTGGAGTTATAAATGACTGGGATCAAATGAAAGAATCTCTTTTAAAAAAATATCAAGACTATTGTAGGTCTAGAGAACTAAAAGATGAAATATTCCAGATGGTAGCTAGACCAAATGAAACATTAGAGGAGTATGTGGAACGTTTTCAGTATAATCTTCAAAGATCTCCTTATGCATCACTACCTTTACCTGATAATGTGTTAAAAACAACATTAATTAGGGGTATGAAGGAACAATGGATTGAAACATTAAACATTATGGGAAAAGGAGATATTTATCAGGAAAATTTTGCTGACATTATTGATTTATGTATCAGGAGCTCGAGAGGCAGCACAAGATTAAAACCGGCAGAACATGATCGGTTTGTAAGAGATAATAAAATTTCGACAGAAGGAGTAACGCATGCAGAAATTGGAAATTTATTGGAAAATTTTAAAACTGATATACTAGGGACGCTAACTACACAACTTGATATTATGCAGGCCAAACAAAAGCAAATGGAGGTAGAACAGAACTTGGCAATCTTCTATCCCCGATGCAGGAAGAAACATAGCCATAAGGAGTGTCCACTAGATGCAGTCCAAACATGCGCCATCTGCACAAAAGACCACCTTACGGAAAGTTGTACCTCACTTCCCGAATGAAAAGCAGTATACAAGGAAGCAGAAAAGGAACCAGAGTCCGTGTATTTGCTCAATCAGCGTCGTCAGTGGCAGCCGCGGCAGTCTGGTATGTTTTCAGACCCAACTTCTTCTTTTTAGCCTCCAAAGTATAATGCTCAACAATATAATATGTGGCAAAATCAAACCCCCCTTCCGAACCGGTCACCACAGTCATTTCCGTCATCAACCCCCTGGCCGAATCAAGCAGGCCAATCCAATTGGCCGAATTTTCCCTATGCCTCACCATATTGGCAAAGTAACGCATACCCAGCACAATGGACCCCTCCTACTTCACAAAATCAATCCTCGAAGACAAACTAGCAAAGACCAATGCATCAGCTAGTAGGAACTATTCCGTTCCCTCAACCTACACTACCAGCCTTACAACAAAATCCCTAGTCTAATCTGAGACCGAAACCCCCAGCCCAACCCAACCATGACCCAAATAACAGACCGGTCCAAGCTGTCCAAATAGTAGAAACACCAGAAATAGGATCCAATCTGAGAGAGTGTAATGATCTTCAGCTAAGATCTGGGCGTATTATTGAAACCGAGGGAGATAAGACAGTTCATGTTGGAAATTTGTTATCTAGAGAACAATCATCACAAGAAGAGGATGTGAACAAACAACAAACTCCTAACTAAGCAACCACATCCTCTCCCACATTCCCAAAATGATTAATCATACCTCGACCTACACAATATCCTGATTTTGACATTCTGGGAGAATTACAAAATTTGTACATAAAAATTCCATTCCTCCAAGCCATTCAAGACATCCCGATATATGCAAAGATTATCAAAGAATTGTGTGTAAAGAAACCAAGGAGGAATATAGCAAACAATCCAAGAGTCCAAGTAGTTGGCACTCTATCTGACTTATTATCAGGAAAAGAAACACCCATTAAATACGAAGACCCGGGAAATCCAATAGTAACCGTGCAAATTTATGGTCAAACCTTCCCCAATGCCTTAGTTGATCTAGGAGCTGCAATCAACAGCTTAACAACTACTACTTTCCAAAAGCTTGGCATTACATCTGTAGAACCCACCTCTACCTTACTAGAACTGGCTGACCAATCTGTGGTTAGGCCAGAGGGCACACTACATGATGTCATGGTATCTGTTGACTCCTGGGAATGTCCGACTGATTTTCTGATAATAAATCCCAAAAACGGACTTGATGGACACCCATTGATTTTAGGTAGACCTTGGCTTGCAACTGTCGATGCCTATATTGGCTGCCGACAAGGCAATATGACCATAACCAGAGGAGCGAATATCAAAAACTTAGCTTTATATCCTCCAGCACAGCAAAGTGTCACAATAATAAAAACTAATAAGCACCATGTATCATACCTTAATGATAACATTAGATCTCCATTAACTATACAAGAAGCACTTGATCTCGAAGACCAAACAGAGGACGATGCCATTAATAATTTTATTAGTCAAACTGAACTCACATCCCGCACACAATGTCACATGATAAAGGCAACATTCGATAACGAATTAGAAGAAGACCCTCTTAAAGATACACATGATCAAATAATACCTGTTACCTCTATTGCAAATAGTAAAGTTGTGGAAATTGAACCGGGAAAAACCTTAAACATTAATGCCGACCTTACCTCTGAACAAGAAACAAAGCTCATTCATTTATTGAGGAGATATAAAGAAGCATTTGCATGGGACTACCCTGATATGAAAGGAATTGATTCCCAATTATGTACACACCACATTTACATAGAAAAGGAAGCGCGACCTGTTCGCCGGCCTCAAAGGAGACTTAATCCTCATCTAAAAGATGTGGTAAAAGTTGAACTTCAAAAACTTTTAGATTTCCATTTCATCTATCCCATATCCGATAGTAAATGGGTCTCTCCACTTGTGGTGGTACCAAAAGAGAATGGGAAATGGAGAATTTATGTGGATTACAAAGAACTAAATAAAGCAACACAAAAAGACCACTTCCCTCTCCCACTCATCAATCAAGTATTAGACACTTTGGCAGGAAAGAAATTCTTTTCTTTCCTAGATGGCTTAAGTGGATATAATTAGATCCAGATTGCCCCTGAAGACCAAGACAAAACCACTTTTAGTTGTCCTTGGGGAACATTTTCCTACAGAGTTCTACCTTTTGGCTTTTGCAATGCTCCTGCCACATTCCAAAGGGCTATCCTTAGCATTTTTGTAGACTTAATAAATGAAGGACTTGAAGTATACGTGGATGACTTTACACCGTACGGAGACGATTTCGATCCAGCATTAGACACACTGGAAAAAGTCCTACAACGTTGCATTGCTACCAGGCTTTGTTTAAGCCATGAAAAATGCTATATGATGATGACTAAAGGACTTATTCTAGGACACTATATTTCAGCAACTGGCATTCAGGTAGACCCAGCCAAAATCCAAATAATTTTTCTTATTCCCACTCCTACCACTTAAACGGAGGTACGCAGTTTTCTTGGATTTTCTGGTTATTATAGGAGGTTTATAGAACATTTTTCGCATATTGCTGAACCTTTGTATGCACTAATAGGTAATGTTGATTTTCTTTGGATAGAAAAATGTGAACGTGCTTTCTAGGATCTGAAGAAGCTTGTGTCCACAGCCCCAGTCCTTCAAGGACCGAATTGGGATTTTCCATTTCAGATATCATCAGTTACCCCAGATACAGCCATTGGAGCAGTCCTTGGGCAGGAAGAGGATAAAAAACCATATGCAATTTATTATATTAGAAAAAATTTATCCCCTGCTGAATTAAATTACACTGTCACTGAAAAATAATTTCTAGCTATAATACATGCTATCAATAAGTTCAGACATTACATTACTAGATATCCTGTTATCTTGTATACAGATCATTCCGCCATAAAATATTTAGAAAACAAGCCTATCAAAAATGGTAGAATAACTAGATGGCTGATTTTATTGCAGGAATTTGATATTACAATCAAAGATCGACCTGGAAAAGAAAATCCTGTAGCTGATTTTCTCTCACGAATGCCAATTCCAATCAATGCAGCAGCAGTTGAAGATCAATTTCTAGATGAACATTTGTTTGCTGTTGCTGTTAAAATGCCCTGGTATGCTGATGTTTCCAATTACCTAGCAGTAGGTAAATTACCGAAACATCTAACCCCTAATGAGCGGAAACAGATTGTTCAGTGGAGTGCTCGATTCTCTTGGGTTGGAGGCTACCTGTTCCACACAGGGGCAGATATGCATATCAGAAGATGTGTTCGGGAGGATGAAATCTTTGACATTTTAAAAGCCTGCCATGACGGACCATGTGGCGGACATTTCGCCGATCGCAGAACTGGACATAAGGTGCTGCAAACAGGGTATTATTGGCCTACAATTTTCAAAGATGCAAAGAAATTCGTCCAAGCTTGTGATAGTTGCCAGAGAGCAGGACGCCCTGGTCAGTCCGATGAGATGCCCTTGAACCCACAGCTAGTCATTGAACCATTCGAACGATGGGCCCTTGATTTCGTTGGACCAATTAACCCACCCTTGAACCAGAAAACATATATTTTGGTGGCAACAGAATATGTCACCAAATGGGTTGAAGCAGAGGCATTGCCGAGAGCTACAGAGGATTCTGTCATACAGTTCCTGTTCCATATATTTGTGCGCTACGGTCTTCCAAGAGATATAATTACAGATGGTGGACCACAGTTTGTTGGGAACAAAATAGCTACAACACTCAAAAACTATCATGTCCAGCATAAAATCACTACTCCATAACACCCACGGGAAAATGGTCAGGTAGAAAGCAGCAAAAAATTATAGAAGCAATCCTAACAAAAAACATTGCGTCACATAGACGTGATTGGGCTGCCAGACTACCAGAAGCACTGTGGGCTTACAGAACAACATGGAGAAGTACCACTGGTTACTCACCTTATCAATTAGTGTTTGGAAAATAGTCCATCTTCCCCATAGAATTCGAAATCCAAACATTGCGAACAACACAGGAAGTTGGCCTAGATCTAACCGAGGCACAGATTAATTGATTACAGCATATCAATGAGCTCGATGAAATCAGGCTCTCTGCACTCCAAAACACTGCACTGATCCAACAGCAGCGAGCCACATGGCATGATGCCCTCATTAAAAATAAAGTCTTCCACGAAGGAGACTGGGCACTTTTGTACGATTCCAGGTTTCAGGACTTTCCCGGGAAACTCCAGACTCGTTGGTTGGGACCATACGAAATCCAAAACGTACATGAAAATGGTACTCTTACTCTAATCAGTATTGACGGTTCTGGATATGGCTTCAAGGCAAATGGCCACCGAGTTCGAATTTATCGCAAACCACTCACTCGGAAGTCCTTCTATCAGCAGCTACGCGAAGACTCTAATATGGAAATTTTGGGGGAGGGAGAGAAGTATTCCTCACCTATGATTCATTAAGTGATTTATTTCGTTTCACACTTTGTACATAATTTCTCTGTTTTGATTTATTTTTGTATCAACACTTTGCTGTTACTTTACGGAGCAGCAGCAATTTTATTATTTTCTGCTATTCCTTTTCTCAAAGGGACGACATTTCCGTTTTGTTGTTCCTTTTTCAAATTAACAGCACCTTTTGGATCAGCTGTTCATTTTGCTTTAACTTTGCCTTGTGCTTTTGCTGTTCCTTTTCCAAAGGAACAACACTTTTGATTTTTGCTGTTCCTTTTCCAAAGGAACGACATTTATGCTTTCTGCTGTTCCTTTTCCAAAATCAACAACATTTTCGATTTTTGTTGTTCCTTTTTCAAAGGAATGGCATGTGTGTTTTCTATTGTTCCTTTTCCAAAAGGAACATCATTTTCGATTTTTGTTGTTCCTTTTTCAAAGGAACAAGATTTGTGTGTTCCGCTGTTCCTTTTCCAAAGGAACAACATTTTTTATTTTTGTTGTTCCTTTTTCAAAGGAACGACATTTGTGTGTTCCGTTGTTCCTTTTCCAAAGGAATAGCATTTTTGATATTTGTTGTTCCTTTTTCCAAAAGGAACACCATTTGTATTCTTTTGCTCTTCCTTTTTGAAACAACAACATCCTCGTAATCCTTTTACTTATGCCTGTTGTTCCTGTTCTTTCAAGTCTTTTGGAACACAACTATGCACTTATGCAATGGATACAAAATCACAACATACTGAAATCAAGGAATTATAAAACCGTTATTTTTATAAGAAATTGCTCTGAATTGGTAAGAGGACAGAGGGAAGGACACACTTACCCATTATCTCTTAGTGTCATTGTTCCACTAACTCTGCTATGATTGGTTATCTTTATCATGTTGGTTCCTTTTAATCCTCTTTGATTATTATTCAGGAATAAGAGCAAAGGGTTTATATGTTCCTATTGAGATGTTAAGACTTCTTCCACCATTCCTACTCTTAAGGAGTGTTGAACCACCCTTTGTGTATAAGTGGGAAAGTACTTTATGAAAAAGAAAGAAAAAAGAGCAAACAATGATGTTTTAATGACTTGTTTATATAAGTTGTCAAATGTAGCATAGGGGGTCTCATCAAGAGCCAGCCTACCATGATCATGAGGAAGAAAGTGAAGTGGCATTCCTGCTATGGCCACCACACCAGGGATATGGTATATCAAATTAAGAACCCTTGGAACAAGAGGTCTCATCACGAGCCGACCTGCCTACCTTTCGCTCCTTCCTCGTGAATGGCATTATGTATAACTGGTCACCACTCGAGCATAATGGCCTACATTTTTACATCGCACAACATTTCCTAAGCATACACAAAGGATTATGGTTCCGTGGGTGAAATAAACAACTCTACCAAGGTTATGGACACCTGTCAGCAACAGAGCACTGTTAATGGTATTGAAGTCACATTATCTACACCAATAAGTAATTATTAGCACCCTTATGTTTCTTATACCTTAGTAATCAATCACATAAGGAGACTGTATATTATTTCCCGAACCATAAAACGCATGTAAATCTATTATCACCAATCATGACAGAAAAGTTGACAATGACCGCATGACACTTTGTATGCACGGCAGCTGTCCTATCCTCCCAGCCTTGCATCATATCACAGCAGTCTCTCACTTATTAAGCGATCCGACCTAGCACCTCGACTTCGATAACCTGCTACTTTTTTAAACATGGCATATTGCCATACACTGTTCCTTTATGACTCTGTTCCAGGGCAGATCGGCACGCCGCTCCTTTATTTGACGGCCGAGACAGCCTATCACATTGCGGGGGGGGAGGTTAACCTCATCATTACCTGGATTACGTGTCAGACCACTATTCGAGAAATTGCGTACTTGGGAATAGCACAACTCAACGACATACTATTTTTTTTATTTTTTCATGACTTGTTGTTCCTAATCCATTTCCATAGTATGCTCTGCAGCATTAGTAAAGCCCTTTAGATTTTGAGCGAGTCCTGCGTCTGTCAGCTTCTCTATGTTTTAACAGCGTGAACAGCTACTGTTCCATTGTCAAATTCTGAGATTTTACAGGGAAACCACAAACATGGGAGGAAGATCGATTTGGAGAGAACCACAGGTGTTAACAGACTCTGATGCTGCACGAGAAATCCTAGCAAGAGCAGGATGGTTAACTTATCTCAATCACTTACAGGAATCCAATGAGACTGTAGCAATTGAATTCTTGCAGAACTTGCAAGAGGATCACTCCACAGTGAGGGGGCGACACATAGCAATCACCAACGACAAAATCGCAGAGGTATCGGGACTGCCAGCCGCTGGACCTGTATGGAAGTTAAAGAAGGAGAGATTGCAGAAGATCATAGAAACCTTCCAGGAGGAAGGCCAAAGCCTGACAATTAGAGGAAAGGGGGTTCTACCAGCAGCATTAGGAGAACCATGGGCGGAATTGGCGAAGACCATTCATAGCTACATCACCTGTGAAGGCAGAAAAGACATGGTAAGACCATGACACCTTAAACTCTTAGCTGTATTAAAGCAAAAATTCTCTGTAAATTTACCTGCATTTTTAAATTCATTACTTCATGATGTTGCATGGAGCATGAAAAAGGCACAGCATGTAGAATCAGTCATCAGTTACCATAGGTTGATACGGTTAATAGTTAGCCATAGCCTTACCCAGTAGCAGAGCAGCTGGGAAGAGCTAATTGCCATGATAGATGGGGGATTGACCACACCATCCCCAAAATGTAAACATGCCACCAGTACACTTGAGCATCCAGAAAAATGAAGGAAATCGGTCTGATTAGCATGGATGGAAAAGTCCCAAGGAGATGCCAGCCAACTAGTAGAGGTAAACGATTCAGGGGATGAGCAATCCCCACGATTAGAAGGAGAAGAAAATGACAAAGGAATACAGGGAAATGAGGAAGGAGAAGTGGAGGAAGAAACCGAGCAACCTGAGCAGGAGGAGGAAACAGAACAGCATGAAGGTAGCACATTGCAGAATCCATTGAGAGAAGATGAATTGGCCAAAATTTTGGCCAATATGGGCGAATATGGCCAACCTTCCAACCCACCAGATCTCCATGCTGAAGAAGAACCAAAGGAACACTCTGCTCAGGATAAGAATGCGCCTGAAGAATTACATGCCGAGGAGGTATAAAAGGAGAGTTAGCCTGTTCATGATGAAAATATGACAGGAGAGAGAAGTGATGTAGAACAAGAACAATCTGTTCCTAACCAGAATACACCAGAAGAAATTCCGAAAGAAGGGGAGGCAGAAAGAGAAGTCACCCAAGGAATAATAGAGCCAGCTAGGGTTCTTGCCCCGGAGCAACCAGAGTAGAGCAACGAAGAAGCACCACAAAGAGAAAATCAGGGAATTGATCCAGATCATAGCCCAGGACGCAGTAAATAGTCTACCGTTCCTTCTAAGGAAATTGAGGAAATTAAGAGATTACGGAAAGAACAGCAAAGACTACTGAATATAGTAGTTCAGCTTCGACAGCAGATCAGGATTTTGAAAACAAGAAAAAGGGTAAAAAGGACTTCGGGGGGAGACATGCAACCATTACAACAAAACCTCTCAAGAAAAAGGTTCGAAGGACCAGAGTCCATCCTGTTGTTCAAAACCCTGTCGAAAAGCGGTCTGTTGTTCCAAATATTGTTGAGGAGCAGTCTGTTGTTCAAAATCAAAAGGAACAACATTTGACTGTTACCCATAATGTATTGGCTAGGCACATTCCCTTGAAGGAATGCGAACCATGAAAAAACGCAATAGGAAGATTCAAGTAAACCTCCCGGTCTCCACTACCATGTGGGATAGTGATCCGAGGATGGTAACCCTATGAGAGGGTTTGACGCAAGCTCAGTAATCAGCAGAAAATCTCATAGAAGAAATGGTTCCTCGAGAAAGGTATGAAGAACTACAGCAACAGCTAAGGAACGTCAATCTATCTGAAAGCTAGGCCTTTGAAGGGTGGTGAAGGGAAGAAGAGAAAGTCGTGAAGGTAACTCGTAGGTTAGATATAGTTGTCAAGCAGATGGATACCTTATGTTCTTTGTACAATGACGTCCTAGCATGTAGAGCCCATGCTAAGAATTATGCCTTGTTTTGAATGGAATGATATTTACAATTGAAAATAAAGGTTGTTAAAGCAGGCGCCCCTATACAAATTAATACCATCGATGATTTTATAAACTGTTGTAAGCACTATGGGGTAAAAGTTCAAATATTACTGTGTGAGTTTTATTTGCATAACCTTGTGTTAGACCAGGAGACTGAGCTGAACCTCGGCCCTTTTGTCAGGGATATCCAATTACAGGCATTTATTTCATTTGGGGTTAATCAAATTAAATGGCTTAAAGCCTATAATGCTTTCCAAAGGCAAGAAAATGGATTAGACTTGTGGGTGAGAGCTGAGCCTAGGGATCCAGTACAATTGTGGAGGGAACATAGGAACCTCATGGGGACTCCAAGCGTAATTGAAGCATTAGGACCCATCCATATAGCAATCAATCGGTAGGGAATAGAATACTTTTTCACTATTAAAGACCTTTCCATTGATGCGGCTAAATTTCGATACGAGATCTCTAATCCGAATATCCAACTCATGGAACCATTTAAGTATGAAAATTTTAAGTTAGCCGCCAACCACTTGCACCTCTATGGCGAAACCATTTTGAGGGAAGGGCCATCCTGGTTAGGATATAGGTTCCGAAGTCCAATTATTTGGCACCCTGCACCTGGATACCAAGCCCTGTACGAGATGCTTGAGGGTCAGACAGGGTATTTCTTTGAACACCTAGTTATGCATCATGGCTATAGACCTCCACATGAGATTCCATCTCCAGCCTACTCTCTCACTGCCTTACATGTCAACTATAATGTTTTCATGAGGGCATGAAAAAGGGTAAGCAGGGGGATGTGTGGAGTACTAAAGAAGGTATGTTTTTGATGATTATTTCAGCATCTTTTCATTAAAACTTACAAACCTTTTCCATCATGAACTAGGTAGATGATAAGGAATTGTAATAAAACCTGTAAGATTAATGTGCAAAATGAAAACACTGAAAATTGTCATTTTCTTATGCAGGAAGAAGGAAAAACGAAAGACTGTCATTCCAAAGGAAAGGACAAGGCCAGGTTAACCGTTGTCCCTTTGACGGGGAACCGTATGCAAACAAGGCAAACCAAATCAAAGCATATCAGCCCTGGAAAGGAAATGGAGATATCGGCTCGGCGCAAGAAAGTAAAGATATAACTAAGGATCAACGGTTCGGTGAATCCCTCAGGATCCTTTGATCCTGAGGGATCAGTGCTTTGACTATTTTTGCACCTAGACATCTCCGCCTTCACCATTATAAAAAAGGGTAGCACTGTTAGCCCAGGGAGTCTGTTGTTATATTTTTATGTAGTTTCTCTTAAAGTTAAGACTTTGATCATCGACTCTCGATTGAGAAGTGATCCTCTGTAATTTTGTCTTATGCATTAATACAAACTCGATTGATATTTCATCTTCACTTCTGGAATAACTTCAAACAGTGTACCCCTTGAGGCTAAGGGCCTGGCGTTGGAGGAACACTTGCTCCTGTACTATTACTTTTGGTTTATGCATGGTTTGCTTATCAGCGTTATTTGGTAATCTGATATGTTTTGTTAGTTTACATCACAAGCTCTATTATGTTTGATTTATTGAGTAATATTATTTCTGGAGACAGAACCATTGTATTAACTTTGCAACGTATTAATGTTCCTTTAAGTGTTGATATAATATTGTCGGTCTTTATAGAATATTGTTGTTGTTCAATTACAGAGTATTGGTATTACTGAACTCATCTTAGGGATTATGTTCCTTGCAATTGTTGAATCTATAGACATTTTTGTTCCATTCTGAAATGCAGTCGTATTCTTTATAACTAAGATTGACAACCAGATTACCAAAATCATATTACTATTAAGGTGTGCCGTGTGCATGTATGAGTAGCTTTCAAGCGTTGTTCTATAGTCTATTATTAAACAGTGTTGTTCCATTTCTGTGTGTTGTTCGATTAATCCTTAAAAGTGGAGAATTTCCATTTGATTCCTGGAGGACACGATTATTGCATTTGATCTTGTAGACTAAGGCGTTGTTGCTTATTAGACTTAATTGCTGTTACGGTTTCCTATTTGTTGTTCCATTTCAGGTTTGTTGTTCCATTTCTTATTTGTTGTTCCATTTCTTATCTGTCGTTCCATTTCCTGTCATTTGCGTTATTGTTACTTTGGTGTGAAGAACGATCTAAGACTGTAGCGAGTGTTGACATTTACTGTCCGGCCCCCAGATCAACGATCTGTTCCTTGATTTCCTTTGGCCCATCAGTTTACAAAGGGATGAGTTACTGCTCCTGAACCCTTGACTTGTAAATTTCTTAGTTTTCTGAGTGTATGGTTTAGTTTTTCAAAGTAGTTTGTTGTAAACAAGCATCCGTTTACTCTTGTATTTTTTAGCATTGTACTACTAGCATTACTATGGTAAATGATAGCCTCAGAATGAGACACTCTTTGAAATAACAAAACGTTCCTGGATTGACAAACTAATGTGAGGTAATTAGAGGTGAAAGAGACCCTTTTTATAGCTCGACAAGTGCCACTATAGACTATCTCTTGCTCATCCAACTGACTACACCTCCAAATACGTTAAACACTTACCCACTTGTAGATCTTCTTTGATCTCGATCCCCAACCGATTCTGCATCAACAAAGCCATGGATGTCCAAAACTCTTTCCAATCCTAATCTTCCTTGGTAGCGCAAACCATAATCACTAGTGCCACGCAAACAATTGAAAATTCGCTTCAATGTTGTCCAACACTCCTTCCCTGTCTTTTTCATAAACCTGCTCCATACTCCCATTGCATGTGCAATGTCTGATGTAGTATAGACCATTTCAGACATCGAGCTACGACTACACTTCCGTATGGAACACGGGACATGTCCTCTTCCTCTTGTTATGTCTTGGGACATTGTTGAGCAGATAACTTTACACCTACAAGAATAGGAACCTTCACCAGTTTACTATCTTACATATTAAATCTCTACAGTATTGTCTCAACATACTACATATGGTTTAACCAGAGCTTCCTCTTTTCTCAATCTTGTTTAATTTCAATGCCCAAAATATAGTTTGCAGCACTGAGATCCCTCATGTCAAATTTGGAGGACAATTGGGTCTTCAAATCCTCGATAATTTATTTTTGATTTCCAACCAACAACATATCATCCACATACAAGACAAGATAAATAACATGGTCACCAATTAATTTAAAATACAGGCAATGATCAATTTTTCTTCTGGTGAAGCCAACTCCCCCTATAAATGTATCATATTTCTGATACCATATCCATAGGGATTGTTTTAACACATAGAAAGACTTTCTTAATGGGCTTACCAATTGTTTCTTTTCCTTAACCATGAAGCCTTTGGGTTGCTTCATCTAGATCTATTCTTCCATATCGCTATGAAAAAATGTTGTCTTCACATCAATCTGTTGTATCTCAACATAAAAATCAGCAGCAACAAATAAAACTAATTTAATAGAAACTACCTTTGCAACAAGAGAAAAAATATCACCGAAATCAATTCCCAACTCCTAAGAATAACCTTTTGCTATGAATCGAGCTTTGTATTTCTCCACCTTTTCTTCTACATTCATCTTCTTCTTAAACACCCATTTTCTTCCAATGGATTTCCTTCCATCTATCAACTCCACCAGACCGCATGCCTCATTTTTATCCAAAGATGCCATTTCATCAACCATGGCCTCCTTCCAGAGTTTTTCATCCTCTAAATACACTACCTCCCTAACAATTCTAGGATCATCATTAGTAATAGATAATCAAAATTTTAAATAGAAAGAAGATGGACTGTAACTTTCTGGATGCCTTCTTCCTCGAATTGATCTTCTCACAGTTGGAGCTTGTGACTCTTCATCTTCTAATTCCTCTTCTACTATAAAGTATGATTCTTCCTCCTTTAGCTCAAACTCTATCTTCTTAGGTTACTTTGGTAGGACTTCATGTTTAATAACATCTTTCACCTCTCTAAACACCACATCTCGGTTGTACACAACCTTCCTTGTTTTTGGGTTCCAAATATCATAACCTTTTAAACCATCCTTATACCCAATAAAGATTCACCTTTCAGATTTACTACCTAAATTGGTTCTTTTATCCTTTGGAAAATGTACATATGCATCACAACCAAATACCCATCCATACATCGTGTGGAGTCTTATCCTGCAACGCGGATGAAGGTAATTTTTTGACCAAGTAACATGCAGTCTCCATCGTCTCTACCCAGAATTCTTCTCCCAACCTGACACCACTAAGAATGCTTCTTTACTTTTCCACCAATGTCCTATTCATTCTTTCTGCAACTCCATTTTGTTGAGGTGTTTATGGAGTAGTATTTTGTCATGCTATACCACACTTCTTACAAAACTCTTCAAATTACTTCTTGCAAAACTGTCCACCATTATATGTCCTCAACACCTTTATCTTCTTCTCTGTCTCATTTTCCACCAGATCCTTAAATTCTTTAAACCTGTCAAACAGTTTAGATTTATTCTCAAGGAAATATATCCATGTATTCCTCAAGAACTCATGGTCCAGATTTAAACAGGAATGCAAGAAATTACAGAGATAACCATAAACACAAAGATGCAGTGGAAATAATACTTCATTTCATTAATGTAAAATACTGAAATATGCTTACAAACATAAATGGAAATAAACCAGCTAGGGCGATGGTAGCTTATCTCTAAGAAGAGATGTGGTGGCTACATGCCTCTGAACTGTCTTACAATGAGGCTTGAAGGCCTATTTGTTGTTGAGAAACAATGGAAAACCCTAAACATCCAAAAACTTAACCCTAGAAGATTAAATGCCAAATTGTGGGCCCCGTTTGGGTAAATTGGTACATCAACTTCCCAGGGTCATAACTTTGGCATATGATCTATGTTTGACGTGCACAATATCTCTTTAGAAAGATCTATCTGAGAAGTACAACTTTGGGAAGAGAAACATTGGTCCATTGGCCCATGATGCTCCCAGTTTTCCCAAAAACATCGTTTCGGGCCTCAAAATGGCTCCGGAAGTTCAGGACCCGAAAAAACTACTAAAAATAATAAACTGTGCTAAAATTAAGGAAACCAAAAAGTTGAAAGAAACAATGGTGGGGGTCCAAATGGACTTGGCGGGTGGCCACCAATATCCACCTGGATCATTCCTTCCCCCTTAGGAAGAAATGGTCCCCATTGCGTTGAGTTCCTCCATGAGATGAGGACACTTCTACTGAACTTGGTCCTTGGTGAGCCACTTGCCCTGGTGAAGGAGTTGGCCTACTTTGACAACTTGATACAGTTGGATATTCTACTAGCGAGTGTGCTTGATCTGTGTGTCCATGATTTGATCAATTGCAGCTTGTTCCATGCAATATAGATTCAACTCTGTGGGTGTGAGTTGTTATCCAATGTCGGATGTGTCTAGTAATGGTGGAAAGTATGGCCGAAGGTGGTCCACATTGAACATTGGGTGTAGGCCAAGGAATGGGGAAATGCTGAGCTCAAATGCATTGTCTCCCACAGCCTTGATAATTGTGTAAGGACCATATTGGAGTGGTCTAAGTTTCCGATAGGCTCTAGTAAGGCATTCCTTTTGCAAATGCAACCAAACTTTGTCGCCCACCTGAAACCTGTGTGGCACCCGATGTTGATCATGTCGCTACTTGTACTTGGAATTTGATTTCTCCAGAATGTCATGGACCTGTTGGCGAATATGTTAGATGTGCCTAATGAAGTTGTTTGCCTTATCTGTTTCAGACTAGACATGAGCAAAATCTACGTGAGTAGCTGCAAATGGCATGGCCACATCAATGGGACATAGTGGATGGAATCCCAAGCCCACCTAAGAAGGGCTCTAGTCAGTCAAGCTATGGAGAGCCCAGTTGTCACTGTGCTAAACATAGGGGAGGCTCTCGTCGCATGTGCGTGGATGCTTTGAGTTGTTCATGCACAGAATGTGTATGATCATCCTATTGACAACCTCTGACTGGCCATCAGTTTGAAGATGGAAGGTTATGGACTTAGTGAGTTTGGTGTCCAACATCGACCAGAGACTGGATCAAAATTTACTGAGGAACCTACTATCCCGATCTGAGATGATAGACTGTGGGATCCCAAAGTGTACCCACACTCATTCAAGGAAGAGTTTAGCAGTGACTTCTGCTGTGATATTCTTCTTGCAGGCCGCCATAATGGTCATTTTCAAGAACTTGTCGATGACCACAAAAACATAGTCATTTCCATGCTTAGTGGAAGGAAGGCCTAACATGTAATCCATGGAGATGGATTCCCAAGGTCGACTGGGGTAGGCATCGGGGTATAGAGGCATTACTTCTTGATGGTCAGTTTGGGAATGGTGTATGCAGTGCATGATCTAATTTACTTCCCGACATCCCGTCGAAGGTTCAGCCAATAGAAATGCTTCTACAATACTTCCATTTTTTCTTGACCCCGAAATGCCCAATAGCCTGACTTTAGTGTGCTTCCCAAATCATCTTGGCACACTCGCTTGAAGGAACACAAAGGTGATCCAGGTGGCATAACAGGGCATCCTGAAGGTGAAAATCTAGAACATGCTGACCCTCCAGGAGTGTCTAGTATGTGTGGTTGAATTTTGGGTCGCTTTTGTAGAGAATTGGTCAATCAGAAGTCTCATGCCCACAAGAGTTGATCACGATGGTTAACGCCATGATCGGTGGTCGACTCAAACAATCTGCAACATTATTGGTGTTGCCCTTCTTATACTTGATATTCAAATGGAATTGTTGTAGGTATGTGGACCACTTTTGATGGTGATCATTCTGCAATTTCCCTTGGGTGTCTATGAACTACAGGGGTTGGTGGTCTATGTGGATGACTGTTTCCTTCCCCAAAATGTAATGCTTCCATTGTCGGCAAGTCTGCAAAATGGAATACATCTCTTTGCCATAAGTGGGATACTTCTAGACTGTGTCTGAAAGTGTCTCACTGTGATATGCCACTGGATGACCGTGTTGAGTAAGGATTTCCCCAATAGCATAGTAAAAGGCATCTGTCTTGACCTCAAATGGTTGTTGCAAGTCTGGTAATGCGAGAACTGGTGCTGAGTAGAGGTGATATTTCAACTTTGTGAATGCCTTTTGTTGAGATTCAGACCAAAAGAATTTTTCTTTCTCTCCTCCCTTGGTGACTTGATTCAAGGGCCAAGTGATATGAGAAAATCCCGACATGAACCGGTGGTAGAAATTGGCAAGACCTAGAAAGTTGCGGAGCTCTGTCAGAGTGGTTGGAGATGGCCAATCCCAAATGACTTTGATCTTGGTTGGATCCACATGCAACCCATGTTCATCAATAATGTATCCCAGATACTGAACCTGGGTCATGCCAAAAGTGCATTTCTCCAAATTGGCACATAACTTGTGTTGCCGCAGTGTTTGGAGAACCTGTCGTATGTGTTCGAGGTGCTCTTCCCAACTCTGGCTGAAGATCAGGATGTCATCCAATTATACCACTAAAAATGAATTGGTGAATGGACGCAAGATGTCATCCATTATCCTCATGAAGGTTGTAGGAGCATTCGTCAATCTAAAAGGCATAACCAACCATTCAAAAAGGCCCTCCTTGGCTTTAAAGGCACTCTTCCACACATCCAAGGGTTCGATTGGTACCTTGTGATATCCTGACTTTAAATCTATCTTGCTGAAATATTTTGCCCCCTTCAGTATGTCCAAGAGGTCACCAACCTGTGGGATCGGGTACCTATTATAGACAGTGATCTTGTTCAAAGCTCGATTGTCAATACAGAGTCTCCAAGTCCCATCCTTCTTTTGTACCAACACGATCGGGCTCCGATAGGGCTATGTACTTGGAAAGATGTGACCTTTCTGCAACAACTCTTGAATTTGCCTCTTGATTTCATCGTTCTATAGAATAGAGCGCCGATAGATTGGTCCATTGGGCAGTGGTGCACCTGGGGTCAGATCGATGGAGTGCTTCACCTGATAGTGCAGAGTAACCCTTGCGGGGGAGGTGAAGATGTCCTCGTACTCCTCCACGACCTTGTCCATCTATAGTTGTCGTGCGAAGGGGCCCTATCTGGAGGTCGTGGCCACCGTCTTCTTCTTTCCTTGAGGACGTATCATCAGGAAAACAAATTTCCCGATTTTGGAAATGAGCTTACTACATTGTTTTGTTGTAACCAAAGAGATGGCAGTAGGCGGTGCTACCTTCGGTATCCTGTACAACTTATTTCCCAAAGTAACAATAACAGCATAGGGACTTGATTCATACACAACATGTTGATTCCAAAAGTATGGTTGTACTAATAATACATAACAAACTTCAAGGGGAGAAATGTCACACAATACCTCATCCATGAAGGGCTTAATGTTGCATGGAAGGCGACACTGCTCGCTCATGTGAAGATCCCATCCTTGGTGAAGCCACCCGATGGTATACAGTTGTGGATGTGCTGTGGTCGGTAAACCCAGCTGCTTCATGACCTCTGCCGAAATGAGGTTCTTTTGGCTCCCACTGTCGACAATGAATTGTAGCGAGGATGATCCTAGTTGTTTTCGCTTATAGATGTATAGAAAATAATTGCATATAAAAATTGCAGCTTAACACATAAAAGTGCACATATGAAAAGAAGAAGAAAAAACACATAAAAGGCACAAAAGAGAACACCAAGGTTTGATAACGGCGTTCGTCCAATCTGGACTACGTCTCCGAGCCCAACTCAACAATGGGGAGGCCTTTCTTCTTAAATGGCATGAATAAACAGAATTACATTTATCAATCTGTCCATAAAGAGGCTTATACCTCCAATCTGCCTAATGGCTATGAAATGAATGCTTGAGGTGGAGTGGTATGCAACACCAAAGCTTCCTGCAGCAATAACAAGGGCTGGAGTGTTTAAACTGTTCAAAAGAGATCAATAATTTCTCTCGGCCTCCTGTGAACAACGTGCTGCAACCATAAATATGCCTCCTTGTGCTCTTCCTGGTTAATAAGATAGGTTGGTAGAGTGGAAGGATTGGCGGGCACAACCGTTCTTGAAAATGGCCTTTTTATCGTTCTATTGATAAGGCTTCAAAACCTCGAAAAACAGTGCAAATCTACCCAAAAACCATATGGCCGGACCTCAAAAGCCATTAAATCAGGTTTATTTTTCCTATTGGGCCCGCACTGAGGTCGCAAATTGGCGTATCGGGGTGTTCCTGTCCTAGTCCTTGGGAAAGACTGACCATCGATTGCCGATATTGGCATCGGTCGATCGCATCGGCATCCCGCACATGTATTGCCCCGGGTGTTTGTTGGTGGTTCCACCAATCTGGCTAATCGCTGATCGCACTATCCGCTCGTCGATATCCATATATATATATATATAACTGTCGATTGTGATTGCCTCCGATCCGCTGATCCGATCTGATCAGAGATCGACGATCGGGGGTTCCACGACCCAAACCTTAAGTCCACCTCATGTGAACTTCGATTGCGATTTGGCCTAAAGGCTTAAGTCTCCTTTTTCAAAGGAAATTCCTCATTTTCTCAAGGATTGAAGAACCCTTCTTTTTGCAATAACTTCATCACCCGAACTTGGATTGAAGTACCATTTGCGCCGTTGGAATCAGGAAGACGAGACCTTCGCTCTGATCCTCAGTTTACTTCCTTCTGATCACTTTTATTTTCTGATTTTTTCCATGCCATTGTATCTGAAGATCCACCTCGATCAATCCTCCCCATTGAGGAGCTTTTGGACTGCCAAAAGCTTTTCATTAGTCAATTGGCAAGTGAGGGAACTATGCCCTCACTTTCTCTTTCTCTAGCCATCTGGCCTTGCTGGGATGCATTCCCTTGAATCCAACTTGAAGGTATTCTACATCTTCTCGTCGTGAAGTCCTAGTTCTTCTATCGAGGATGATGTCTTTGGGCAACTCATCGAGATATTCAGGTGCAAAATCATTGACGGTAGGAACTGTGCCCACCTCATCAGTGTCCGTGATCAAAGGTGGTTCATCCAACTTAAGGTTCTCCACATTCACGACTAAGTACATCTGCATATATACCGGCAAGTCAAGACGAAAGGCATTGTTCCCAATCTTCTCCAATATGGTGAATGGTCCATATCAAATTGGTCACAACTTCTTTCCTTCTCCATTCATCCTGTCTTCGCTCATGTGGAACCACATCTTGTCGCCCACTTGTAATTGATGGTCGACTCGGTGTTTATCATGTCGAGCCTTATAACGGGCTTGACAGTTCTCCAACTACTCTTGCACTGCTTGGTGAATCAATTGGATTCACTGAATGAACTGCTGATCTTTGTCCACTGGAGCCATACCCCCTTCCAAAGACCATCTCAAAAGGGTCCTTTGGTAGGTAACCAAAGCATGTCTTGAATGGTGAACGCTGCGTAGATGAATTCACTTCTCGGTTATAGGAATTTTGTACATAGGGGAGATGTTCATCCCACAATTTGGGATGTTTCCCGTAATAGCCTCGTAATAAGTGTACCACGGTACAATTAACAACCTATGTTTTTCTGTCGATCTGAGAATGAAATGTCATGCTTCTTTTCAATTTGGTGTCCATCATCCTCCACAAGCTAGTCCAAAACTCTCCAACGAAGCGAGAGTCTCGATTCGAAATAATTGATGTGGGTAATCCAAAGTGGACCCAAACATACTGAAAGAAAAGAGAAGCAATCTGCTCTGTAGTAATCTACTTTTTACAAGGCATAAGAATACAAATTTTGCTAAAATGGTCAATGACGACATACAAATAGTCATGACCCTTCCTAGACAAAGGTAAACCTCCTACAAATTCCATTGACACACTTTCCCATGGACAACTCAAAATAGGGAGTGGTGTGTAGAGCCCAAGTTTTCTATCAGAGGGCTTTGAAACAGAACACATCACACAATTCTTTACATAGCGAGTCACAATGTTTCTCATATGAGGTCAAAAACAAAATATTTGTACATGACATAAAGTCTTTTCAACACCAAAGTGTCCAAACACAAGAGAGGTTTGGGCCTCTTGAATTACATGCACTCTTTCTGCTGTGGGAATACACAATTTACCAAGGTGATACAATAATTTCCCCTGCAAGTGATAGTTGTCCACCTGTGAACCATGGATTAGTTTTGAACAAACCTCCTTAAAGTCATCATCCTTAGAATATTTTTTAGCATAACTTTCAAAATACAATGAAGCATTATGCAAAATAACAGAAGTAGAAATAGGAGGGCAAGATAGCATATCAGCCACTTTATTGCTAGTGCCCTTATTATACTTTATTACCAGATGAAACTGTTGAAGAAAGCCCATCCACTTGAAATGACGAGTTTGCTGCAACTTGGTTTGTTACAGAAGGTACTGCAAGGGCTGATGATCGGTATGGATGATGGTCTCCTTTCCGATCAGGTAGTGTTTCCACTTTTTCACACTCTGCACCAAGGCATAAAGCTCCTTGTCATAGGTGGGATAGTTTATCACAGTTTGAGAAAACGTCTCAGAATGGTAACAAATTGGCTTCTTTTGCTGCATCAGTATAGCTCCCATGGCATAACCGCTGGCATTAGTTTCGATCTCAAATGGCTGTTGGAGATCAGGTAAGGATAAGATTGGCGCGGTGCTAATTTTTTCCTTCAATGTTTCAAAGGACTTCTATTGTCTTCCTCCCCATTAGAAGACCTATTTCACACTTGTCAATGTGTGCAAAGGTTATGCAATAACAGAGAAATTAGCAATAAATCTCCTCCAATACTGGACAACACCTAGAAAGTTATGGACCTTAGTTACAGCAGTAGGCTTAGACCAATTTACAATTTCTTCGACTTTAGCGAGATCAATTTTTCACTGACCATGACCAACAATATGACCTAGGTAACCCAAAGAGGTTTTCCCAAACTCACACTTCGACAATTTTACAAAGAGATTTTCTTTCTTCAACACATCAAACACTTTCTTTACATGACTCATATGTTCAAACCAACTCTTGCTGAAAACTAGTATATCATCTAAATATACAAGAACAAACTCATCAATGAAAGGCTGAAATATATGATTCATAAGTCGCATAAAGGTGGTTGGAGTGTTGCAAAGCCCAAATGGCATTACCATCCATTCGAACAGCCCCTGCTTGGTTTTGAAAGCAGTTTTCCACACATCCTGCTCCGCAATCCAGACCTGGTGATAGCCATTGCGCAGATATAATTTTGTGAAATATACAACACTTTTTAATTGATTCAATAACTCATCTATGCGTGGGATGGGATAGAAATTTTTTACTGATATTTTTTTGAGAACACGGTAGTCCACGCACATCCTCCTGTTGCCTTCATTTTTGGGCACTAGAACAGTCGGCGACCCACATGGGGACGAGCTCAGCCTGATCATGCCTTGGTCCAACAATTCTTGCACTTGACGCTTGATCTCCTCCATTTCAACTACTGACATTCTGTACATGGCGATATTCGACAGAGGGGCGTCATGCAATAGGTGGATCTCATGTTGGATCTCCCTCTATGGAGGTAGTCCCCGTGGCTCCTGAAACAATGCATTATAATCAGCAATTAAATCCATCAATTCTTATTTATGATTACCATTGCAGCCTTGGAACGCATCTACAAATTCAGCCTCCTTTTCCTTGACAACCATAAGCATGCATGTTTTGCTGGAATTTGCCAGATGTTTCACCTGCCCAGTGCTTACGAGGTTGGCGTTAATTTTGTTTTGATGAGCCCACACTATGTACTCTATCCCATCCTTAGCGATGTGGTATTGATTCTTATGGTGGAAAAAGTCAACTTTTATGTCATACAGGTAGGGGCTCCCCAATACCATGCCATAGATGTCCAGCGATATAACATACATCTCTACTTCATCTACCAGCTTAGACACAATCACATTTACCTTGCACTGCTAGGCTACATTCAATTTATCTTTATCATGTATCCATCCGAGTGGGTAAGGCTTTGGGTGCGGTTTTGTTTCTAAGCCAAGCTTCTTTACCAGGGATCTTGCAATTAAATTTGCTTGGGACCCCGTATCAAACAGAGTTTCTACTTTGGTATGATTTATTACATCTCTGATATGAAATAATTCAATTCTTTTTCTATCATTTAAAAGGGACTCATCTGCAGAACTGGTGCTTCCATGTGATTTAGAATCAATAGGAGGTGTAAGGGTACCTTTTGTTCCCGTCGTTGTGACCATCGCTTCATCTCCTGAATCTTATATAAGGTCTTGCTGTGTTGCTGCCACTGTTTTCTGCTTCCCTTTTCCTCCATACATCTTTGGGCATTTTTCTGGGTGCTTCTTCCAACAGTGATCATCATCATGGCCTTCTTTCTTGTAATTATTGCAATACAGACACTCTCCCTCTTTGGATGCTACTATCTACTTCTCCTTCCCTTTCCATTTTGCTTTGGATTTTCCATTGGGAGGTTTGAACGATTGTTTTCTGGACTGGTCCTCTCTTTCTTTCTTGCCTGTGTTCTCAATATGAATCACTTTCACACTAGCTACATCAATAGTGGTTGGTTCAAACAATAATAATGAATGCCGAATATAACTATGCAGTGAGTCAATATACTTAGTTACAACTTCAGGTGTATCTAATGCAATACTCAAATTCAGTTCTTGCTTCCTAAATTCTTCTGTAAAACTCTGAACATCCTGCCCTTTGCCTTGCCTTAAATATTTCCAATTCATCAAAGATTTCTGTTTGTATCCTAAGCGATAAAATTGTTCCTTTAACGCATAAGTAAAATTATACCATGAGGAAAAGAACTTACCCACATTTTTACTGCTCTACAATTTACTCTCCCACCAAACAAGAGTTGTGTTGCCTAACCGTAGAGAGGCCAGCTGGATTTTCACCTCATCCTCTACGATTTGTTGAATCCTGCAATAAACCTCAATCTGCCTGATCCAATTGTTAAGCTTTTTTGCTTTACTTTCACCATTAAACACAAGATCAAATTTAACATCTAATTTAAAAAAAGTTTTTTAGATGCATCCTTTGGATTTCTCTGATTATGGTGGTGTGGGGAAGAAGAACCTTCACCACTAAAAGGAGAAGGAGGGGGTTCTTCTCCATCATTCCCATGCATTGAACCTTGTCCTTCTGGATTCCTCTCTTCGGCCTTTTCCAGTATTATTACCAGCTAACTGATATTCTCTACCATTGAATAGAAACTCTTTCTGAAATTGTGCTCCTCTTCAATACGAGCTTCCTCTTCAGCCATGTTTCATCTTCGAGGTGCATGCCCTGCCTCTGGATCGAAAGGTTCTAGATTCCTTTCACCTCTTTGAAGGCTGCCTCTTGTTAGCATACAAACATGCAATTCACATCTAAAAAGCCCTGCTCTGATACCACGTGATCTAGGATGTTTTCGCTTATAGATGTATAGAAAATAATTGCGTATAAAAATTGCAGCTTAACACATAAAAGTGCACATATGAAAAGAAGAATAAAAAACACATAAAAGGCACAAAAGAGAACACCAAGGCTTGGTAACGAAGTTCGTCTAATTTGGACTATGTCTCTGGGCCCAGCTCAACAATGGGGAGGCCTTTCTTATTAAATGGCATGAATAAAAAGAATTACATTTATCAGTCTGTCCATAAATAGGCGTATACCTCCAATCTGCGTTATGGCTATGAAATGAATGCTTGAGATGGAGTGGTATGCAACACTAAAGCTTCCCGCAGCAATACCAAGGGCTGGAGTCTTTAAATTGTTCAAAACAGATCAATAATTGCTCTCGGCCTCCTGTGAACAGTGTGTTGCAACCATGAAGATGCCTCCTTGTGCTCTCACATTGATCCTCCTTTATAAAGGATTCTCAGACAAAATCCCATTTAAAACGGGGCGTGCCTGGTTAATAAGAGAGGTTGGTAGAGTGGAAGGATTGGTGGGCGCAACCATTCCTGAAAATAGCCTTTTTATCGTTGCATTGATAAGGCTTCAAAACCTTGAAAAACACTGCAAATTTGCCCAAAAACCATATGCTTGGACCTCAAAAACCATTAAATTGGGCTTATTGTTCCTATCGGGTCCACACTAAGGTCGCAAATCAGTGTATCAAGGTGTTCCTGTCATGGTCCTTGGGAAAGACTGACCACCAATCGATGATCGCCGATATCAGCGTCGGCCGATCACGTCGGCATCCCACACATGTATCGCCCCAGGTATCTATTGTAGGTTCCACCGATCCAGCTAATCGTCGATCGCACTATCCACTCGTCGATATCCATTTATATATATAACTTCCGATTGCGATTTCCTCCAATCTTCCGATCCGATCTGATCGGAGATTGGCGATCGGGGGTTCCACGACCCAAACCTTAAGTCCGCCCTCATGAAACCTCTGATTGTGGTTTGGCCTTAAGGCTTAAGACTCTTTTTTCAAAGGAAATTTGTCATTTTCTTAAGGATTGAAGAACCCTTCTTTTTGCAATAACTTCATCATCCGCACTAATATTGAAGTACCATTTTCACTGTTGGAATCCGGAAGACGATACCTTCGTTTTGATCCTAAGTTGACTTCCTTCTTATCACTTTGATTTTCTGAGTTTTTCCATGCCATTGTATCTAAAGATCCACCTGGATTAGGGGAGTCCTTTACCCACATCTAGGTTTGGAAGAGATGCTCCTCCTCCTTTGGATCTTCGAGTTCCTCCCTCTGGATCCTTGTGGTGGCAACGGTGGTGTTGGCCTTCGCATCGATAATATTCCTCCCTTTGTCATTCCCCTTGTCAGGTTTTGACTCAGAGTCAGAACATGCATCTGATTCTGAAACCTTTAGCTCGGCCACCAGTGATTGCTTGGCCCGACACTCACTAGTGTTGTGAGTGGATCTCTTATGGAACTCACACCACTTTCCCGTGTCCTTTTTCAGCTTCGCGGTGTTGTTCTTTGCTTGCAGCTTCGACAGGTTGTCTTGGGCTACCCCGCCTTGGATTTTTCCTTTGTTCTACGATTTCGGGGCACCCTTCCCTTGCTTTGGGTTCGTAGATCCAAAGTCTCGCTTCTTCTGTTTAAACTTTTTTTCAACCTTGACGACATATCGATATGTCGTGCCGAGCAAGGAGATTTTCAGGAATTCTATTTCTTCCTATATGTATTTGTGCAGGCAGTAGCAGTTTTTGAGTATCAAATTCTGCTCCGAGTCCTTGATACCCAACTTTGTGCGAAGGGTATGTAATATATTAGTAAACTCTGACACATCTTGGTCCCTTCCCTACCACAGTATGGTCCACTTTATGTATTGATCCTCATAGCTTTCGACAGGGTAGTACTACTCCTTGACAACATCCCGGAATCAATTCCAAGTGGGTGAAACTGAAGATAGTGAGTCAGTACTTTCATCCTTCTGCTCGCAATAGGTTTCCCACCAATCCTTGACATGGGGGGCTGCTTTTAGAAGAGCGAAAATAATCTTTTCCTGGCTGGAAAAATCATGAACAGAAAAATAAGCCTCTAGCAGATTTAACCATTTATTGACAGCATCTACATCTATCTGACCCTTGAATATGGGGATTTCAAAATTAACTTGTACCTTAAATGGTGTGGTATTTCCAGAGTAGCTGTTGGAAGTCGATGCGTCGTCCCTGGATAGCCACTGAAGGATTTGGGCAAAGTTGTCCATCATCATGTTCGTTTGTCACTCGAGGGCTTCTTCGAGCAAGATTTTGATAGGATCTCCTTCCCCCTCTTCTTTCTTTCCATTCGCCATGGGAGGTCATTAGGATTTGCGAGGATGGTCTTGCAAAGGTTCGACCAGTTCAAGCCCTAACTCCTTATATCCCGACCATGTTGGGGACATGCAAAGAAAAACTGAGAAAAAGCAAACCGATCTAATACAACTGATTCAAATTTAAACAAGAACACAACAAATTATAGAGATAACCATAAACATAGAGATGCAGAGGAAATCATACTTCATTCCATTAATGTAAAATACTGAAATATGCTTACAAACATATATGGAAATAAACTAGCTAGGGCGATGGTAGCTTATCTCTAAGAAGAGATGTGGTGGCTACATGCCTCTGAACTATCTTACAATGAGGCTCGAAGGCCTATTTATTATTGAGAAATAATGGAAAACCATAAACATCCAAAAACCTAACCTTAAAAGAGGAAACACCAAATTGTGGGCCTCGTTTGAGTAAATTGGTACATCAACTTCCTTGGGTCGTAACTTTGGCATACGATCTTTGTTTGACGCGCACAATATCTCGTTAGAAAGATCTATTTGAGAACTACAACTTTGGGAAGAGCAACATTAGTCCATGGACCCATGTTGCTCCCGGTTTTCCAAAAAAACATTGTTTAGGGCCTCAAAACGGCTCTGAAAGATCAGGACCTGAAAAACTGCCAAAAAATAGTAAATTGTGCTACAATTAAGGAAACTGAAAGCTAAAAGAAACAATGGTGGGGGTCCAAGTGGACTTGGCAGGTGGCCACCAATATCCACCTGGATCAACTCACCTATAAATGAAACATAATATACAGAATCACCCAGTGATGGAGCTGACATTGGTCCAAACACATCAATGTCCACAAGCTCGAATATATGTTTTGTCCTCCTACCACTAGAGGAGAAACTGGCCCGATTTTTCTTCCCATATACATGATGTTCACAGAAATCAAAATCCAGAGAAACATAAGACATACCTTCTAAAATAACATTACCATGAATTATTTGAAGGACCTTCTCTCCGATATGTCTAAGCCTTTGATGCCATAGCATGGTCTTTTCTTTACAGACCACTAGATTTTATGCTCCACTTTCAGGAACCACAAAATTGTTGTACCCATCAATAACAGTACTGCCCAGAATCTTATACAAAGTTCCAATACAAAGTCCCCACATCAATACGAGTGCTACATGAACCAGATTGTAGGTATCTTTCTCGAACACTATTTTTACATCTGCATCATCATTCTTTCTTACAGAAATCAAATTTATGGCCAATAGAAGAAAATAATATTCTTAATTGAATTTTATCTAACAAGAAATGAATACAAAGATATTTGTAGAAAAAAAACACAAAGATAAAAAAATTAATCGCACAAAAATGTTAGTAAAATTAGTAGATTAGTCTCTTGTTTACAAATCAATGCATGATAAATCAAAATTAAAATGGATTCACATTAATTTTTAGTATATAAGTATATGCATGCACAAGTGCATGTGCACACATATCAAATCTTTGTTAAACATGATAAAAATTACACCTCGCTCATATTAAATTACACATCAATAATAAAAATTATATATATATATATATAATGATTGATATTGAAACAATTTGTTAAATTTCATGGTCCAATTTTATATTAAACATTTAAAATGTAGAATTTCCTACAAATTCTCTACAATCTCGCTCTGAGACCTCTGTAGAAAATCTGACTATAGATCAACCTGATAATGCAATATACCAAAGAAAAATACTATAATCTACTTCTACTATCAATTTACGGAAGCTTAAAGATTGAGCAAGATACGAGCTGGACACATATAACCATAAGAAGAAGAAATAATACACATGAAACACAGAAAATACTCAGGGGAAAGCCTCAACTAAAAACCCCACTATCTGTATTATCATACAAGGTGGAAATACATATGGATTATACAAAGCCTTAGCTCTCACAGCTAGAAATCTCTCAGTACAATCCTCTTGGATGCTCACAGGCAAACAAAACTTCTCACAAGCCTTCTCCTCTGCCCTCCAAACCTCTTATTTCCTTGCGTTGTTTCTCCTAGGTGATCTTATTGTTGCTAAGTGTAACATTGATCACTCACATTGAACTCACACCCTGTAAAACTATGCAATCCTCAAGGAACCGTATTCCTTCTGCATGGATGATTTTCCTTTATAGGAAAACTCATGCAACTGAGAGTAAAATGTCCCTATCTTTAATCTCAACTGGGTCTTTCTCAGAATAGACATGCATGAGTTAGTTATGAGAGAATCTTCAGTTATCTAGAGCACACTAGTTTGATGCATGCATGCATTAACTGACTGAACTCACAATTAGTTCCTCAAACAGTTTCCAACTAATTTAACTGGACTTAACTCAGTAAACTAATCTAACTAATTACAACTCAAATACAACTTAATTTTATCTCCTTAATTAAGGGCTAGTCACCTTAATTTAAGGGATAACTGTTGCATGGCTTCACAAAGACTTCTAGCTTGAATTTCTCCTACTAATTAACTCAAGATGAATTAATTAACTATTTTTCAAATAGCTGCTGAGACCAAATTCGAATTTTAATCCTCAATTTTGATTCAGGGACTAATTAAAATTGGAATATATCCCGAAATGCTATTTATATCAATGCTATTTTTTCTATTTCCAACAAAGTTGGAGTATATCCTGAAATGCTATTTATAGCAATGCTATTTTTAGCATTTCCATTTTAGCATTTCTTGTTGCCATTTTCAACATAAAAAATAATATGTTTCCATAGTATTAAGATATAAAAATAATTTTGAATGAAATTTAAACAAAATAGAATTGTTTTAGATTACTTTCTCTATATTATTTAGATGAAATTGAATTTAGGATATTTTATTTAAGATGGATATTAAAATAATTTACTTTTAATAATTATTGAAATATTCTTTTATTATTATTTCTTTTAATATTATATGTAAACTCTATCTGAACATAAGAGTGACACATCTCTTTCATATTGATTTGTAAAAAATACATTTTGACCAAAAAGAAATAAATTAATTCATTTTAACTATAAACTAGTTTAATGACAACATGTCAAATCAATCAAAGTTGTTAATGACATGTCTATGTTCATAGCTATAAAATAAATAGGTGTGATTTTAACATAATAAATAAATGTAGTTAATAACCTCTTATGAACAAAAATTTTTATAGTAAAAAATACATAATTTGGTATAGCATGTCAATTTTGTCAATTAACTATACAAAATATAATAATTAATATTTATCACTAATATAATAATTTATATCTATATTAATAAAGAAGAAACCTTAATTGAAAAAGAAATTATTAAAATATTTTAGAAGACATTTTATTTGATTTTATGTATTCTTTATTTTATTAAAGATTCAAACTTTGTTATTAATAACTATTAAATTTGTTATTATATGTATAAGAATGAAAGCACTCAATAATAACCCTATAAGTAGTTTTAGGTAAAAGGAATCAACCCTTATTAAAAACCAATAACAATATGAAAGAATGATATTTAAATTTTGAAATAGCATATTTTCTAAATGCAATTTAAATTTTGAAATAATATATTTTTTAAAATCAAGATATCTGAGATATAATTAATTTAATACTATATATATATATATATATATATATATATATATAACATTTTATACGCTTCAATATGGCTAGTTAAAAATGGCCACATAAATTTTTACGTCGTAAGGCGTTCCCTCCGGAATGAACACCCCCAGCTGCTACAGTGGGCGATTATGGACCATCGATTATCTATGTTAGACGATAGAAGCATCCTCTATCGTCAGATTAACCAGCAACTATACAGTGAAGATGGATACCTCCACGTGGTTACTAACTCCGGCGAAGATCGATACAGTTACATGGAGGCTCCTTCTGCTCTGTATCCTGCAAAGCCCGTGGCCACCATTCCTTATTTCCACGTCGCTTACACATGCCATGACCTCCTTTGGGCGGTAATGAAACCGAAAGCGGTACCTCGTGAATCCCTTTGTCTAAATTCCTATATAAATACCTCTCAATCCCTTGGCCTATTGCACCATTCACAAAGCAGCATTGCCTCCATTCGTCCTCTATATCGTTACCCACTCCATTTGGGTTCTGTTAGACAGCTATGCGACGGTCCAAACCCTCATATGGCACGAAATGTCTATGGGTTCATCTTCCTCCGGACAAATTTGTTAGCTTGGATGGTTCGGGATTATGGTAACAATGCATTAGCAGAGCTCGAGCGTAAGTATCAAAAGTTCTGTTGTTGTTTCTTTCGCTTCAATTATGAATTTTGAATGAAATTTAGCTTTTGAAAATAAAGGATTGGGTGTGTACCTTGATTGCACATCAGTTTAATGCTTTAATTCCGTCCATTACTAGCTTTTCGGATCGTTAAACTCGGAACTAGAAATTTCAAATCCTATAAATATACCTGTTTGGTGTTACTGTAAACCTAAATTGGGTTTTACATTTTTTTGGTTGGCCCCAACTCAATGTTAGAAAGAAGGATTTGAGCTATTGTATGAAGCTGCCACCATTATTATATATTGATGACCCTTCACTCCACTTCGGGACATTTCACATGATTTCACAACTTTTAACTTTACTTAAATTCTCATAAAATCGTGAATTTTTCAAATAGCTCTTTAACTTATCTGCATCCATTTAGATTATTATTCTTTTTATGTACATGTAATTACATTTGGCTTTGGAAAATGAACCTAATTTACATTGTATGTTGTTTTCTTCGCTTCAATTATGAATTTCGAATGAAATTTAGCTTTTGAAAATAAAGGATTGGGTGTGTACCTTGATTGCACATCAGTTTAATGCTTTAATTCCGTCCATTACTAGCTTTTCGGATTGTTAAACTCGGAACTATAAATTTCAAATCCTCTAAATATACCTGTTTGGTGTTACTGTAAACCTAAATTGGGTTTTACATTTTTTTGGTTGGCCCTAGCTCAATGTTAGAAAGAAGGATTTGAGCTATTGTATGAAGCTGCCACCATTATTATATACTGATGACCCTTCACTGCACTTCGGGACATTTCACATGATTTTACAACTTTTAACTTTACTTAAATTCTCATAAAATCGTGAATTTTTCAAATAGCTCTTTAACTTATCTGCATCCATTTAGATTATTATTCTTTTGATGTACATGTAATTACATTTGGCTTTGGAAAATGAACCTAATTTACATTGTATGTCGTTTTCTTCGTTATATATATATGAATTTGAGATCTTCGTTTTTACAGATTTGAAAGGCTGTCAAGGAGGTCATGACTGGTTAGGTACAGAAGGTGTGCTTCGAGTAATCCTGGGCTGCTTTGTATCCAATTTCAAAATTTATATGCCTTACAAGTTGTTTGGCTTTTAAACATGTTGGATAGCGGATTCTAATTTCTTTTCGTGAGCTTTTTAAGTTTGAAGTGGCATCATGTCTTTCACAGAAGGTAAATCCGGATCAGTATCAAGGTCTGAATTTTCATGCAGAACTAACCACCCATTGGTTACAAACCAGATTATTTCTGGGGGCTTTAACATGCAAGCGGCCTTGGCAATTTTCAAATGCATGACTATGGCAACATAACTTACATAAAATCATATCTGCGTATCAATGACATTTGACTATAAGTGGCACATGCGTCTCGGGCACTTCGTGCGATGTCAAGCACGTTAATTTCCCCAACAGTATTGATAGCGATAGGCCTCTGGAGTTTGAACTGTTTACCTTAACATCACCTCAGATATTTTATTTCGCTATGTTTCTTACAACAGTTGGAACTACGAAGTTGCATGAATGTCGTGACTCGTGGCATTCAGGATGGTGGCCCTTGAAGTGCCTTATGTGGATTGCTCTGATGGTGATCCCCTTTTTTATTCCATCTGCTTTTATTCAATTCTATGGTGAGTTTACTTAAAAGTTAAAATGATTCTCAGCAATTTATTTCAATACCAAATCTCGTTCAAATTACCAATTTTTACTCTGTTTCTGCTTAAATTAGACAGGTTTCATGACTTTGTGGCAAATTGCAATTAGACATCAAAATTGTCCAAACATGGACTTCATAAAATGTGTATCATAAACTAACGTCTTCGTAACTAATGATGCAGGTGAAGTTGCTAGATTTGGTGTCGGGTATGCTTCTCTTCCTTCACGTTTTTTGGATACAATGTGCCTTTTAATTACACAAACAATCTGCTTGGATAAATTAACTTCTGGAGAATCAATTTTACATTTCACGTTTTTTGGATACAATGTGCCTTTTAAGTACACAAACAATCTGCTTGGATAAATTAACTTATGGAGAATCAATTTTACATTTGTTGATTTGTAGAAAATAGTTGATGACAAATCCAGGGGTGGGGGTTGGTGATATTTTCATGCAATGTTTCACTAGTTCAGTGATATCTAACAGATCCCCCGTACAACAATCACCTACGTCATCAAAATGTCTTTTGCAATTTTAACCTAAATACTACGACTAGATAACCTTTGTCTTCCAAAAGAGAATATGTATATGCTATGCTATTTGTCCATGGTAAATTCAGGATTACATTGGTTACATTTGGGTGATATAGTTTGATCAATCACTAAATGGATATTATGGTTTCTATCTTATAGGCTAAAATTAATTGCTTGTTAAGGAATACTAACCAGGGCCAAAATTTGTCTCTTTTTTTGGTAGGATATTTCTCATCATACAACTTTTCAGTGTGATCAATTTCATCACCTGGGGGAATGATTATATTGGGTATTGGAGAAAAATGTTGAACGATGGTACAACTCTTTCCCCTCATGTTCACCGTTTTTTTCTTTTAACTTCAAGGAAGATGGATATGTTAAAAAATTGAAGTTTGAATCCAAAATTAGTTTGGGAGATTTTTTTACCATCAGTTTCATCCAGCTGAAGCCATCGCTAGATTGGACAAAAAATTTCTTTTGCAGAGTGAAAAGAAAAGGAAAATTATTGGATGACAAATTGGTATTAATTATGTTAATAGGTAAAATAACTTATAAGGAAATTCAAAAACATAGAAATAGTCGAGATGCAGATAAGGCATATGGCTATTAATACCTAAATTGAGATTCATATGGCCATTTATCATTTAGTTCCAATATGTAGATTTGGTTTAGAGTTTGCTTTCTTGGATCTTGTCAAAAATCAGGAGATAACAGAATCAAGAACATTTAAGTAGGGTTAGAAAAATAAAGCCCTGTCCATCTACAGATATACACACATATTTGCCTCATGACCATATCGACGAATACGAGAAGCATCCTTAGTAAGTGAAGAAAGTGAAGAAAATTTGAGTAATGCAGAAGATGGGCGTTTACTTTGTTACTTGAAATCCCAACTTAAAAATACCGAACTTGCCTTATCTATTCCACAGCTCAACACAACTCTATATATTGAATTGACATGCCAATGTACTAAATCTGAATTTTATAACTCATGGAAACATTGATTATAATGCATCCAAAAACATATTCAAATTTCCACCTCCCCTGTTTAAAAGCTATAAATCTAAGGGTTTTTTGTTCTTTAATTGAGATCCATTTTCTCCTTATCATGACATTTATTTTATCGCCCAGTTTTCGTATATGGCATAACACTGATGAACAAAGAAAATTTAATTTCACACAGTCGGATCCTAGTGATTACAATGTCAACGATGGCCTATGCTGCTTCCCTGGCTAGAATAATATTGATGTACATTTGGTATGCTCCAAAAGCATCATGCGTCGTGAACATATTTTTCATCACATGGACACTACTTCTTCTTCAAGTAATGACTAGCATCTCCCTACATTCAAAAGTAAGTTCCAATGACATAATTCACATGTAGTTATTAGTAAGTTGGTGATTCCTTATCACAAGTTCGTTTAGTTGAAGAGTTGTATCTGCTCCTCAGTGTAATTCTTAAACGATAAATTGCTAATATAGGAGAATTGTTTTGCTTTGCAAAATGCAGGTTAATGCAGGCCTTATGACATCAAGACTTATGGGGCTTTATGTTGTATTCCTTTGTTGGTCTGCTGTCAGGAGGTAACCACATTATATAATAGTCTTTTTCTATTTATATTTTTATCAACGTCAAAACTTTCAGAGCCACTATAATTGAACTATTTTATCTGGTATATTCTAAAATACTTATATCACCCATGGGACCACAGATACCCCCATATGTTAACCACTCTAGCCTCTAGGTATGAGGAAGATTTTATATTACTAGGTAGTTCAGTTTCCATAGGCTAATTACTCTAGGTATGAAGCTTATATCACATGAAGTAGATAAGTGGACCAGTTTGCTGCTTTTGTTTTCCATTCATATTGCCCCCCTATGTTTACAAGTGAACCAGCAACGGAGATATGTAATACAAGGCCACAGACAATAGGGAGAGGAGACTGGATGACAATTGTTGTAAGGTTTCAAGCCTCTATACCACTTGCTATTTTGTATCTCATGTTTCAGTATACATTCTTATTGGTATATGAATATATATAATGTGCATGAAATATGTGATAATTCGAACTATGCATTAATATCACGAATTCATTGAATGAACATAGTTGTGTACACTTTCATTCTCTGACTGACATCTGGATCTTCTGCCTGGGCTGCTTTGTATCCAATTTCAAAATTTATATGCCTTACAAGTTGTTTGGCTTTTAAACACGTTGGATACCGGATTCTAATTTCTTGTCATGAGATTTTTAAGTTTGAAGTGGCATCATGTCTTTCACAGAAGGTAAATCCGGATCAGTATCAAGGTCTGAATTTTCATGCAGAACTAACCACCCATTGGTTACAAACCAGATTATTTCTGGGGGCTTTAACATGCAAGTGGCCTTGGCAATTTTCAAATGCATGACCATGGCAACATAACTTACATAAAATCATATCCGCACATCGATGCCATTTGACTATAAGTGGCACATGCGTCTCGGGCACTTCGTGCGATGTCAAGCACGTTATTTTCCCCAACAATATTGGACCATAGTGATAGGCCTCCGGAGTCTGAACTGTTTACCTTAACATCACCTCAAGTATTTTATTTCACTATGTTTCTTACAACAGTTGGAACTACGAAGTTGCATGAATGTCGTGACTCGTGGCATTCAGGATGGTGGCCCTTGAAGAGCCTTATGTGGATTGCTCTGATGGTGATCCCCTTTTTTATTACATCTGCTTTTATTCAATTCTATGGTGAGTTTACTTAAAAGTTAAAATGATTCTCAGCAATTTATTTCAATACCAAATCTGGTTCAAATTACCAATTTTTACTCTGTTTCTGCTTAAATTAGACAGGTTAAATGACTTTGTGGCAAATTGCAATTAGACATCAAAATTTTCCAAACATGGACTTCATAAAATGCATATCATAAACTAACTCCTTTGTAACTAATGATGCAGGTGAAGTTGCTAGATTTGGTGCCAGGTATGCTTCTCTTCTTTCACTTTTTTTGGATACAATGTGCCTTTTAAGTACACAAACAATCTGCTTGGATAAATTAACTTCTGGAGAATCAATTTTACATTTCACGTTTTTTGGATACAATGTGCCTTTTAAGTACACAAACAATCTGCTTGGATAAATTAACTTCTGGAGAATCAATTTTACATTTGTTGATTTGTAGAAAATAGTTGATGACAAATCCAGGGGTGGGGGTTGGTGATATTTTTACACAATGTTTCACTAGTTCAGTGATATCTAACAGATCCCTCGTACAGCAATCACCTACGTCATCAAAATGTCTTTTGCAATTTTAACCTAAATACTACGACTAGATAACCTTTCTCTTCCAAAAGAGAATATGTATATGCTATGCTATTTGTCCATGGTAAATTCAGGATTACATTGGTTACATTTGGGTGATATAGTTTGATCAATCACTAAATGGATATTATGGTTTCTATCTTATAGGCTAAAATTAATTGCTTGTTAAGGAATACTAACCAGGGCCAAAATTTGTCTCTTTCTTTGGTAGGATATTTCTCATCATACAACTTTTCAGTGTGATCAATTTCATCACCTGGGGGAATGATTATATTGGGTATTGGAGAAAAATGTTGAACGATGGTACAACTCTTTCCCCTCATGTTCACCGTTTTTTTTCTTTTAACTTCAAGGAAGATGGATATATTAAAAAATTGAAGTTTGAATCCAAAATTTGTTTGGGAGATTTTTTTACCCTCAGTTTCATCCAGATGAAGCCATCCCTAGATTGGACAAAAATTCCTTTTACAGAGTGAAAAGAAAAGGAAAATTACTGGATGACCGTTTTTTTTCTTTTAACTTCAAGGAAGATGGATATGTTAAAAAATTGAAGTTTGAATCCAAAATTTGTTTGGGAGATTTTTTTACCCTCAGTTTCATCCAGTTGAAGCCATTCGTAGATTGGACAAAAAATTCCTTTTACAGAGTGAAAAGAAAAAGGAAAATTACTGGATGACGAACTGGTATTAATTATGTTAATGGGTAAAATAACCTATAAGGAAATTCAAAAACATAGAAATAGTCAAGATGCAGATAAGGCATATGGCTATTAATACCTAAATTGAGATTCATATGGCCATTTATCATTTAGTTCCAATATGTAGATTTGGTTTGGAGTTTGCTATCTTGGATCTTGTCAAAAATCAGGAGATAACAGAATCAAGAACATTTAAGTAGGATTAGAAAAATAAAGCCATGTCTATCTACAGATATACACACATATTTGCCTCATGACCATATCGACGAATACGAGAAGCATCCTTAGTAAGTGAAGAAAGTGAAGAAAATTTGAGTAATGCAGAAGATGGGCGTTTACTTTGTTACTTGAAATCCCAACTTAAAAATACAGAACTTGCCTTATCTGTTCCACAGCTCAACACAACTCTATATATTGAATTGACATGCCAATGTACTAAATCTGAATTTTATAACTCATGGAAACATCGATTATAATGCATCCAAAAACATATTCAAATTTCCACCTCCCCTGTTTAAAAGCTATAAATCTAAGAGTTTTTTGTTCTTTAATTGAGATCCATTTTCTCCTTATCATGACATTTATTTTATCGCCCAGTTTTCGTATATGGCATAACACTGATGAACAAAGAAAATTTAATTTCACACAGTCGGATCCTAGTGATTACAATGTCAACGATGGCCTATGCTGCTTCCCTGGCCGGAATCATACTGATGTACATTTGGTATGCTCCAAAAGCATCATGCGTCCTGAACATATTTTTCATCACATGGACACTACTTCTTCTTCAAGTAATGACTAGCATCTCCCTACATTCAAAAGTAAGTTCCAATGACATAATTCACATGTAGTTATTAGTAAGTTGGTGATTCCTTATCACAAGTTCGTTTAGTTGAAGAGTTGTATCTGCTCCTCAGTGTAATTCTTAAACGATAAATTGCTAATATAGGAGAATTGTTTTGCTTTGCAAAATGCAGGTTAATGCAGGCCTTATGACATCAGGACTTATGGGGCTTTATGTTGTATTCCTTTGCTGGTCTGCTGTCAGGAGGTAACCACATTATATAATAGTCTTTTTCTATTTATATTTTTATCAACGTCAAAACTTTCAGAGCCACTATAATTGAACTATTTTATCTGGTATATTCTAAAATACTTATATCACCCATTGGACCACAGATACCCCCATATGTTAACCACTCTAGCCTCTAGGTATGAGGAAGATTTTATATTACTAGGTAGTTCAGTTTCCATAGGCTAATTACTCTAGGTATGAAGCTTATATCACATGAAGTAGATAAGTGGACCAGTTTGTTGCTTCTGTTTTCCATTCATATTGCCCCCTATGTTTACAAGTGAACCAGCAACGAAGATATGTAATACAAGGCCACAGACAACAGGTAGAGGAGATTGGATGACAATTGTTGTAAGGTTTCAAGCCTCTATACCACTTGCTATTGTGTATCTCACGTTTCAGTATACATTCTTATTGGTATATGAATATATATAATGTGCATGAAATATGTGATAATTCGAACTATGCATTAATATCACGAATTCATTGAATGAACATAGTTGTGTACACTTTCATTCTCTGACTGACATCTGGATCTTCTGCCTGGGCTGCTTTGTATCCAATTTCAAAATTTATATGCCTTACAAGTTGTTTGGCTTTTAAACACGTTGGATACCGGATTCTAATTTCTTGTCATGAGATTTTTACGTTTGAAGTGGCATCATGTCTTTCACAAAAGGTAAATCTGGATCAGTATCAAGGTCTGAATTTTCATGCAGAACTAACCACCCATTGGTTACAAACCAGATTATTTCTGGGGTCTTTAACATGCAAGTGGCCTTGGAAATTTTCAAATGCATGACCGTGGCAACATAACTTATATAAAATCATATCCGCGTATCGATGCCATTTGACTATAAGTGGCACATGCATCTCGGGCACTTCGTGCGATGTCAAGCACATTATTTTCCCCAACAGTATTGGACCATAGCGATAGGCCTCTGGAGTCTGAACTGTTTACCTTAACATCACCTCAGATATTTTATTTCGCTATGTTTCTTACAACAGTTGGAACTACGAAGTTGCATGAATGTCGTGACTCGTGGCATTCAGGATGGTGGCCCTTGAAGAGCCTTATGTGGATTGCTCTGATGGTGATCCCCTTTTTTATTCCATCTGCTTTTATTCAATTCTATGGTGAGTTTACTTAAAATGATTCTCAGCAATCTATTTCAATACCAAATCTGGTTCAAATTACCAATTTTTACTCTGTTTCTGCTTAAATTAGACAGGTTTCATGACTTTGTGGCAAATTGCAATTAGACATCAAAATTGTCCAAACATGGACTTCATAAAATGCGTATCATAAACTAACGTCTTTGTAACTATTGATGCAGGTGAAGTTGCTAGATTTGGTGCCGGGTATGCTTCTCTTCTTTCACGTTTTTTGGATACAATGTGCCTTTTAAGTACACAAACAATCTGCTTGGATAAATTAACTTCTGGAGAATCAATTTTACATTTCACGTTTTTTGGATACAATGTGCCTTTTAAGTACACAAACAATCTGCTTGGATAAATTAACTTCTGGAGAATCAATTTTACATTTGTTGATTTGTAGAAAACAGTTGATGACAAATCCAGGGGTGGGGGTTGGTGATATTTTCACGCAATGTTTCACTAGTTCAGTGATATCTAACAGATCCCCCGTACAGCAATCACCTACGTCATCAAAATGTCTTTTGCAATTTTAACCTAAATACTACGACTAGATAACCTTTGTCTTCCAAAAGATAATATGTATATGCTATGCTATTTGTCCATGGTAAATTCAGGATTACATTGGTTACATTTGGGTGATATAGTTTGATCAATCACTAAATGGATATTATGGTTTCTATCTTATAGGGTAAAATTAATTTCTTGTTAAGGAATACTAACCAGGGCCAAAATTTGTCTCTTTTTTTGGTAGGATATTTCTCATCATACAACTTTTTAGTGTGATCAATTTCACCACCTGGGGGAATGATTATATTGGGTATTGGAGAAAAATATTGAACAATGGTACAACTCTTTCCCCTCATGTTCACCGTTTTTTTTCTTTTAACTTCAAGGAAGATGGATATGTTAAAAAATTGAAGTTTGAATCCAAAATTAGTTTGGGAGATTTTCTTACCATCAGTTTCATCCAGCTAAAGCCATCCCTAGATTAAACAAAAAATTCCTTTTACAGAGTGAAAAGAAAAGGAAAATTACTGGATGACGAACTGATATTAATTATGTTAATGGGTAAAATAACCTATAAGGAAATTGAAAAACATAGAAATAGTCAAGATGCAAATAAGGCATATGGCTATTAATACCTAAATTGAGATTCATATGGCCATTTATCATTTAGTTCCAATATGTAGATTTGGTTTAGAGTTTGCTTTCTTGGATCTTGTCAAAAATCAGGAGATAACAGAATCAAGAACATTTAAGTAGGATTAGAAAAATAAAGCCCTGTCTATCTACAGATATACACACATATTTGCCTCATGACCATATCGACGAATACGAGAAGCATCCTTAGTAAGTGAAGAAAGTGAAGAAAACTTGAGTAATGCAGAAGATGGGCATTTGCATTGTTACTTGAAATCCCAACTTAAAAATACAAAACTTGCCTTATTTGTTCCACAACTCAACACAACTCTATATATTGAATTGACATGCCAATGTACTAAATCTGAATTTTATAACTCATGGAAACATCAATTATAATGCATCCAAAAACATATTCAAATTTCCACCTCCCCTGTTTAAAAGCTATAAATCTAAGAGTTTTTTGTTCTTTAATTGATATCCATTTTCTCCTTATCATGACATTTATTTTATCGCCCAGTTTTCGTATATGGCATAACACTGATGAACAAAGAAAATTTAATTTCACACAGTCGGATCCTAGTGATTACAATGTCAACGATGGCTTATGATGCTTCCCTAGCTGGAATCATTGCTTGTTAAGGAATACTAACCAGGGCCAAAATTTGTCTCTTTTTTTGGTAGGATATTTCTCATCATACAAATTTTCAGTGTGATCAATTTCGTCACCTGGGGGAATGATTATATTGGGTATTGGAGAAAAATGTTGAACGATGGTACAACTCTTTCCCCTCATGTTCACCGTTTTTTTCTTTTAACTTCAAGGAAGATGGATATGTTAGAAAATTGAAGTTTGAATCCAAAATTTGTTTGGGATATTTTCTTACCCTCAGTTTCTTCCAGTTGAAGCCATCCCTAGATTGGACAAAAAATTCCTTTTACAGAGTGAAAAGAAAAGGAAAATTACTGGATGACAAACTGGTATTAATTATGTTAATGGGTAAAATAACCTACAAGGAAATTCAAAAACATAGAAATAGTCAAGATGCAAATAAGGCATATGGCTATTAATACCTAAATTGAGATTCATATGGCCATTTATCATTTAGTTCCAATATGTATATTTGGTTTAGAGTTTGCTTTCTTGGATCTTGTCAAAAATCAGGAGATAACAGAATCAAGAACATTTAAGTATGATTAGAAAAATAAAGCCTTGTCTATCTACAGATATACACACATATTTGCCTCATGACCATATCGACGAATACGAGAAGCATCCTTAGTAAGTGAAGAAAGTGAAGAAAATTTGAGCAATGCAAAATATGGGCGTTTACTTTGTTACATGAAATCCCAACTTAAAAATACAGAACTTGCCTTATCTGTTCGACAGCTCAACACAACTCTATATATTGAATTGACATGCCAATGTACTAAATCTGAATTTTATAACTCATGGAAACATCGATTATAATGCATCCAAAAACATATTCAAATTTCCACCTCCCCTGTTTAAGAGCTATAAATCTAAGAGTTTTTTGTTCTTTAATTGAGATCCATTTTCTCCTTATCATGACATTTATTTTATCACCCAGTTTTCGTATATGGCATAACACTGATGAACAAAGAGAATTTAATTTCACACAGTCGGATCCTATTGATTACAATGTCAACGATGGCCTATGTTGCTTCCCTGGCTGGAATCATACTGATGTACATTTGGTATGCTCCAAAAGCATCATGCGTCGTGAACATATTTTTCATCACATGGACACTACTTCTTATTCAAGTAATGACTAGCATCTCCCTACATTCAAAAGTAAGTTCCAATGACATAATTCACATGTAGTTATTAGTAAGTTGGTGATTCCTTATCACAAGTTCGTTTAGTTGAAGAGTTGTATTTTCTCCTTAGTGTAATTCTTAAAAGATAAATTAGCTAATATAGGAGAATTGTTTTGCTTTGCAAAATGCAAGTTAATGCAGGCCTTATGACATCAGGACTTATGGGGCTTTATGTTGTATTCCTTTGCTGGTCTGTTGTCAGGAGGTAACCACATTATATAATAGTCTTTTTCTATTTATATTTTTATCAACGTCAAAGCTTTCAGAGCCACTATAATTGAACTATTTTATCTGGTATATTCTAAAATACTTATATCACCCATTGGACCACAGATACCCCCATATGTTAACCACTCTAGCCTCTAGGTATGAGGAAGATTTTATATTACTAGGTAGTTTAGTTTCCATAGGCTAATTACTCTAGGTATGAAGCTTATATCACATGAAGTAGATAAGTGGACCAGTTTGCTGCTTCTGTTTTCCATTCATATTGCCCCCTATGTTTACAAGTGAACCAGCAATGGAGATATGTAATACAAGGCCACAGACAACAGGGAGAGGAGACTGGATGACAATTGTTGTAAGGTTTCAAGCCTCTATACCACTTTCTATTTTGTATCTCATGTTTCAGTATACATTCTTATTGGTATATGAATATATATAATGTGCATGAAATATGTGATAATTCAAACTATGCATTAATATCACGAATTCATTGAATGAACATAGTTGTGTACACTTTCATTCTCTGACTGACATCTAGATCTTCTACTGTTTGACATCTGGCACAAATTTTCCTCTTTCCGCTTGACATTTGTTTCCCACATGCATCATTATTCTGGGTTTCTCATCAGCTTGGGTTAGTTATGGCTGTAACCACCTTACCCTTAACCGCATTCTCGCCTCATTTGCCTTCTGTGTGCCTGGAGGAGCTCTGCTCACGACCGACGACATTGATGATTTGTGGCAGCAATCGCCTGCAAGTACTTGAATCATTCTAACATTAACCTGTTGCTCTGTTTTAGTTTTTTGCTGCTTGAAAGAGAAAAACTCGTCGCTCTATTTTCTTTATTTGTTGTTTGACAGTTTGTTCGTAAAGAATCTGCAGGTAATAACCAAGGGGCGGGGAATTAGGATGGTTCGTGTCCTCAGTTATTTCTATCACGTTCGGGAACCAGAATCAGACGAAGAAGTCACATGGTTCAAAAATTGGTGTGATGAGGTTTTGGGAAACTGTCTGAGAAAGTTGATCGACCCTAAACCATATCATGTCAGGAAGTTACAACTTGTTGCAACTGAAGATCGTCATTTAGAAAGCATACTGAGGAGGGTAGAGTCACCAAACTTGACATGGCTACGCTGGAACAATTGTCCCTTCTCTTGCCTGCCTCCCTGGATTCCGATGAAGAATAAGGGTTTTAGAAGTGGTATGAACCAAATTGAAAAAATTGTGGCAAGCAAAATCTCAGGTTAGGGCTAAAGACAATTTTGTATTTATTCTCTTTTTTTACTTTGCTGCCCTAATTTATGGTAGATTGTTGCTGCAATTGCTATACTAGCACAGGCTCTCGAATGCATTTGAAGGGTTTTGTAGATAAAGGCTAACATCTCTGTATTTTTCTTACTGTTGAAAGATGAATATTGTGTGGCAGGCACCTCTGAAGTTGCAGGAGCTACATGTTTATGCTCCTCTTTCAATGTTCCCAAAGTCCATTGGACGGATGAAGCACATCGAAAAGATTGTGGTGACTTGTATGTCAGATTTGATTCATCTCAAAACTTTACCAGAGGAATTCTGTCATTTGTCCTCACTGCAATACTTGCACCTAAGATGCCCAGATATGAAGTCGCTGCTTGATTCTTTTGGGTCGCACCTTAATCTCTCTCGCTGTCGGAGTTTGCATGGGCTTCCAAATTCCTTCGGGAATTTAATTTGACTTAAATATCTGAATTTGGAATATTGCTCCGATTTGACCTTGTTGGAGGAAACATTTGCAAATATCAGGACGCTTGAATATCTAAACCTTTCAGACTGCAAGAGTGTGGAAGTGTTGCCTCGCCAAGTTGCACATCAACTGTCCCTGGAAATATTAATCCTGTCAGAGACAAATTTAAAAGAATTGCCTGTGGATATTGGAAACCTAAGCAGTTTGGAAGAATTTTCTTTGGGAAATGCTTTGTTGGAAATGCTGCCCTGTTCTCTTGGTCACCTGAGCAGCTTGAAGAAGTTGTGGGTTTGTGATTGCCCAGAATTGAATCTTTGCCCTCATATGGCACAAAATGTCTACGGGTTCATCTTCCTCCCGACAAATTTGTTAGCCTGGATGGTTCGGGATTATGGTAACAATGCATTAGCAGAGCTCGAGCGTAAGTATCAAAAGTTCTGTTGTTGTTTCTTTCGCTTCAATTATGAATTTCGAATGAAATTTAGCTTTTGCAAATCAAGGATGGGGTGTGTACCTTGATTGCACTTTCGTTTAATGCTTTAATTCTGTCCATAACTAGCTTTTCGGACAGTTAAACTCGAAACTAGAAATTTCAAATCCTCTAAATATACCTGTTTGGTGTTACTGTAAACCTAAATTGGGTTTTACATTTTTTTGGTTGGCCCTAGCTCAATGTTAGAAAGAAGGATTTGAGCTATTGTATGAAGCTGCCACCATTATTATGTGAGACTCCGGTAGGCCTGAACCCCTTAAGGGACAGTTTTTATCACTACAGCTAGCTACCTCAAACCCTTCTCCATAAGATTTGAACCTGAGACCAGATGGGACTAAACTCCAAATAAACCAACTAATGTATGTACAGCTCATGGGTTTAAATTGGGTTTTCTAACTTGAATTCAAATTTCTCCCTGTGACCAAAATTGGGATCACAAACCTAGACCAAAATTGAGGATCACAAAGATATAAATGACCATGTAAGCAGCTATGGCGTAGTGTGCATGATCATGGTATGTTGAAAAATATGACTGATTTCAAAATCTTGAAAGTTAAAATAGAAACATTATTTCATGCACTACCAATTCTCAACGAAATAAGAGACTTAGTTCAAACCTTGAGACTCACTTTACAGCCCTCTACCACTATGGAAAACAACAAACTTTAGACCCTATAGGCTGCTAATAAGATGGAAGACCTGCTGACCCAAGGATACTGATGACCCTTCACTGCACTTCGGGACAATTCACATGATTTTACAACTTTTAACTTTACTTAAATTCTCATAAAATCGTGAATTTTTCAAATAGCTCTTTAACTTATCTGTATCCATTTAGATTATTATTCTTTTGATGTACATGTAATTACATTTGGCTTTAATAGTAAGTAGATATGATTAATACAATAGTAATTTTTATGATGCATATGGATTTCATTTAAAATTTTGCAAGGATTTGAACTTATTTGTATGATGCATGTGAATTTGATTAGTCTCTGTCTTAGACATGTGGGAACAATCCTTATTGTTAAAGATATGTATGATGCATGTGGATTTCATTTAAAAATTTGAAAGGATTTGAATTTATTTTGTATGATGCATGTGAATTTGATTAGTCTTTGTCTTAGACATGTGGAAACAATCCTTATTGTTAAAGATATGTATGATGCATGTGGATTTCATTTAAAATTTTGAAAGGATTTGAATTTATTTGTATGATGCATGCGAATTTGATTAGTTTTCGTCTTAGACATGTGGAAACAATCTTTATTGTTATTCTTAATCCATATTTATAATTTAAATATTTAATTAAATTTGCATAACATATCACATATTTTTTCTTCTATGCTACTATTTCCTATGCTCATGTGGGAACAATCCTTATTGTTATTCTTAATTCATATTTAGAGGGACAATCCTTATTTTTATTCTTAATTCATATTTATAATTTAAATATTTAATTAAATTTGTTTAACATATCACATCTTTTTTCTTCTATGCTACTATTTCCTATGCCTTACGGCGTTTCCTTTGCAACATATGGTGCAAATGCTAGTTTAACCCTATTTCAACTCTCCCTTGAAAATCATTTTACTCATTAAATTTCAACTTTAACTGGTTCAATTTGATTGACATTTGCTCAAGACCAAGGCCCCACCAGTTAATGGCTAGGCTTACAGAGGATAGAAACATTTTTTAAGGACCATGTGTTGATCTAAGCATGGTGAAGTTTTTAAATTGTAAATCATGTTTAAGGCAAGTTGTGCAGGAGAGAGAAGAACGGAGGGTCATCAATTCACCATCGGGAAGCACATCTCGTACGCCATGTGTATTTACAGAGCCAATTTACCTTGTTCTCTATTTTTTAATAAATTATTTAATATGTTGTACTAACATGCTGAAGAATTATTTTTTTTGCAGTTAAGGATCTTGGATACAATCATGGAAGGAGCCGAATGAGCCCTATATTTTATATTTTTTTTATGAATGTTTTATAAGCAATATTTTTTTATTTTTATTAAGTCATTGATATTGATATTGATATTTGTATTATTATATTTAATGGTAAAATTAGTTAATTTATTTGTATGAACTAATAAAAAAAATAGAAATTTAAATTTAAAAAATTTTAATATCTATTTTTAATTTTCAAAATATTAAGTATAATATTTAATTTTTGTCAAAATTTTAATTTTTTTCAACTTTAATAAACTTTATAAAATCTATTTAATTTTTTTTTAAATTAATGAAAAGTCAAATGTTTTTGACTAAAAACAAAAACAATATCACCTACCATAAGCAAGTTTTAAATTATGTTTGAACCAATAATATTTACTTTCGGTTTGAATTGGGGTAAAACTTGTTGAATTTTTTATGAAAATATTGACAAAGAGATGAGAATCAAAAATTTTAATCGAACTAATTGATGTTATTTTAAAATTGTTTATATATCTTTACATAATTTTTTTTCAATGGACAATAAACAATTTATGCTTATTTGTAACATGGCTAAAGAATCAATTATTTTACTTTAATAGTACTACCACATTAAAAGTATTAATGTGGTTGATATAAGCCTAAGGCTTCATTTGTATTACCATTGATAAATACACCATCTCTATCTACCAAAAAAGCATTATTGCAATACAAATATTATTATTATCATTATAATTAATAGCATTATAATTACCATTATTATTTAGTATTAAATGTTATTTATTATTATTTAACCCAGGGGATAATAAACCCAAGGGGTTAATACTAAAAACCCAAGGAATTGTTAACCCAAAGGAATAATATTAAACCCTAGGGATTACTATTATAAATCCAAGGTATATAAACCCTAAGAAAAATATTCTAAACCCTAAAATAGAAATGGTTGACCATGGTTGACAATGGTTGAATTTTATTTTGAGACAATCCTTATCACAATGCAATGTTGGACCATGGTTGAACATGATCAACCATATTTATTCAAGGATTTATAGTATTTATCTTATGTTTTATATAACTTGGGTTTATAATACTCATTTTGAAACCCTAGTGAAGTAACGGGGAAAAGAGGAGGGGGATTAGGGCACAGTTTGGGTGAGGCCGAGGCGACAGAGGCTACAGAGATAGTCACGGCGGACGCCGAGGACCCTGAAGAGATGAAGAAGGAAAGGGGGTATATGTGACAAAGCTCAATCACCTGGTAAAAGACGAAAAAATTAGTTCCCTTTAGAAAATTTATCTCTTCTCATTGGCTGTTCAGGAGCACCAGATCGTGGGTGACGGCAATGGCCATGACGAACTCAGCGTTAAGTGCAGCAAAGAGGTGGCCACAGCCAACCGCGAAGCCATAATTTTGGCCAAGTTTTCGATTATTCTCGTGAGGAGGGGTTATTGGGGTAATAATATCAAGAAACCCCACATTGTACCTGTCAAGATCTCTAGTAAATGTGGCTCCGGAACAGACAGAATGGTGCCCTCACCCAGGGGTGCCAGGATCGTGGTTACTCGCATGCCTAAGAAGGTTCTACAGTTTGCTGGAATCGAAGACGTGTTCACCTCCTCGCGAGGGTCAACCAAAACTCTCGTAAATTCTGTCAAGGCCGTCAAGACGCTGGAGGAGTACCCACAAACTACAGAGCATTATGGAGACATTGAAGCTGCACGGTCCTACATGACCCAGAGGACCACAAAACCACCTTTCCTGGTAACTTCTAATCACTTTCAAATTTTTATTAAAACCCCTTCGGGGAAGTCTAACTTGATTTGGTTCCTTACAATAGACTGTGTTATGAACCTAAAGAATATCATCGCCCAACAAATTAGCTACCCAATTGGACTACAACATTTGTTATATGGGGTTAGAACCCTGCAGGATCTCAGATCCATTTTGGACTAGAACATTATGTTAGAATCTACTATAACACTCAACCTGAGGCTGAGAGGTGGTGCAACAACTTTTAGTTCAACCAAACAAATAGAAGGGGGTAGTGGGACAAGCACAAAACAAAAAACGACACAGATCCACAATAGAAGCACAAAAATGGAGGCATATCCTTCAGGAACATCTTATAAGGGGGAAAACTCCTACAGTGGTCCCAAAGCAAGCTCGAACAGAACCTAGTCCATACATTGTAGAGCAAATGAACTATACACCAGAACTAAATATAGATATACCAGAAACAAATGAGGCATGTAAGAATTTTGAATCACAAGCCATCATTTGTTGATTCAACTATGTCTGGCCAAAACCTTTTGAACTTTTCCATTGGATATTCACAAAATGGACTCTACACTGTGAGATCCACCTCTGTTCCAGGGGGTTTTGATTGTCAAATTATAGTCAACAGAGATAAGAGACATTGTGCTACAGGAGGGACCATGGTTTTGGTGATCTACGGGTCTTTTCATCACACCATGGTTCTCATAATTCTATTCCAATATATGGTTGTTTCCAGGATGCTAGTGGGTCCGTCTGCACAACCTCCCATTACACTTCTGGGACCAACAGGTTCTTTCAGGTATAAGTAACACCATTGGCAGATATATTAAAATGGACACACAAAGAGTGGAGGAAAGAATTTTTACATTCACATGCATCTGTATGGAAGTAGATCTCAGTAAAGGCTTACCAGATCACATACAGCTAAAGCATAAACAATGCAACTGGACATAGACACTATACTATGAAAACACAACGTTTAGGTGCAGAATATGCCAGCAAACAGGACATCTACAAAATACATGTCCTGAAGACAAAAAATAATGCCGAAGGAAGAAGAAAATAGGGAAACAACACAAGGGTTGGAAATTCCCCCCACCAGATCCTAAAGAGGAGGAGGAGTTTGAGGTGGAAGAGCCCATACCAAATGAGAACAATCAAATAGACAAAGAAGCAGAAATCTAGGAGACATCTCCACAACGACCTATGGACTCACAACCAGAAAAGATGCCAGATACAATGGAAAACAATGGAACCAAAAGACTACACACATCAGACACCTCTGATTCTGACAAGGAAAATCTCCGACTATGCGCTGAAAATCCACTTCAACTTGTATGCACGATGTCCTCTCAAGGGGAGTGGCGCAGGGTCGAGAAGAAAAATGGGAGGAAAACATGACTTTCTCCCCATATGTACATTAAACTTTTTTTAACAAACCCCTGATCTGAGGTCATTTGACTTGCAGATGAAATGCGACTCAACATATACAAAATGTAATTTTGTTTTCATTAATAAAATTACGACTTTTCTTACGGGAAAAAAAAACTTGGATTTATAATATTAATTCCTTTGGGTTTATAATCCCTTAGATTTAATACTAAAATTCCAAGGAATTATAAACCCTAGGGATTAATATTAATTACAAACCCTATAAATAATATTATATGCCATTGACTTTTTAATATAAAACCCAAGAGATTATAAACCCAAAGGAATAAAATTAAACCCACATTATTAAGATTATAAACCCAAGGTATATAAGCCCTCAGCTATTAAATCCTCGAATACATGGGTGGCCATGGTTGATCATCGTCCAACATCGCATTGTGACTGATTGTCTCAAACTGAAAATCAACCATTTTCAACCGTGGTAAACCATGTTTATAAATCCAATGTATATAAACCCTTGGTTGACCATGATTTATATTGAACCTAAGGGATTAATATTATAAACCTATGAATACTATTATACCTGAGGCATATGAACCCTTAGATTAATATACCCAGGGGAATGATATTATAAACCTAAGGGAATAATAAACCCATGGGATTAATAATATAAACCCAAGGGAATATAAACCCTAGGGTTTTTAGTAATAATCAATTGGGCTTATTATCCCTTGGGTTAATAATATTCCCTTGGGTTTATAACTCCTTGGGGTTCTGTTATTAACCCCTTGCATTTATTATTAACCCCTTGGGTTTATACTATATATTCATTTAGTTTATAATACAAATATTATAAACCCTTGGACCATGGTTGACCGTGATTGATTTCAAATCAAGAGAATATTTCTCACAATGCAACAATGGACCATGGTTGACCATGGCCCATTCTCATATTAAGACAATGTTTCTCACAGTGCGACGTTGGACCATGGTTGACCATAGTTGACCATGATTGATATTATAAACCCAAGGGAATAAAAAATCATTGGGGATCAATACTAAAACCCAAAGGACTATAAATCTAAGGGAATAAAATGAAACCCTAGGGATTGATATTATTTATTTTTTTTGCTAGGTAAGCACCCATTAGGGATTTAAACTAGTGACCTATCACAAGGAGTGCCTTAACAGTACACCCATTCACCGTCAATCCAAAGCCCCATGGGTTAGGGATTGATATTATAAACCTAAGGGATAAAGATTATAAACCCAAGGTATATAAACCCTAAGATAAATATTATAAACACTAAAATAAACACGGTTGAGCATGGCTAATTTCAATATTGACCATTATTGATTTTCATATCGAGACAATTTTTGTTACAATGTTACGTTGGACCATGGTTGACCATGAGTGATTTCCATATTAATACAATCTTTGTCACAATGTGACATTTGACCATGGTTGGCCTTGTATAATACTATAAACCAAAGGGAATAATAAACCAAAGGGTTTGATGATATAAACCCAACGGAATGATAAACGCAATGGATTAATACTAAAACCCCAAGGGATTATAAACCCAATAGAATAAATTAAATCTAAGGGACAAACATTATAAAACCAAGATATATAAACCCTAAGATAATATTTAAACACTAAAGTAAACATGCTTGAACATGCTTCATTTTCGTATTGAGACAATCCTTATCACGATGTGACATTGGACTATGGTTGACCATGGCTAATTTACATATCAAGATAATCTTAGTCATATTGCGAGGGTTGACCATGGTTGATTTTCATATCAAGACCATCTTTGTCACAATGTGATGTTCGACCATGGTTGACCATGGTTGATTTTCATATCAAGATAATCTTTGTCACAATGCGACGTTCGACCACAATTGATCATGATTGTCCGTGATTATCATATGGACACAATTTTTGTGACAATGCGATATTCGTCCATGGTTGACCGTGGCTGACTATGATTGACCATGATTAAGCATGATTGATATTATAAACCCAAGGGATCAATATTATAAACCCAAGGGAATATTAAAGCCACGGAATCAATATTATAAACCCAAGGGATTCATGCTAAAACCCTAAGGGATTACGAATCAAAGGGAATAATATTAAACCCAAGGGACAAATATTAAAAACACAAGGCATATAAACCCCAAGATAAATATTATAAACACATAGTTGACCATGGTTGATTTTCATATTGAGAGAATTATTATCACAATGTGATGTTAGACCATGGGTGACCATGGTTGATTTCGATATCAAGAAAATTTTATCACAATGCGACATTCAAGACCATGGTTGATTTACATATCAAGACAATATTTGTCACAATGTGACGTTGGACCATGGTTGACCATGACTGACCATGATTGATTTTCATATCGAGACAATCTTTGTCACAATGCGACATTCGACCATGGTTGGCCATGTTTCATTCTATAAAACATGGTTGACCATGATCAACCATGGTTATGATTGTCCATAATTGTCCATGATTGTCGAGGATTTTCATATGGATACCATTTTTGTCATAATGCGATATTCAGCCATGGTTGACCATGAGTCACTATGATTGACTATGATTGACATTATCAACCAAAAAGGATAATAAACTCAAAGGATTAATATTAAAACCCCAAGGGGATAGCATTAAACCCAAGGAACAAATATGTTAATCCCAAGATATATAAACCCTCAGATAAATATTATAAACATATGGTTGGCCATGGTTTATTTTTAGGCTGAAACAATTCTTATCACAGTGCAATGTTAGACCATGGCTGATTTACATATCGAGACAATGTTTGTCACAATTCGACGTTAGACCATAGTTGACCATGGTTGATTTTCATATCGAGACAATATTTGTCACAATGCGATGTTAGACCATGGTTGAACATGGTTTATTTACATATCGAGATAATATTGACGTTAGACCATAGTTGACCATGATTGATTTTCATATTGAGACAATCTTTATCACAATGTGACATTCGAACATGGTTGAACAAGATTTACCATGGTTGGCCATGTTTCATTCTATAAAACATGATTGACCATGACCAACCATGGTTAACCATGGTTGACCATGATTGTCCATGATTTTCATATGGAGACAATTTTTGTCATAATGCAATATTCGACCATGGTTGACCATGACTCGCTATGACTGACCATGATTGACCATGATTGATATTATAAACCCAAAGGAATAATAAACCCAAGGGATTAATATTTTTTTTCTACGTAATGCTAAATTTATTATATTAACAAAGAGGTGGTAAATTTACAACATGACCGTAGTCAAGCACCCTGCTCCTACGGGAGGCAGTTCTATCCAAAACATGCATATTTGAAAGATGTCTGATTTTGTTTCCCACGCAGGGGAATAATCTCTGAAGCATGAGACAAGTCAAAAACTCAAAAAGAAAAGACCAAGGGAGAATCAACACTGAAACACGAGACAATAACAGAAACCCATGACTGTGCCGCCTTACATCCCTGCCCTATGGACAGGGGCATTCTACAAAGAAAGAGGCATGGATGGCCTTCCTATTCATCAATGGGCTCTTTAGTAATTCGACACCAGCCCATATCAGGTGGTTCCTCTAACTGTGTCACATTCTGAGCATCAGTGCCCAGATCTACCATCATCGGCTCTCACACACTGCTTCTTTGCTCATTTGTTTCCCGCTGAGGCGTGTTCTCCGTAGCCAGCTGAAAAGATGAAGAGGGGTCCTGGATAGCCCTCGAATTTTCTGCTTGTGTCCTTAAATCAACAGCCAAACCTTCCTCCTGAAACACCACAGTAAAATAGGCTGTGATCCTAGGCCTATTGAGAGCACTGTCAAAGGTGAAAATGATAGAGCCTATGGCAGGAAACGGACCGGGTCGAGAGTCAGAGGCTCAAGACCTTCCTCTTCTGCTGCGAGAAGAAGGCCCTCTTCTTGGAGGATGGTTCAAGTCGCTAGAGGATGATCCGTTGGGGCTCTTCTCGGCTGCCCTCTGCAACTGCCTACTCTAGGTCTCAATCGAGGCATCCTGTGGATGATAGTGGCCCAGATCCAGAGATTTTGTTGTGGGTCGATAGCTTGGATGCGGCGATGCCTCCCAATTGAGCCTCCTCTGCCTAGAATGAACGTGTTCTTTGGGTTTGCCAAATTCCTGCACTTCTGCATTAACCAAAACCAAACACAGATATCAGATGCCAAGAGAAAAGAGCGGGAGGGCCGACTTGCAATACCTGAGCAATATTCGGGGAGGGGAGTGACCAGCCTCGCAGAGAGGACCAAGATAATCAGCACCTGGGTCCAATTCCCTGCCTTCTCTCTGAGTTTCTTATCATGCGCAGAGGAGTGCCGACAGAGCGGCAGCGCCAACGAATTTACCATCTCCCTCGTCCTTCCTCTGGTTTTAAGGTTACAGGCCTTGTCTTGGGAGTCGCCTCCCATTACTGCTCCCTTGATGGCTTGAGCCCTCCACTGCACGCTGATGCGTGTGAAACTTAATTCCCTCACTGTGAGCGTGGCGTTCCCGCTGAACCACTGATATAACGTGCCCTGAGTGACGGTCATGTAGGTGTGCCACGCGCTTTGTAGCATTTGCCTTTCACGTATCCTATGCAGGTCGGGCTGTTAAACCAATGAGCCAAACATGGTCTCCATACGTTTATTTAAATTTATAGCAATTGGTTGATCAAAACATGTTTTAAAAATATACAATTATTATTATTTTTTTTTAATAAAACATTGGTTGTAATAATTAACAATATTACTATTTTATTATTAAAAATATTTATCAGAATATTTATAATAGACACCTAATACCGACTGTTTCAAAAGAAATTCCAACACTTCAGTGGATGGATATTCAAGAACCACGATGAAATACACAAAACTCTTTGTCACGACATCTTCTATTAATTTTTTCTTTCAAGTCATTGTTCATGTCATTATTATTGAAGGAGTGGCCAGAATGAGAAAGGAGAAATATGCGGTGACGATATTTAGTCAATTCTCCCTTAAATTTAAGGCATGTTATCACGATATCCTAATTTTAATATTTATATACAAATTAAATTAAATTTAAACATTAAAGCACAATATACTTCAAGAAAATACAATCACAATGTAGTTTTAAATGCACATTACACCAATTTTTGTAAATTTCTTACCTGTTGCTTGTGGATTCAAACTAAGATACAAACAAAAATAAAAAACGTTTCAAGATGATCAATCATGGTGAGCGTTTACTGTACCCAAATAAATTCGAAAGTATCTTCAAAACAATAAGAAAGTGACGGGGTCCCCACAAAGACTTTTGCGTGAAACCTCTGAAACGACGCTGCGAGCAACGCGGATAGCAATGCCCCCAGGGCAGGAGTCTTTTTCTCGATATATGTGTTTAACGTGCACGTCATAATAAAAAAACTTGAAACACATGCATGTCTGGGTGTGGAATTCTGTTTGTAAATGTAAGACAAACCACAATATGTGGTTAAGGTAGATGGTGCCTTGTTGCGGTCGGGATTTATCATATTTAATTCAATTTTAATTTTCCCTATAAACGAGTCTATCCCCAATGTATTTTGAACTTGGAAATTTGGGAAAATATTGTAAACCAATCATTAGACAAAAACATGGTGCATAAATTTAGTGAATTTTGTATTATCTTAGGTTGTGATAATGGTGATTAATTCTAGACACTGAACTTTTTTTCCATGCTACAGATCCAAGGAAACCATAGTTCCGCCTCGAGCTCTGTGCATATGAGATAATGATGCAAAATGCCTCGACGCCATATGCCCCTAGACTGATTTCCACACAACTTAGAAGCACTGTTAACGCTTCGTGATCACCTGCATTTCAATAATGCATTACAATGCGTTGATCTAGAACAAGTGGACCATTAATCTATACAACCGTCGTAGTAATAATGTTAAAAACAATGGAGCTATATCAAGAACCATGATAAACAATGTGAGAAAAGATAATCTAATAGTGGGAGTGAAAAATACTGATTCGATAATCAATGCAAACACAAACTGGATAGTTGAAGTAAGCTCGACATTAAATAGTAACTCGACAACCCTCATCGTTGAACCAACCAATGCACAGTAAATAATGATAAAAACAACAGGGCTATACTAATATCCATGAAAAACGTTGTGAGAAACAATAATCAGATAGACTGAACAAAACAAACAGACAGCATGCGAAGCCATGAGCAATGTATAGAATCAATGGTGAAGAGAACATGAAAGAAAATATGGTTGTGCCAAGGATGTGAAGGCCGAGCAATGAAATAGAACCGATAGCAAACCAAAAATAAACGATTTGTCTTTCCACCTAACATGTGGCGTTATAGCTATTCCAATGCAAACGATTCATGATGGGGCAAGCAATTTAATGATTAAAAATGGTTATATTATATTGTAACGTAAATCATCCTGACGACATCATATTTCATCCCTTCAAAAACTGTTTCAATTGCTTAAATGTGGTTGCGCAATGTGAAGCACACACAATCGATCCATAAGTAAGTCTTAAATGTGGTTGCGCCATGTGAAGGAAACCCAATCGCTCTTATGCAATTTTATTTAAAAATTTTAAAAAATAACATATCATAATTTCCGCAGATTACTTCATATTCCCTGACTACATGTCAGCTGCATATCCGTAGATATGCTTCTCAAATAAAACATATTCTTCCCACATTTAATCTCATCCATCCATTTTTTTATTAAAAATAATCAACACCGACTCTTCCACCCCAGGTTTAAGTAGGAGGAGGAGAGTCTTCGGCTAATAATCATAACAGACTAACTAATAAAAAAATACTTTAGAAACAATTTAGTTAATAGATGAAATAGATTACATAATTTAGTTGAAATATGTTTTTGAATATAAACATACCTTTAATATTTTAAAAAAATGCACACACCTTTACAATTTAAATTTATAGTTTTACTAATTTGTAACAAATTTAGGAAAAAATGAAACAATAAAAATTATAAACCCAAAACTTCCATTCATATATTAGAAGTTATTTTATATTAGTTAGAGTTCGCTTTTATTGCATAGTGAAAAAGTTCGTTGAAAGGCGACTGGACTGAGAGAGTCGATCTCCGTGACCTCGAACAAGCTCCAGCATCCAAATCCCACCCCAAACGTCATATTATTCATTCACAGATATACGATCCGACGGAACCGTAACTTCGAGAGGACTTTCGGTAAATTATATATGAACAAATTTACAGGGAACAAAATCACGTGGCTGATCTTCTATCAAGGAGAGGTATCGAAGGAGCTGGAGAGGTTTTACTTTGCAGCTTTCGTACCAGACTTTATTGATAAATGCAAGCATAATCATATATGAATAGTTACTTGATAGGGGACATAGGTTTTTTTAGGAAATCTTTGTAAAATTGTTTGGTTCAGTGATAGGATCATAGATAGTAAATATGTTATGGTTTTTTGGCCCAAGATTTAGAGGGAAGAGTGAAAGCCTGTTTTTTTACAATCATTAGCGAGTTATTTTAGGTGGTTTTTTCGGGGTTTTCCTTGAATAAGGGTGATGAGTCAATGCATTGCCTATTAACAACTAGAAATGATTGTACTCACTACTTTAACAATTAAATTATGATAAGTTTTCTCACTTTTGAAAAAAATGTTTAATAACCTATACTGACTAATAAAAAAATAAACACAATATAAATCAAATTTCTGTATAGCATATCAAGAAGTAATGAAAAATAAAAACTATTGAAAAAAAAGGATTATGTATTTTTTTTAATAGAAAAGAAACATTTTTTTCTATTAAAAAACATATAGATAGGGAGAAGGGGTGCTTATATCAATGGACCTTATTATTCCATATTTTATTGGGGTTGTCTACCGAGCTACCCAGACCTGAATTGGGTGCACCATCAAAAACTCCTCGACTACCCAGAATATCCGGCAGTAATCAGAATTTCCTAAATTTCTGCAAAATTTTATTCAAAATTTAATCGGATTTTCCATTATTTTCTGAGAAAATTTGCAGTCTCACTGGACTTCGCAAATATTTTTATTTAGTGGCCTCTGGCCTACATAAAACGCTTTCTGCCCATATCCATGGACCTTATTCCTTAGTTTCATACTCATACGCCTGTGGCCGATTTTCGACAATGTGAAGTTGAGATTAGGATCCGTAATTCGTTTGATTGTTGCAGTCCAAGTTGGCTCCATAGCTGACGCCAAGAATGTCACAATATCGCTTGTAGAAGCCGATGCGATCCTGCTGCCTCGAGTCGGTTCCTTTCCCGCATTCTAGCCCACCGTTGACGATGTTCGTCACCACTCCATAGCCGGGTACCCTGCCGGCGGCGCTGTCGCTGCTGGACGGAGTCCATTTCCCGGTCAGGACGTCGTGGCAGGAAGGCTTTGGAGATTGCGCGGTCATCCAGAACCAGATTGCCGTCTTGAAAGAAACTGTGGCATCGCTAGCAACAATGTCGGGGTTGTTTATGCCATCGAATCCGATTGCCTTCCCGGCCGGTCCATAGTTGTAGTTCCTGAAAAGCCCAAAGCAAATCAATACGAACATGAAGGTCCATTAAAATAATTAGTAAGAAGATATAAGTATAAATGACTGACCATTGTAACTGAATAGGTCCTCGCCCGTAGTAGCTCTTTCCAGATACGCAGGGCCATTGGGAGGATGCCTGGCAGTACACCGCGGGAGGATTTCCCTGCTCCTCTTTGTAGCAGTAACCCCAAGCATACGGGCCATCTGGGGCTGACTGCCACCCGCCTGTTTAAACCCAGTTTTCTTTTTATATAATTTCGTCGCTAACTACAGTGAAGTGAAAATCCGATCAGATAATTAATGAATGGTTAGGGAAGTGTAAATATTACCAGTGGTTTCGTGGGAGGTTTGGCCTAAGAAAGCAGCGAGCTCTCTTTTGTTAGTAGTGACATCACCAGAGGTGCCGAAGCCGGGGAAAGCATTGGCAGCCGCTATGAAGGCAGCGTATGAGTAGAATCCATTGGCTTTGCAACTGCTGTCATCTTTGTATTTCAACAGTTGATTGAAAAGATCTTCGGTAATCATGGATACAACTCGGTTTCCGCTGGGAGTGGCCTTGGTGGGGGTAGGCGGTGGTGGGGTGCGTGTGGGAGTCGAACCTCCTCCCAACAGTTGATTGAAAAAATCTTCAGTAACGATTGATGCAACTCCCTGACCACAATGGGCCGGCGTGTTTCCACACAATCCCCATTCGCTGCAACACAGCCCTCCAGAGCAAAGCGCTCCACCTGCTTGCTGTCCGCAATCCTCCGCGGAAACAGAAGGCAAACCCATGATCATCGCCATTGCACTGAAGATTACTAATGTCGTCGCAAGGAGAATCGAGCTCAGTTTCCCTATAGTCCCCGCCATCTTTAGCCTGCAAATGTTTGCAAACTCTTGTAATAATTGAAGCCCCTGACCCCTCCTTTTACAGCAAAATTTCCCTCGACAAGCAGGGGGGCCAATTACTGCCATTCAACTGATCTTATCGAAAGAAAGACTAAACTCTTCTCGATTGAAACCTCCAGCAGTGCATATTGAATTTGGTACGAACTTATGTGTTGAGGATTATGCTTTTTAGTTGCTTTTTGGAACGAGGCCATGGAAAATAAAGTTATCAACAGTTTAACGCGTTTTTCCTTTCATTCATTGACTGGTGCGTCACCGACTTTGAGATCATTGAATAAGTGGACGTAGATGGCCCACTCTGTGTTAAAGGTGGGCGACGGCGGCTTATTCACGCAGCTGACTTATTTGTGTCAATTCCCTCCAATTACGGAGGTACATGTCACAAAATCTATATCCCCGATGAATTGAAATTCTAACAAAAAAAAGACGATAATTCATTATTATTGGAGGGTCAGTCAGAGCGAAGTTCTTTATATGGCCTATTTGTAAATACTTATTCCTTGGTTATTAGTGGTATTTTAATATTTCTATATTTTCCATTGATATAAATTGATACACTTATGGCTGGGTTATTAATCTCTCTATATTATAGGCTTTGAACTATATTAATTTTATTTTTGATTACATATTTTTAGATCATACCATAATATATGACTTATGATATAAATAAACAATAACAATAAAAATTCAATTATTTCTTGAAATTTTAATAGGAAAATTAAGTTTGAAAATGTATAATATGTACTATTGTTACCAATGTATCATTTTCATTGAAATTTAGAATATTAACTTTTAAATTATTTTTTAATTTAATTTAATATTAGTTTGAAATTAGTATTACTCCATAAATATTAGATGTTTGAGGAGTACCATTCATATATAGGCATATTTGGGATCATTCAAATTTTCATAAAATTTTATATTTTATTTTTTGATAAATTACGACTAATATATGTTTTCTATTACTTCAACACTGTCTTTTAGTGTACTATTTCATGTTTTGTACAACTTCACCACTTAGCTTTAATGCATTGTTTCACTAATCACTACTTCACATAATATTTTTTCACCCAACACATGTCTAATTGAGAGTTTTAATATTTGTTTGTTATAATGCACAATAGTAGTGCAATAAACAAAAGACTAAAGTCCATTGTACCAGAAAATAATTGACCTTGACTTCCTGACTTGTGAACTTGTTTCATAGAAGAAAAATATGTAAATAAATTAGTTCATAAATTCTAAATTCTTAGTTCACTAGTAAACTTAACATAAAACTTTAAATTCGTTAGATTGTGGGATGCACTAAAGTGGATTGGAATGGCTTCCAATGTGACTATTAGATCAAATGCTAATGGTGCCTCTCAAACTAGTGGATATGGATTTGGAACTACAACTTATACTGGTATAGAGGCATAAGGATATCGGATAAGAAGAAAATCCAAATGAAATGGCTTGCTCTATTATGAGGCTTTAAGGTAAGCTGCTTTTTCCACCTTCTATGCTATAGGCCTAAAGTAGGGTACAAATAAACTTTCATGTAGGTTTTTGACATGATGGGCTTAGCTCCTGATATATCTAGGGAATTTTTTACTAATCTAATTAGTGGCTCGAAATCTTGGTTCCAACGTGTTCTCTTCATAACAACACGGTAATGACAATTAGAACATGATAGGATCTTTTGTTGGATTTGTTGTGGCTTAATGTTTGTGTGAAAGAATTGGAACATATTCTTCTACCATGTCCAAAACTATCATTGATGCTAATGTTATTGAAATTGGTGCTTAAACTATTGGGTTGAAGGTAAAGGTCTAGGGATAATGACCAACTAAGAATTGAAAATGGTGAATATGAAACACATTAGCTAACTAGATAGAGTACTCACTAAACCACTGGTTAAGTTAAGTCAATTCCCTTCCTGCAACGTCAATTTGACTGTTGTGTAGAATGATGGGCTAAATTCGAGATAAAATATTATGTTAGAATCCACGCCCTTTATTCCAGCTCTGAAATGCCCTCCCTAAAGAAACGAGACAAGACATGACTTCCTAGATACAATAAGCTAAGTTTGTTTCCCAACCCACTTAAGGAGAAGTTGTCCTCTATCATCATATTATAGGAATTTAAGTAAATCTACCATCATTTGTAACATATGCATCATAGACAAAGTCCTAAAGCATTAGATAAAAAAAAAAAATCATGCACTACATTTGGTAAAATATCTCTAGTTGATATTTATGCAATAAACTAATTTAGACACTATATAATTGTTCGTTGTTATTTATGCAATAAACAAATTTAGACACTATATAACCGGCTACCAAGTCTTTTTGTACACTGATCACTTTGCCATTCGATATTTAGCTAATAAAGCTATAAAAAATGGTCGAGTAACACTCTGGCTATTTCTTTTGCATGAGTTCTACATTACTATTAAAGATCGTCCGAGGAAGGAAAACCCAGTTGCTGATTTTCTATCTTGAATCCCAAAGGTGAATGATCCACTAGCGACAGATGACCAATTTTCGGATGAACACCTGTTTGCCATGGCAGTCAAGATGCCATGGTACACAGATGTGGAAAATTATCTCGCAGTAAGGAAGCTACCTAAACATTTGATGACAAGGGAAAGAAAACTGATCGTTCAGCGCAGCACCCGGTTCTCTTGGATAGGCAGATATCTTTTTCATACAGGGGCCGACATGTGTATACGTAGATGTATCCGCGAGGACGAGATCCATGACATTCTTAAGGCTTTCCATGACGAGCCATGCGGGGGACATTTCGCAGATCGAAGGATAGGACATAAGGTATTACAAATGTGTTATTATTGGCCCACTATTTTTAAAGATGTTAAGAAATATGCCTAGGCCTGCGATAGTTGCCAAAGGATGGGCTAGCCTAGCCAATCTGATGAAATGCCTCTGCAGCCCCAATTAGTTATAGAGCCCTTTGAGTGTTGGGAATTGGACTTCGTGGTTCCATTCCATCTGCCATCCAATCAAAAGGCCTACATATTGGTAGCCATAGATTATGTTACAAAATGGGTGGAAACAATAGATTTAGCAAGAGCCACAGAGGAAGCAGTGATTAACTTCCTTTTTGGGCTATTTGTGTGGTATGGATTACCGCAAGAAGTGATCACAGATAGGGGAAAGAAATTCACAATGCACAAGATTACTGCCACTCTCAGAAACCATCATATTACACACAAGATCACTTCCCCATATCACTCGCAGGTGAACGGGAAGGTCGAAAGCACCAATAAGGTTATAGAAGCAATTCTAACCAAGACAGTCTCAACACAACGACGAGATTGGGCTGCTAGACTGCCAGAGGCCTTGTGGGCATATGGTACGACTTGGAGGAATACTACTGGATACTCTCCATACCAGCTTGTGCTCGGTAAAGAACTAATTTTTCCAATCGAATTTGAAATAAAGACTCTAAGAACAACCAAGGAAGTGGGGTTGGATTTAACAGAAGCCCAAACCAAGCGACTTTAGCATATCAATGAACTAGATGAGGCTCGACTGCTTGCTTTGCAACGAAATGCAATAATTCAGCAACAAAGGGCAAAATTGCATGACAACCTTATCAAGAAGAAAACATTTCAAAAAGGGGATTGGGCACTTCTGTATGATTCCAGATTCCAGGACTTCTAGGGAAAGTTGCAAACAAGATGGCTTGGCCCTTACAAGATTCAAGAAGTGCATAATAATGGTACTCTTACCTTGACTACCATTGACGGATCTGACCACTCTTTTAAGGTAAACGAGCATCGAGTGCACCTGTATCATCAACTGCTTACTAAGGAGTCTTTCTGCGAGTAGGTACGCGAGGACCCCTCCATGCAAATTTTAGCTGCAGGGACTGAGGACCCAATAAATTTTTCTTCAAAAAATTGAAATTTCTTGAGAAATTGTAAATAATGTACATATCCTTTTTAATTGAGATTAGGCATTACCATGTAAATATGAATTTTTTAGGGATGTTTCACAAAGTTTGGAAGTTTTTTTCCTCTTTTTGTTTTTGTTCCTCTTTTGGTCTTTTTCCAAATCTAAATCTCCCTTGATACCAAGAAATTTAATGTTTAAATCCTTTACCAATTCGAGACCCAACAATAGAGCTTCATACTTAGCTACATTTTTGGTAGCTTCAAATTCCAATCTATAGGCAAATTTGAAAGTATGACCAAGGGGAGATTTTAACACAATGCAAACACCTTTGCCATGTCTAGAAGCTACACCATCAAAATACATATACCATACTTGATTCTTTAAATCAACAATCTTTTCATCCATGGGAACTACGAAGTTAGACAAAATAGCATAATTCCCAAGGCTAGGTTGTTCTATTATAATATCATTATGAGGCCTCTTAGGGTCTTCCACGTGAAATATTCTTTCAAGATCCCTATCAAGCCTTATAAAACCATTTCCTCCCAGAGAAGGAATAGTAGCATAATTCCAATTCATTTGAATACTCCCTCCCATATGAGAAGCCCACTTTCTCGAAAGAAACATACCCCAAGCGTGAGGCACATCAATCACAATGATGTCTATGGAAATCATTATATTAGGATAAATAGACAAATACACTTATAAACCCTTAATTAAACCATGCACTTCATCTGTCTTAGAATCCATGGTGCAAATGTTGTGATAAGGTCTAGAAATCCTTAAGTTGAGTTGTTCCATGACCCTTTTGGTCATGACACACACTAATGCACCAGAATCCAACATGCAGTTTTACAATTGAAAACCATTAATAAGTAAAGTAATATGGAATGGTTGATGATATTTATTATCTAGTTCCATAATTTTCAAATACACTGGAGCATCTTGATAACCAACTTCAGGAGCCTTTTCATGAAAAACATCACCACGAGGAGAATCAATAGCCTTCAATAACTTAGCCTTCTGGGAGGGAATATTTATTATCTCTATGACAGAAACCAAGGTCTTAGCATTATTAATTCAACCTCCCAAATCAATATTCAATCCAGAGTTAGAATTCAAACCAGGGTTAGAAACTCTGGGAGTAATCTGATTTTCACATTGCTCCTTATTTCTCTATCGATAAGTTAATCCTTTATCTCAAGAATTCTCCAAGATTTGTTCTGAAGAAGGCTTTTCACCAAATAGCTCAGACATCATGTCCTTCTCATCATTAAAGGTATTTATACTATAAGAAGATTGAATTTTTTTCACATCATGACTGTTTTCGACAATTTCCATCCATTCTTCCATGGATAAGTGATGCTCATCACCAACAATATTAATTTGATTACTTTCCCCAATCATTCCACCATCCATAATTCTCTTTATAGTAGGAAAAGTAGCCTCATCACTAAGGGCATCACAAGCTCTACAATAAGGAGGAGCTTCTTCTACAACATGAGCAGACTCAAGTGGATTTGGTGGTCTCTGCTCATTTGATGGGCCCCTCTTTTGCCAAGCATTATTATTTCAATTCTTCCTAGGTTTGATGTTTTGTGCTTGCGATCTTTCCTTTTGAACCAACCTCGCTTCCATAGCACTGATTTCTTTAGCATGATTTGACATCATTTTTTCTTGATTAATTTCCATGTTCTTAATCATTTGGGTCAATTATTTAATAGGATCACAATCAACCTCTTTAATTTCTTTTCCTTTAGAATCAAGATATTTACTTGGACCCCTATCAAAACCTGGAATCTTAGATTTCCCAAACGCTTTCCTACATTGTTCCATTTCTTCAGCCAAAGTCTGCGCAACCCTATAATCATTAGGTTTAGCGCGTCTCAGCTCATAAGATGTATCATTGTTAAATGCATTGAGATAATATTCCAAAAGAGACTTATCAATAGGTTTATGATCTTGAGGTAAATCTCTAACAATACCATTAAATATTTTATTAAATTCTTCCACAATCTCATTTTCATTCTTCTTAATGGTGCTGATAGCTCTAAGTAAGTGCCTTTCTTCCTTTTTATCTCCAAATTATCCTTAAAAGTAGTAATAATCGATTGCAATGAATCAAATGAATTATCATGCTTTTCTGTAAACCAATCCAAAGCATATTCTTCCAAAGAAAGGACAAAAAGGCTCATCTTCACATCTTCATGATTATAGTCAGGACCTCTAGAATATTTTCCCAACCAAGACATAAAATCTTTGAGATGATCTTTAACACTAACCGCATTATTTCCTTGAAAAGATGGCAACTTTTCAAGACCATTATCTAGAAAATCATGCGAATAACCTTGAATGTTAGCAAAGTTACAAGGGGAAAACAAGTCCATGACATCCTATTCAACCGTATCAAGGAAAATAAAATGGATATCAGGGATAGCTTCCTGTCCAATATTATCAAGGAATCTACGAGAAAGAAGGTTGTTTAATCAAACTCTAAGAGCCCTTTTAGGTTCTGGAGTGGGATTATACAAAAGACTTGGATTCCTTCTAGTAGAGATCCTTGCAGAAAATGTAACAAGTGGAATCGCCACTTGAACAAGAACCTAACTCTAAAAACCCAATATGCTAAGAATCTAAATTTAGTGAATAAACTGAGTCAAATTAAACTTATCCCCGACAACGACACCAAAAAAATGTTGTTGCCTAATATGTACACCTAAGTGCGTGAAAAGTTTCTAACCCCGAAGGAATAATCTTTAAGGCACAACCCTCAGAGTAGGGGTTTTCACATATTCCCTACTCACTAGGTTTAAGCTCTCTCCTAAATAAGCTAAGGGGGGTAGTCCCTAAGGATAGTTATAAAGGGAAAACTTGTTGCAACAACAAGTCTAGGAGACTAAGGGCAAGGAAATTCTTTATCTAAGCAACTTGGGTAAAATTATTTAGCAAGATTGATTACTAAAACAGAAATATAAATATTTAACAGGACAATCCAAATAAAATGAATAAGACAATGACTAGATTAACAATGATAAACCAGTGCCTTATAACAATGCCTAGAAGAGATTCAACACTCGCAAGATATTTCAAGTTAGAAGATAAATAATACTACAATACAAGTATTAGTATAGGAAATGGCACAATATTAAAAGATGAGCAGAAAATCTACCTTGCAAGAAACAATGATAAACCAATGCCTTATAACAACGCTTAGAAGAGATTCAACACTCGCAAGATATTTCAAGTCAGAAGATAAATAATACTACAATACTAGTATTAGTATAGGAAATGGCACAATATTAAAAGATGAGTAGAAAATCTACCTTGCAAGAATAAAAGAAACTTGTAGTGTGTTTTTCTAAAGAGATGCTCCAATAAATGTAAAAATATCAATGGACGATGATCAAGGAAATTAAATGACAATACAAGAGCAGTAATATAGAATTGCAAGTAAAGATAGAGTGCTCACAAAATAACAATATGCCAAATTAGGCAAATCCAGATAAGTGAATGCAAACTAAGCTAGGTGGAATGTAAAGTCTAACTCATAATGCAAATATTGATGCAAGATTTCAATGGACTACAATGATAACAATGTTTCTTGAAGGAAATTGAAATGTCAATAAACTTGTAATCACAAAGGAGTTAAATGCTTCAAAGCACATGGTTACTTGTTAATGACCATGATTAATGAAACAACAAAGACAATGCTGACTTAAAGAAAAACTCAGAATGCTTTTAAGAAGCACTAGCTGAAGATGTTCTTCACTTAGCTTAGATAATGGAACAAGTGAAATATTATATGATGTAAACAAAAGTAAATTATGGCAGATGATATTTCTAACAGGAAATTAAGGAAATCATCACTTTGATCTACAATTGCATCTGAAATAGAGACAAGAAATATTCCAAGCACTTAGATGCAAATATTGAAGTTAGAACTAGCATGCTAAATAGATGAGATGCCAACTTAGTGAGTTACAAAACCAAACAGAATATCTCCCTTTTAAACAAGAAGAAACAGGATGTCAAGGGATGAAGATCCCAAGCTCCCCAAGAAAAAGATAAACTTTTATTAATGGGAATTACACTGGAAAAAGAGCCCTTTGATAGATTAAATGGCTCTTCACCTCAAGGAGTTTTAGAATAGAGATAATTTCTTTACAAAAGCAACAACCTCCTCAAGACAGGCAAATCCACATATGATAGTTGTAAATACTTAAGCATTTGGATATGCAACAAGGTGACTGCAAAGGACAGGTTCTTGACTTAAATAAGAGTATGTGATCTTTTCAATGAACCAGTCCCAAATCAAATATTGTCTCTGTTGCAAAGACAGTTGCCACTTGTAATGTATATCCCTTGCCAAACAAATGTTATCCTTTGAAGAAACTGTGAACAAAGGACAAGTTTCAAATTTATTATTCCAGTTCAAGTGGTGATTAATATTCCAGGTTTCAAAATACTTCAAAGAGTTCAACCTCCCTACAACAGATAGGCTTTCTTGCACCACTGATACTTCACTGCTAACTGTATGCCAAGTTCTTGTTTACACCAATGTGTGAAATCTGAGTTATATTAAGATATTTAAGAGAAAATATATTAAGTTTCAAAGGTGTGAAATCTTATGACCAAGGCGTGCATGAGGTAAAAGATTAAACTTTGAGCAACAACCAGAATGAAATAGCCCCCCCTTTTATTAGAACCACTCTCAGCCCTGTGAAGAAAACACTCTGAAATTTATGTCAAATTAAAATGAAAAAAACCTCCTAAAATCATTTGTGAAGCTCTGCAATTACAGAAATGGTTAGACAATGGAATTGAGTTACTTCAGCTGTCCAAAAAATGCTTCAAAGCTCAGCGGCTATAATAATAATAATAATAATAAATCAATAATGGCTCATCCTGTTAAACTCGCAATGTCAACAATATAAATTTATGCTTGAAAAAATTCCTAGATCCTTATTTTGTAAAAAGACAAAGCTTAGCCCAACAAAATTTATAGTGAAAAATAACTAGCTATGACATTGGATCAGATTTGAAACTAAAATTTCAAGTGAGAGAAAATATGTTTAGATTGAAGGTTTATGACCCTTTGTAAAAATTATACCATTGGCTAAATACACAGGCCCTGAAGCTCCTCACACTAGGAAGAAGACAACTCCCTTTGGACTTTTTGAGATTTGATGAAGGAGGGCTTTAAAAGTTGCCACTTTAACTTTAAGCTCCAGGTACATGAAAAGACTCCTAAAATGCAAAGAGTTGAAACCTTAAAATCGTTTGCACCAGGTGATATGGAAGTTCTATGCTCATAGCAAGATCCAAAGCTTTTCCAGATATATATAAAATAAAAAATAAAAATAAAAAAATAAAAATAAAAATAAAAATAAAAAAACAACAACAACAACAACAAAAACAACAACAACAACAAAAATAGGAGCTAGATCAGCCAATTATATGCCAAAAACAAACTTTGTTAATATTTATATGAATTTTCCGCAAAATAAATCATTGAATATTCAAACAGTGAATGTGCTCTAAATTCTTGTAGCTATATCCACCAAAAGAAAAATTAACCAAAATGAAAGAAAAACACAATCCTGAAAAAATCAACTTCTCTACTGCAAAGTTTTCTTGATACCAGAGATATGTCTCTTAATGAACAAGTCACCGTTTATAGTCTTGCCAATCGACTTTCTGTGAGCACCAGGTATTGGAGGAAATTTTAAGATCACATCTAGTAGAAAGAGGTTAGTTTGGAGAAGTCCTAAACCTTGAAAAAGAACACAATTAAGTCAACAAAATTTTAGTGGAGAAACCCTTTTAAAATTTTTGTGATTCCCTGTTAAGTTAGGCAACAAATGAAATTCAAGCCCTTAATGCATGCAACCTAGCCCAATTTAACCACACAAAAAAATTGAATTAAATATTACTAAGGAAATTCTCGGTAATTTCTTACGGTTTCAAGATTCGAACTCCACAAATTTACTGCAGACATTGCCCAAAAAAAAATTGATTTAATGTCCCTATAGCCCTGGGAAATTATCAATGGTTGATATCGGAAGTTTTGTAGAAATCCCCTTTGCAGCCTGGCTTTAGAAGGCAGAATTTGCTTGAGATCCTTAAAAGCCAACAACTTCACAAATTAATTTTAAAATCCATAGAAAATTTTCAAATAAATGCTTAGACCAAGCTTCAAATCATACAGCGTCCAAGAAAGATAAGTTCTGAAGTCTAACAACCCACAAAAAATGTATAGCGTAAGGCCTCAAACCCTAGTCATTTAGACTGGGGTGAGGACTGAGCCCTTCCTACTCGTTTTCTTTAAAACCCTTCAAAGAATATGATGAAATACACCTTCTCGAGAAGACAATAAATAAAACCCTTCCCAAGAATTATTCAGTGACAATAATGCAAGGATTAGATAGATGGTAAAGGAAGAAGGCCTCTCAGGACTGTGGCCGTGAAAATAATGATGTTGAGGCTCAGACCTGGGCCTCTGAGGATTTGCAGCCCTAGGAGAAAAGCTCAGAGACCCTTACGCAGACCTGCAAAAAAAATAAAAATATTTTTGAACCCTTTTCTCCTTCTCGGAACTGCAAGAGACACAAAAAAAACACAAAAAAAGACCATGGATGGCTGAGGTTATAAATAAATACATACAAAGTTTTCCATAGTGCTAACTTATTAAATAATATGATTTTCAATTAATGCTCATTAAAAATGAAATTTGATCATTTTCCCTTTTTCCTTTTTTCGTTTTTAGTTTTTTTGTGTTTTTGTTTTTTTATATAAGAAAAAACCTAAAAAATAAAAATAATTATTTAATAAAGAATATAATTTAAAATTTAAATTCATTTGCAAAAGAAAAGTTTATTTACATATTTATATAAATACAAACTCTAAAGAAAAAACTAGATACTTTTCATTAATAGCTCTTTGATTCAAATAAGTAAATAAATGAATGATTTTCTTAAAGCCCAAGCCAAGAAACCCTGCAATAAATTTGATAGATAAATCCTTCTGGTAAAATAGAATGAACTATCCTACTTAATCACTCAAGAGTTGGTTAACTTAAGAAAAAGCATCCCCTTACACTTGAGATCTGTTTCAATTGAATATTTTCTACACACCTCAAAAATATTTTGTTAGCTTCAGATGAAACATGCAAAATATAATGGAAGAAAATTCTAGCAACTTAAACAAAAGCACACTAGCCACTTCCAATCCTAAAATATTTTCCAGATCTAATTACCAGTGTAAGATAGATATACACTACTTAATTCTATGTAAGCAAATGAAGTAACAAATAAACTCACTAGTAGAAAATTAAGCTCAAGAATTCATTACAATATCATAAGAGAAGAGCCACAATATTTCACCCCAAAGACTTGTGTATTATTATTTCAAAATAGAGAGAGCTTCAAGACCAGAAAGCTAGAGAACAACATCCAGAGATGATACAATGAGGAGCATATGCTTCCTTATATAGAAAAAAATGAGAGCTCTAGAGCCTTCCAAGTGAATAATGGCTAGTTCCATGAAGGTGCACCATTAAATGCTTGATCCATGTCAAAATGATCTCCACCGTTGATTGCTCGAGAAAAAAACTGAATTCCTTGATGCTGTGTTTTTCTTGGTCCCAAAAATATTTTTTTCCGACATTTTCTCCTAAAAAATCCTCCGTTCTCTTAACTAACTTGGCCGATAAATTCGATTTTCATTAAAAAATCATATTTTTTAGGAATTAATTCCTTTTTTCTATGCCAAAAATATTTTCTTGAAATTTTTCTTGTTTGATTTGTGGAGATTCCCTTCTTGAAAACTGCACATTCACTTTTTTAATATTTTTCACTTGGAGAGAATTTATTTTTTTCTCATTTTTATTTTCTGATCAAATTTTAGCTAATTATTTAACCATTTTTTGTCGGAAAACCAAAAATAAAAATCAAATAATTTTATGGCTTATAATTTTAATTTATTTTGGCCAAAAAAAATTAATTAATTGATACTAAAGGGTATTAATAATTTATTCCACCCTTAAATATTTAGACCATGGTGTCTAAATATGAGGGACGATGCACCAAAATATTTTTACATCAAGATATTATAACTAACAAGGGGAAAACACCTTTAGACATAGACCCTTAATAATTTACCCAATTCTGTGACCAATATGATCTAGTAAACCAAGTGACTTGTAACAAAATTATTTAGCCAACTAAAATAAATTATTCCCAAATCACTTTTACTAAAGACTCGACTAGAACACTAAGACTCACCTACGACCTTGACGATAAATTCCACCCTAGATTTGGGGTGAGGCTAGAGGGAAAAACTCTACCAACCATTCATGTTTAAAAACACAGATGAATCAGTGAGATGAAAATAATCGCCAAAATAATAGACTTACCTAGGGTGTTACATACGTATATGGTTTTACTAGAATCATCTACATTACAAACATTGCAGAATGGGTTTATAACTCTAATAGACTGATGACTAATGAATCCTAAATATTTGATTTCTTAAATGTGAAGGAATTGATTTGCTAAAATGTGCACTGCTATAGGGTAGTTGACATAGAGTGGTCAACAATGGTTTTAACCCTTGCACAATCGAAGTGCCCTAGAGGGTTTTCAGGGTGTTAAATCCATATATATAGTAAAAAAAACCAGTTTAAATACCACAAATTAAGATTTCACCTAAAAAATGTCCGCTAGAATTTATTGAAATCACAAGTTTGATGGGTAACCCCTGCACAATCGAAGTTCCCTAGGGTTTTTGAAGGTGTTGAATCCATATATACAGTGGAAAAACTAGTTTAAATACCACAATTTAAGATTTCACCTCAAATTTTTCAGTAGGATTCCCGCACCGGAATGTTCAAAAAGTCGCAGTAAAGACAACTCCAATATAAAAATAGGTTTTATTTATTTACTATACATCTAGTTTATTTATATTTTTATTTATTTACCATAGTTCTAGAGTAAATATAGAAAAATGTTCTATTTATTTATCATGGTTTTTTTTAGTGTTTGTAAACCTCTTTATATTTTAAATTTATATTATTTTTATACATAATAATAATACTTATATTGATTTTTAAATAGGGTCAACATTAGATTAAAAATGTCAGATTTACGTTTACATGATTATTTGTTTCCGTGAGATCTACCACCTTACCCCGATACTGGGTTATTGAGCACCTCTCGGCACAAAAATAAATAACAACTTTTTCTAATTTTTATTATTTTTTAAAGAAATGTTATCATTTTAATACATTAGATTGTATTTTTATGGAGCTCATGCATCCATGTATCACCTATTTATTGAAATTATATCTTAGTATCGGGAGATCAACATATTTAGTTGTGGTGAATTCTTTTGTTGATCACAAAGGAGATACATCCTCTTGGTGTTTGGATTTACAAATAATACTTACCAATCCTCTATGGCTTTGCATGCAAATATTCTAACCTCTCACTCCACTTGGTTGTACTTTCCATTATTGCTTGCATCTATGAATATTACCTTCATGTCTTCCTTATGTTTATTTAATATTAAAAATAAGAATATGCACAAGGGATCAAATCTATTCAATACCAATTCCTTATTATAGAAAAAACAATCCTACATAAAAAGTAGTATTCATTTTTTACCACCATCATTATTCAACCCCACTTATGGCCCCTTTTCATAATGCCCCATGTGCAAAGAATATAACACATACCCAACAAAAGTGAAATGTTAAAAAATGACAAAATAAAAAGAAGAAATATTATAAACTTGTATAATAATATTAAAAAGCATATTCAATGAATACAGCCACCTTTATTAAAAGATTAAATCAACCAAAAACGCTATAAAAAATTGATATAAAATTAAAATTAAAATTATAAAAATTCAATAGGTTTGAACTTCTAAAAATGTTCATAAGCTTAAAGTCAACACCAAAATAACACGTGGTCAAATGGGTAAACGTAAACTAATACATACCTCCTGCCTCCGGACAGATAAAAAAACATTAAAATTAAAATAGCTCCTTTTAAAATTAAACATATTAACAACACTAAAAAGACCACTGATAAGTAGAAAGTTTTGCGAGAAAGTTGGAATCAAGCCTGACGAAGTGGGCGAATAATCGAATTGAATTGTGAATTGGAATCAAGGCTGATTGAAGTGGGCGAATGATCGAATTGAATTGTGAACGATCGAAGGGGATGGAAAGCTCCGCTTGTAGGGTCAGTTAGAACTTGCAACTTGTAAACCGACCGTTTGCTAGGCCTACCCGAACATGCAAGCATGTTACTGTACATGAATACAAATTTTGAACCACCAAAATTTTATTATTTATTTTATTACGAAATGTGCGAGGCCTATTTTTTATTTTTTATAAAGCACATGTTTAGAGTCTTATATACGAATTATATTCATCTTTTCGCGTGCAATTTTTTACAGTCAATCATTATAACGGACAAGAAATTTTATTATTTATTTTATGACGATATGTGTGAAGGGTTATTCTTTTATAAGTCACAAGAAATTTTATTATTTATTTTTTGACGATATGTGTGAAGGGTCATTTTTTTATAAGCCACAAAAAATTTTATTATTTATTTTATGACGATTTGTGTGAAGGGTTATTTTTTTATAAACCACATGCTTAGAGTTTTATATACCAATTATATTCAAATTTTCTGTGCAAATTTCTATAATCAATCATCGTCATGCACAAAAATTTGGATTTGTGGAGTGCCATAAAGAACGCACAACGACGCTCCAAAACTCTTAGCAGATTTTATTTCATACTTATAACTAATTTTAGGATTTGTTTTTAGTGTATTTTTTTAGAGTTTTTCAGTTAAGTTCTAAAATTTAGCAAGAATTTATTGAAATCACAAATTTAATAGGTAATCTCTGCACAATCTAAATGTCCGAGGGTTTTTGAGAATGTTAAATTCATATATACAATCAAAAAACTAATTTACATAACACAAATCAAAATTTCACCTCAAATCTTTCGACCAAATTTTAAAAATTTCAAAAAATCCAACTAAAAACAACTCCTTAATTTTATATTTGAACATACTCCTTAATTTTATATTTGAACATAATGAAACCATATACATAGACAATTTATTCTTCACATTATTGCAGATTATAATGCATTAACTCAATCTAATCAAAATTGATTTATGAGATCGAGTTTGAATTTTCAGATATTTTAATGTTTATTTTAAAAAATTACTATCTTGCGTAGACACTTTTTTTTTTTTTTTTTTTTTTCAAAAGGTGGAAAAACCTATCAAACTCAGTTTTGTCAAACCAACATTGATGACAGCCATCTCTGGCTGCTATCAGCGAATGTCAGTTGACACATCACTGTTATCAAGGAAAACCACGCCACCTGAAATAACCCGCTGGTGGTCCGTAAGGGAGCAGGCTATCACTCCTGCCAGATGCCTCTGGGTCTTGGGCCGTTAACCTGTTTCCTTACGTCCGAGGAAGACGAGCTCTTAGCCAAGCAGAAGCAGTTTTAGGACGTACTCCAGGCCCGGCGTAGACACTTTCTTATATCTCTGGTCGATTACATTTTATACTTACAATTAATTTTATATTTAAAATTTAAAGGCAATGAAACCATATCCATGGACAATTTGTTCCAGTCGTTATTGCATATTATAACGCATTAACTTAATCTAATTAAAATTGATTTATGGAATCGAGTTTGAATTTCCAGATATTTTAAATTTTTTGAAAGGTTATTATATTAGAGAGACACTTTCTTATATCTCTATAATTTAATGGACTAATGATTTCTTAAATTTTGTTAAATTAATAAATTCACGTTATTATAAATATTTTAAAATTAATTTACTTTTATATATTTATGTATTTTTATTTTTAAAATAATAATAATAATAATAATATAATATTTATTTCAAATAATTAAAATTAGTTTATGTTTATTTTAATTTTGTATTTAACAAGAGTTAATAAGGATTAATTTTTTTTTTTTCACTTTTAACTCTTGGTAGATCTAGAGTTAAGATGGATCTATATTGCTATATTTTACTATTTTAAATAAGTTATATCTATATTGCTATATTTTACTATTTTAAATAGGTTATATTTATATTGCTATATTTTACTATTTTAAATAGGTTATATTTAGCATACATAACATGGGTTCACATAAATCTAGAGCTCAAAAACCATTACATTACATCACAACATTTGTACCATACTGGGTTGGAGAGAGCCTCTAGACATAACTATTTGCATCTCGATAGATTTGATCCCAATTTGAGCTTAAGATAAATCTAGGGCCTTTAATAGACTATATTCAACATAAAAACCATGCGTCAATACCATGAGTTCTCATAAGTTTGGAACTCAAAAACCACCAGTAATTATCCAACAAAAATTAATAAAAATAATAATATCTATATTTAGGCTTTTGTGATCCATATCTTGAATAATTTGTCAACATGTTTTGAACCCATGGAGAATGAGATATTGGCATTAGATTAAATAAAGAGAGTGATGTAAAAACAATTAATTCTAACAGCTAAAATATAATGATTAATTTTGAATAAATAAATTTTATTTATTAACAAGGCATATTTTAATAAATTAAATCATAAACTGAACTAGACTAGCTACTACAAAACAAGAGAGAAGAGATGGCGATGGTGCTCCTCCGGGCTTCTTACCCTAGCTGTGAATTTGATTACGATTAACTGGAGGCTTCGTAATCCCCCTGGCTCCCTCTGCTACTAGCTGCCCCTGCCTGCACCTGCTTCTGCAAACCGGTGGTTACGGTCTCCATTCCTAGGCTTAACATGGAGGATATGGACTTGGAACCAGTTAACTACTCACTGGACCCATTCCTGGATCAACCCATTTTCTGTTGCCCTAACCTTAATCTGGCATTCATTTCCCCCGTAGCTCTGTCATGCTCGAACTCGACGGTGTTTGTCTCCCTCCACGAGCTATCTGCTTCCACCCTCCACATCGCTACCCTCTCCATTGACTCCCCAACCCTTGACTGCCCCTCGCTCTCTCCCGAAACCCTAAATCTCTTGGCTGCCTACTCATCCCCATCCTTCGATCCCTCGCCCCCTGTGGATCACCTCTTCCTCGCTAACCATTCCTCCTCCCCAGTCCTTGAAAATCCTGCGGTACCAATGACTCAGGCCTTCAGTCACGGCACTCCCAACAGCTTCACGGCGACACACACTACGGCCCCTCTATGAAGATGTTTTGAAACTCCTGTAATCAGGGTAAGGACCGCGGCTCAACATACTCAGCAAGAAAACCTGAGTCCTTTGGATCAACTGCAGGACCACCCAATAGCCCCGAAAACAGGGAAAAGGAAAGTTAAGTGTGTAAAAGCCTCAGGGAAGGACATCACCATCAAATTTGGGGATGGATTCACCATGGGAGAAGTAGCAGACACAACAAGCAAAGTTCTGGTGGGTAGGGTTCGTTGAAGAACCTATTCAGCAGAACGTCTGGGTTATGGTTGAAAGAAATTTGGGGGAAAATCTTCATACAACTACCCGAGGTACAAATCCTACCACAACGATGGTTCTCACTCCACTTCGCTCTGGAAGAATATACAAACATGGCACTCACCTGGTATTGGCACATCAAAATGGAACCGATCCTTCTAAAACGATGGAGCCATCTGTTTGATCCAGAAAGAGAAAAGATCAGAGCTGGACCCCTTTGGGTGTGTTTACCTGGTTTGTCCCTTCAATACTGGTCAGAAGAGGTATTCGTGTGAATTGGAAACTCTCTAGTCACATTTCTGGACTACGCTAGATCTACCATTCAATCTAAAAATCACACTCTATCCTGCATCCTAGTGCACCCGGATACTCAGGAAGGCTTGGAGGAGAATGTTACTCTACAATGGCAAAATTTTACAAGGATTCAAATCCTAGATTACAAGGTTGTGCCATTCAGATGCCGTCGTTGTCACAAAGTCGAGCATCTCTACACAGAATGCCCCACGGTGCAAAAACCCCTTAAACACCATTGGAAAAAGAGGGCGAGATGGGCAAGACCACCTCAGTCACCCCCGAGAAGACAACGCTAGCAACATTTCTTTGCCTGGGAAGGCGACCTCAATTCAACAAGCTCAACAGCCTTCTCACAGCTCCTTAGACCACCATCACTGTCGTTGACTCGAGCTAGGGCAGCAGTTGAAGCTGCACGTACCTCAGGTATTCCTCTCCTACCACCCCCTATTTTTTCTTCTACTTTTACATACCCTACACTCCATTTGCATAATGCATTAGTATTAGATCAAACCGCCATCCTCCCCCCCAACCCCTACCCCCTCATCTCCCATTAGTCTGTATTTTCTACTACCTCCCCGTCTTTCCCTTTGGAGGCACTCTTTAGTCCGCCCCCTACATCATATGCCCCTCCCCACTCATACAATTTGCACCCTCGTTCCCTCTCATCTAAATCCCCCTCACATCACTCTGGCCTGGGCCTATCCATTCCCTTGTTACCCCTCAAACCACCCCGTGGTTACAAATCCTTCCTCTCGCATGTTATCCTTCGGGCAAGGGCCGAGGTGGCCTTTGGTAGGAAAAATTCTTTGGACCAGGTTCTTAGATCAGCGAACAACCATGACATTTTACCTCCAAGAAGTGGCTATCCTTCAACTACAGGAGCATGGCTAGCTCGCCCAAAAAACTAGCCCTCTGAAGGCTTTTTGAATCCGAGCTTGTTGACATCATTTTCCTTCAAGAAACCCTTGGTGAAGTGAATCACATTACCTGTATCCCGGGAAATCTGAAACCAGGTTGGACCTTCCTCTCCCTCGATGCAGTCAGGAGATCTGGTGGTTTGGCTCTGGGATTTAACCCTCGTTCCATCAATCTAAAATCTACTTGGGGAGGGCATGGTTTCATTGGGATAGATATTTTCTCTATTGATCTGGGTATGAACCTCCGAGTCATCAACGTATATGGGCCTTGCCAGGGGCAGGAGGCCTTCTGGAATCAGCTCCTAAATCTCTCCATCACTTTGTCTGAAAACATCATTATTGGTGGAGATCTAAAATTTTCCATCGGATTTAGCGAGTCTTGGGGTTCATCTGCACAGATTGACCCACTCTCTGATACCATGGAAAACCTTTTGGAATGGGCCCTACTAACTGATATCCCCATGACTAGACCATTGCCCACATGGAGGAACAAGAGAGTTGGGGAGGCGGCCTTAGCCAGAAGGGTGGACATATTTTTAATCAAGACCCCGCTGCTATAGCGTTTATCCCTCTACAGGCAATGGGTCGACTCAGGTGATATCTCATATCACTCCCCTATCTACTTGGAAATCACTGGACCCCCTAAAAAGCCCAAGGCACCTTTCAAATTTAACTCAACTTGGCTTCAGGACCCCTCTTACTCCAAACTAATCTTCAATTTTTGGCTGGCAAACCCTCCCACAAGGGGTCACGCTCGAGCTTAAGGATTTTGCTATAATCTCTATGAGCTCAAGGATTAACTATTCAGTGGGCAAAGGAGAAAACCCTAAGGGTTGACAACACCCTCACCATAGTCGAGTCCTCATTGGATATTCTATTGGATGACCAGAATAGGGGTTTCATTTCTGCAGAATCCAACATCCACCTTATTGAATTAGAAAACTAGAGAACCAAAATCCCAGAGGAAAAAGAGGAGTCATGGCACCTTAAGAGTAGAGTGCGCTAGCTAAAAGCTGGAGATGAGAACACGAGCTTCTTTTAGAATTATGCGAATGGGCGGAAGGTATCAAACACCATATAGAATATGCCCACTCAGGATGGTGGCATAGCTAATACTTTCAACCATCTCTCTCAACTGGGAATCTCTCACTTCCAACATCTATACAAAGAAACCCGACTGCAAATCTAGCAGATATAATTTGATTCGTAGGGAATTTCCCAAGGTTTGTAGATTTGGACATTGTAGAAGAACTAACGATACCTGTCTCCATAGAAGAACTTGAAGGGACTCTGAAATGGTTTAAAAAATTCAAAATCCCTCGACCAGACGGATAGACTATTGAATTCTATCTAGATTTTTATGAGCTTATAGGGAATGATCTCCTCAATGTAGTCGAAGAATGCAGGATCACAGGAAAAATGTATGAGGCCATCAATTCTACCTTTGTTGCCTTGATCCCTAAATTTAACATCCCTTCATCATTCAATGATTTTCTTCCAATCTCTCTGTGTAATACCCTATACAAAATCATTGCGAAGATTATTGCAAATAGGCTCCATCCCATCCTCTCTCACCATATCTCCCCTGAGAAATTTGCTTTCCTACAAGACTGCCAGATCCATGAGGCCATAGGAACAGCACAGGAGTCTATACTCTCTATCAAAGTAAAAAATCTGAAAAGAATTATCCTAAATATCAATCTTGCAAAGGCTTTTGACCGAGTTAGCTGGCTCTATATAAAGATGATTCTTATTCATCAAGGCTTCCCATCAGCATCCACAGACTGGATCATGTGCTACATCAATTTGCCATCCTTCAGTGTACTCATAAATGGATTTGCCTCTCACTTCTTCCATGCAGAATGGGGACTCCATCAAGGATGCCCTCTCTCTACCTTTCTATTCTTAATTGTGACGGAGGGCCTCAACAGGCCCATTGCATCCATAAAAATGGATGGTAGACTTAAAGGATTGAAAATGAGTGACCTCTTCTACCTCACTCACCTCCTATTTGTTGATGATGTTCTTATCTTTCTTGATGGCAGCATACGAGACTCTACCACTTTCCATGAAATCTTAGCTCTCTTTGCACAAGATACTGACATGGTTGCTAATCAAAACAAGTCAACTATCTCTCTGTCACACACCTCCCCACAGGAACACAAAGTTGCCCATCTTTTCTTCCATTATCAACTGCACAATCTAGAAAATAGCCTAAAATACCCAGGGTTCTGATCAAATCCCATAGCTATTAGATTGCTGACTGGATCTTGTTAGTGATCAAAATCGAGAAATGACTGAAAAGTTGGAATCATAGATTTCTCTCCAAAGTCGGGTGCCTCATCCTCATCAAATTTCTTCTGGAAGCCACACCTGTGTACTAGATGTCACTTGCCTGGATCCCTCGGGGTATCCTTACTTATACTAGAAGATATGCTACATATATCTCTGGAATGGAAAAAAAGAAGGAAAAACTTTTACATGGGTTAGGTGGAAGAAAATCGCCTTACCAAAAAAAATGGGGAGGTTGGGGTTTAAAGGATCTAGCTATTTTTTCACAAGATCTAGCAGCAAAAATGAGTTGGACTCTACTCATTGCACAAAATCTCTGGACCACGGTTACATACCAAAAATATATTTGGCCTCAACAAGTCTGGATTTGGCTTGCGTACCAGCTTGGCCGCGTACTGGCATCTCTATAGTCTAGAAGACAATCCTTCAATCTATGCCTTTCTTCAGATCTAGCCTGGCTTGGAGAAAAATGATGGCAATCTAGTGCGCATCGGGATGGATCCATGGATTGGGGGAGGAAACAAATATTAGCTCTCACCCGACCTGATACAACTCCTACATCAGAGGGACATCAAAGTGATTGCACAGATAGCTGATCGAGATCACAACCCTGTTTTTGAACAAGGATGGATGTCTTCTCACAATGTTGGTATCCCTATACAATGGCATCAGATTTGGGAGGGATACATAAATGCTCTGACTGAGGCACATGTTCGTATAAAAGAAGGTCCAGATGAACTTGTTTGGACTCCAGCTAAGCATGGTAAATACACCCCAAAAATTGGTTACCTCTCTCCTCTCAGATCGCAAACAAGAGATATCTCAGGAATGGTGGCACCATATTTGGAAGCTGAAAACACTTCCACGAGCCCAATTGTTCATGTGGAGTGTCCTCAAAAATAAAACTCCCACGGGAGATTCCCTCATACACAGATCTATTTATGGCCCGCATTGGTGTGTCTTGTGCAAACGAGACTCTAAAATGAGCATTTGTTTCTGCACTATCCTGTCATCGTCCAGCTGTGGCAAACTATTACACAAATCCTATCCATTAAGGAAATATGGCAAGGACCCTCTATCCCTCAAGCCTGGAACTCTTGGTTCGCTATGCACAATGGCTCTAAGAAACTATGTTTGTCCCTCATCCTTTGCTGGACTATATGGCTCACATGGAATAATATCATTTTTAATGAAGCTTTTGCACGTTGGCCCCTCATCATTGCAAAGGATTCGATAGCCTATCATGACATCCTGGAAGTCGACAGATCCCCCATTTGACCCACTATCTCCCCTGGACTGATTGACAAATCCCGGTGATGCTCATTTTTCGATGGTGCAGCCCAAGCCCATGGCTGTGGTGGGGGTTTCATTCTGCATATATCTGAATAACACTCATACAAAGTTCAACTGGGATTGGGGGAGGGGACAAACAATTTTTCCGAGCTTATCACTCTCAGACATCTTCTGCACTTTGCATTAGCACATGATTGATCAACCATACAGATTTTCGAGGACTCTAAAATCACAATAAATTGGTTCAACAACACAAATCATTTTCATGCTTATTCACCTAGAAATATATTGGATGAAGTCATCATCTTCAAAGAAATTTTTAATTCAATTTCTTGTCATCATATATATAGGGGATATAACGAAAGTGTTGACAGGATTTCCAAGGAGGCCACGCTACTACCCTGAGGCTTGTGGATGATCCTGAAACAAAAGGGTGCTGACTAGTACCAATACCATCATCGCCCCTATATAGATCATGAATATCATAGGGTGGATAGGCCCTAAATTACTATTTTTTTTTTGATATTTCATAAAAATAGTGTGTCTATTATTTGAAAATATTTATGCACATATGGCTCAACAGATTGAAAACCTATGCAAGGAATTTATGTACAATTTTTTTCATATATTTTGAACAATACCCACAGGAATTGGCTTTCGCCAACCTTATTTACTGATATTTATTTAGAAATGTCCATGGACCAACAACTACGCATATGCCTTGGGCATCTACTATATGTAATTTTTCTACATAATGAAAGATTACGAATTTTCCTTTGGAAAAAAAATTAAATCATAAACCAAAAATGAATTAAAATATTCAAAGGAAAGTTATAAATATTAAAATTAAATCAAAATAAAATAACAATGAACTACCTGTTATAAGTCAAACAAAATATGGTCAAAATTAAATAATAAAGAGTCAAAGGAATCAAGAAAAATCTAAATAAACAATTCCAAAATTAAAATTAGCCCCGAGAGTTAGCTCAATTGGTCAAGGCCCCATTGCTAAAGCACCTTGCCATTGGGAGGTCACGGGTTCAATACTCCTCAACCATCTCGGGGTTAGGCATGTATTAATTTGTCCGAGTGGTGTGGTCCCTTTAGGAGGACGTGTGGTCCCTTCGAGAAAACTTCACTTGATTTTCCGCAAAAAAAATTATAATAATCAGAATACATATATTAAATAGGATATATATAAATATGAACACCCACCCCCACACATATATTAATGAAACTTACCCAATCCAAGGTTATATATATATATATATATATATATATATATATATATATATATATATATATGAACACCCACCCCCACACATATATTCATGAAACTTACTCAATGCAGCTTTATATATATATATATATTAAAACAAAATAACTAAAATCATATCTGATTAGAAAGAAAAAAGACAAAAAATAAAACGATATAAAGGAGAAAAAATCTTAAGGAATATAAAATTACGAATTAATAATAATTACATTAAAATAACTACTCAAGATTCATTAAAATATATAAAAATAAAATAAAATAACAATAACAATAAATAATAAATAATCTTAAGAATAAAGGGCATGGATCCAACATTTACTAATTTTCCAGCCAATAAATATATTAAATAAGAATATATATAAATATGAAAACCCACCCCCACACATATATTAATGAAAAAAGACAAACATATATATATAAGGATTAAAACAAAATAACTAAAATAATATCTAATTAGAAAGAAAAAAGACAAACAATAAAATGATATAAAGGAGAAAAAATCTTAGGATTATAAAATTACGAATTAATAATAATTAGACAAATTAAATGCGCGATATTCATTAGAATAATAATAATAATAATAATAATAAATCTTAAGAAGAAAGGGCACGCATCCAATAACTACTAATTTTCCAACCATCGTCTCTCTTTAGATTACTTGGACTCCTTTCAATCTCTATGGCCTCCCTAAACTTTCAGTGACATAAATGATCAATCTTGCAGTGACCAAGGTCTCTTCAATGCAGATGTGATGTTTTCTCATTTTCGAATGTTCTTCCAAAGCTGAAGAGCGAGTGCTCTCATGAATCCTTTGATTTATTGCGTGGCTAGTTTCACCAATGTATGGTGTCCCACGAGAACACGAGATTACATAAACACCTTTCATATTATTAGGAACCACTAGGTCTTTTACATATTTTAAGGTGCTTCGGACAATGTTTAGGGGTCTAAAGGTTGAGGGAACCTTATATTTCCTTAGGATCCTAGCAATCTTGTTTGTGGTCCCTTGGATAAATGGAAGATGCACCCTTCAAATCTGATCTTTGGGATCTTTTTTAATCATAGGACCTTTGTTAGATTTAAGGAAATCTTGAAGACCCTGGTGCCTACTATATCCATTATTATTGAAAACATTAAGGAGATGGGTTTTTCATTAGTGAGATGGTTTTCATCAGAAACTCTTAACGCACAAGTGGCTAAAGTGTTGAGAACACCCAAGTTCTGAGCAGGGAAATGATGAGACTTAGCATGAAGATACTGCTTTTTATTATTTTTTTCTTCCGAAATACATTGTGGGAGAAAGAACCACCATATTTCTTTGAAATAAATACACCAAGGAAAGGCAACCTACCATTAGCTTCACATTCCAAAATAAACTTTATGGAGATAGACTAGTTGTTAAAATGTTGGAAAAATAGATTCAACTTTTCCCAACCATGAGGCCAAATGATACAGGTATCATCCACAAATATATTCCATATATTTAATTTGAATTGAGTAAGAAATGTCGTGCACTATTACCTAAAGAAGAAAAAGGAAACAAAATACTCTTGGTTACAAAAGGAAACAAAATACACTTGGTTAAGTAAGATAATCATAAGTTCTTTGGATTCATTGAAATGTCATTTCTATGATGGATTCTCGAAAGAAGATCAACTTGGTATAAATTCAATTCACATATGTAAATTTCACCATAAATGAATTTGAATTTAAAGATATATCTTTATTCTGTATCTACCAAGCGTCGAGAATGATCAAATCTTTTTTCACTCTATGCTAGTTGGCATATCGAGATATTTGATCTCTCTCAGCGCTTAGTAGATCCAGAGTAAAGATGGATCTATGCTGGTTTAATTTCCCTTTTTAAATAGGCTACATTTCAGATGAATACCACAGGTCAATGCCATGTGCCATATTTATTTTTATTAATACTAGGGTTAATAATGTTTTTCTGCACGGTATTAATAATAATTTTGCCCAGAGACTTCACCTAAATAAAACCTCTTTTTTTGAGTGTTCATAAATATAAAGTGAATTATGGAGTAAACATAATTATTTATTTATTTATTTACCACACCTCTCGTTTATTTCTATTTTTATTAATTTACCATACTTATTTTATAAATATGGTGTTTATCCCATGGTATTTGGCCCATAGGATTCCCCTAAATAAATCCTCTTTTTTGAGTCTTTGTAAATATAAAGAGGTTTATGGAGTAAATATAAAAACAGGGTTTATTCATTTACCATACCTCTATTTTATTTATATTTTTATTTATTTACCATACTTTTTAATCAAAGGAGATTTTGGGGTAAACCAATTTCCCTTTTCTTTATAAATTTTCGATCCTGAGGCCTGGGGGTTATGGCCGACAAACCTGTTGGAAGTGTTATTGTGCTCTTTGATTTAAACAACCGTGGACTTTAACTCTATCGGGATACACAGGATACACGGGAAAACCCGACCTGAATGCATAAGGCCATATCTCAAAAACATTACGCTTGCATCTATAATTATCGTTGGGTCCGCTCATTCCAGCCATTCCATAGTGTTCCCCCGATCTTCATTTTCTCGGATCTTCGATCGTGCCTCATCGCATATCGGCAATATCACTTATCAGCCCATCGGCTATTGGCGTTCCACAATCCACTCTCACTTAACCTTCAGATATCGGATCGTTGGTCAAACCAACTTGCATGACAAACCTCAACTGTTGATCTACTTGTGCTAGATCCAATGACTCACAAGGATTTCGGGTAGACAACAAGCACGAGGATTAACCGCTTGAAAAGTGGTTTCCTCTCTCGTCCTCGATATTATGTGTCGCTTGATGAGTGGAATTGGGTGCTCACCCTTCAATACCACTTATGGTTTTGCGGCTGCCTGAAATACCACTTCCACTATTTAAAACCTGCTCTTCGCCGATTATCCTCTGCGCTCTTTCATCACGCGATGACCGTCGATTTCTTCCATCGGACGGTTTTGATGGTTCCTTCAAGTTCCTCTGTATTTTTATGTCTTATGCAATTGATGGATTTACGCTAAAATCAAAGTTCTATGCCATGCTCTGTTACGATGCCCATATCACAATCAACTCAACATCTTGGTTTTATTATTGGATCGCCATCGATCCTTTAAGTGATCGATGGTCGATCAACAACCTACTAACATTGGATTCACTCTATTTATGAAATACACACACAGGATGTCCATACAGTAACACACAAGCGCACAATTAAACACTGAACACACTTTATATTATACACGATATGATTACAGATCTAAGGCATTTCAGCCTTATTAACGGTTCTCCTCTCGACTATATTGCGGATAATCTATTCTCACAAATTTACTCTATTCTCACTCTGTCCCTATTAAACACGCCAGTTCATCATTTATAAAACACATTGGATCAGATCACTGAAAGGATCCGATCAAATCCTCTCCATGAATCACTCAACTGTCCCTAATTCTCTCTACATGCATACATATGTGGCAGATTACATTTAATAAAGTCTTCGAGAGACTTTATCCATTCCATCATTTACTCTATTTTAAATAGATTTGTCCCCTGTTCAGCTCCGATGGTCCACATCGTCCTCCTTGCTCTGCTTCAGATTCCTTCTTTAATGAAGAGTGCCAGACGCTCCTGCATCACTCTTGGAGTAAGTATAAAAAGAGGTATATTTATTTACCATACCTTAAATTTATTTATATTTTTATTTATTTACCATACCTATTTTTTGAGTGCTCATAAACCTCTTTATATTGTGTTTATACATAATAATAATAATTAGATTGATTTCTAAATAGGGCCAACATTAGGTTAAAAATGTTAAATGTTAAACATTACATATTAAATGTTTACATTTACTTTACGTTTACATCTACATGTTCACATGAGATCTACCCCCAAATTGCATTGTAGAGCGCCTCTTGGAGTAATAAAAAAAATATAAGAGATGGTTATGGGATTTATGAAACATCTAGTTCATAAATAAATATTTTTAAAATAAGTCCAAATCCTTTTTAGTGGGATTTTTTTAAAGCTCTTTTTATAAGTTTTTCCGATCTAATTTCTCTAAAATATGGCAGAAATTTATTGAAATCACAACTTTGATGGGTGTTGGCACCTAAGATGTACACCTAGGCAGGAATTTATTGAAATCACAACTTTAATGGGCGTTGGCACCTAATATGTACACCTAAGTGTGGGAAAAGTTTCTAATCCCACAAGGTATAATCTTTAAGGCTCAACCCTCAAAGTGGGGGTTGTGACCTATTCCCTACTCACACTGTTTAACCTCTCTCCTAGATAAGCTAAGGGGGGTAGTCCCTAAAGATAGTTAGAAAGGGAAAATTTGTTGCAACAACAAGTCTAGTAGACTAAGGGCAATGAAATTCTTTATCTAAGCATCTTGATTAAAATTATTTAGCAAGCTTGATTACTAAAAGAACAATGTAAATATTTAACAGGACAATCCCAATAAGGTAAATAAGACAATGACTAGATTAACAATGATAAACCAATGCCTTATAGCAATGCTTAGAAGAGATTCAACACTTGCAATATATTTCAAGTCACGAGATAAATAATGTTGCAAGACAAGTATTAGTATAGGAAATGGAACAATATTGAAAGTTGAGCAGAAAATTCTACCTTGCAAGAATAAAAGAAACATGTACTTTGTTTTTTTAAAGAGATACTCCAATAAATGTAACAATATCAATGGATAATCAGAAAGGAAATTAAATGACAATACAATAGCAGTAATATAGAATCACAAGTAAATATAGAGTGCTCACAAAATAAAAATATGCCAAATTAGGAAAAGCCAGATAGGTGAATGCAAACTAAGCTAGGTGGAATGAAAAATCTAACTCATAATGCAAATATTGATGCAATATTTCAGTGAACTACAATGATAACAATGTTGCTTCAAGGAAAGTGGAATTTCAATAAACTTGTAATCACAAAGGAGTTAAATGCCTCAAAGCACAAGGCTACTTGTTAATGACCATGACTAATGAAACAACAAAGACAATGTTGACTTAAAGCAAAACTCAGAGTGCTTTTAAGAAGCACTAGCTAAAGATGTTCTTCACTTAGCTTAGATAATGGAAAAAAGTGAAATCTTATATGATGTAAACAAAAGTAAATTATGACAGATGAGATTGCTAACAGGAAATTAAGGAAATCACCACTTTGATTTACAATTGCATCTAAAATAGAGACCAAAGATATTCCAAGCACTTAGATGCAAATATTGAAGTTAGATCTAGCATGCTAAATAGATGAGATGTAGGAACAACTTAGTGAGTTACAAAACAAAATAGAAGATATCTATTTTAAACCAGGAGAAATAGGATGCCAAGGGATGAACATCCCAAGCTCCCCAAGAAAAAGATAAACTTTTATTAATGGGAATTGCACAGGAAAAGGAGCCCTTTTCTAGATTAAATGGCTCTTCACATCAAGTTTTACAATAGAGATAATGTATTTACAAAACCAACAACCTCCTCAGGAGAGGAAAATCCACATATGATAGATGTAACTACTTAAACATTTGGATCTGCAACAAGGTGACTGCAAAGGAAAGGTTCTTGACTTAGATAAGAGTATGCGATCTTTTCAATGAACCAGTCTCAAATCAAATAGTGCCTCTACTGCAAACATACTTGCCAATAATAATGTATATCCCTTGCCAAACAATTGTTAGCCTTTGAAGAAATAGTGAAAACATGGCAAGTTTCAAATTTATTATTCCAGTTCCATTGGTGATTAATATTTCAGGTTTCAAAATAATTCAAAGAGTTCAACCTCCCTACAACAGATAGGCTTTCTTGCACCATTGATACTTGACTGCTAGTTGTATGCCAAGGTCCTCTTTACACCAATGTGTGAAATCTGAGCTATATTAAAATATTTAAGAGAAAATATATTAAGTTTCAAAGGTGTGAAATATTATGACCAAGGCCTGCATCAGGTAAATGATTTAACTTTGACCAACAACCAGAATGAAATAGCCCCTCGTTTTTTTAGGAGCACTCTCAGGCCTGTGAAGAAAACACTCTTAGATCAGTGAAATTTATGTCAAATTAAGATGAAAAAACCTCCTAAAATCAATTGTGAAGCTCTGCAATTACAAAAAGGGTTAGACAATGGAATTCAATTACTTCAGTTGTCCAAAAAATGCTTCAAATCTCAGCGACTATAATAATAATAATAATAATAATAAAATCAATAATGGCTCAGGCTGTAAAACTGGCAATGTCAACAATATAAATCTATGCCTGAAAAAATGCCCAGATCCTTGTTTTGTAAAAAGAAAAAGGTTAGCCCAACAAAATTTACAGTGAAAAATAACCAGCTATGACATTGGATCAGATATGAGACTAAAACTTCAAGTGAGGGAAAATATGTTTAGATTCAAGGTTTATGACACTTTTTAAGAATTATATCATTGCCTAAATACACAGGCCTTGAAGCCCCTCACACTAGGAAGAAGACAACTCCCTTTGGACTTTTTCAGATTTGATGAAGGAGGGCTTTAAAATTTGCCACTTTAACTTTAAGCTCCAAGTAGATGAAAAGACCCCTAAATGAAAAGACCTGAAACCTCAAAATATTTTGCACCAGGTGATATGAAAGTTCTATACTCACAATAAGATACAAAGCTTTTCCAGATATATATAAAAATATAAAAACAACAGGAGCTAGATCAACCAATTATATGCCAAAAACAAACTTTGTCAATTTTTATATGAATTTTCCGTAAAGTAAATCACTGAATATCCAAACAGTGAATGTACTCTAAATTCTTGTAGCAATATCCAATAAAACAAAAATTAACCAAAATGAAAGAAAAACACAGTCCCAAAACAAAGAACTTCTCTGTTGCAAAGTTTCCTTGATACTTGAGATATGTCTCTTAATGAACAAGTCATTGTTTATAATCCTGCCAATCAACTTTCTGTGAGCACTAGGTATTGGAGGAAATTTTAAGCTCACATCTAGTAGAAAGAGGTTAGCTTGGAGAAGTCCTGAACCTTGCAAAAGAACATAGCTAAGTCAACAAAATTTTAGTGGAGAAACCCTTTTAAAAATTTTGTGATTCCTTGTTAAGTTAGGCAGAAAATGAAATTCAAGCCCTTAATGCATGCAACCTAGCCCAATTTAACTAGACAAAAAAAATCAATTAAATATTACTAAGGAAATTCTGGGTAATTTCTTATTGTTTCAAGATTTGACCTCCACAAAGTTACTGCAGAAAGTTAGAAGTTTTGTAGAAAACCCCTTTGCGGTCTGCCATTAGAAGGAAAAATTTGTTTGAGATCCTTAAAAGCTAGCAACTTCACAAAATAATTTTAAAATCCATAGAAAAATTTCAAATAAATGCTTAGACCAAGCTTCAAATCCTGCAGGTTCCAAGAAATATAAGTTCTGAAGTCTAACAACCCATAAAAAAGGTAGAGCATAAGGCCTCAAACCCTAGTCGTTTAGTCTGGGGTGATGATTAAGCCCGTCCTACTCATTTTCTTTCAAACCCTTTAAAGAATATGATGAAATACACCTTCTCCTGAAAACAATAAATAAAACCCTTCTCAAGAATTATTCAATGACAATAATGCAAGGATTAGGTAGATGGCAAAGAAAACAGGTCGCTCAGGACTGTGGAAGTGAAAATAATAATGCTGAGGCTCAAGCCTGGGCATCCTAGGCTTTGCCGCCCCAGGAGAAAAGCTCAGAGATCCTTATGCGGACCTGCAAAAAACTAAAAATATTTTCAAACCATTCTCTCCTCGGAACTGCAACAAACACAAAAAAAACACAAAAAGACTATGGATTGCTGAGGTTATAAATAAATACATACAAAGTTTTCCATGGTGCTAAATTTTTAAATAATATTCTTTTGAATTAACGCTCAATAAAAATGAAATTTAGTAATTTTAGCATTTTTTTTTTGTTTTCGGTTTTTTAGATAAGAAAAAACCTTAAACCTAAAAAATAATTATTTAATAAAGAATAGAAATTTAAAATTTAAATTCATTTACAAAAGAAAAGTATATATATATATATCTATATCTATATATATATATATATATATATATATATATATATATATATATATATATATATATATAAAAGCTCTATTAAGCTCTAAAGAAAAAAGCATATATTTTTCATTAATAGCTCTTTGATTCAAATAAGTAAATGAATGGATGATTTTCTCAAAGCCTAAGCCCAAAAGCCCTACGATAAATTTGATAGATAAATCCTTCAGGTAAAATAGTATGAACTTTCCTACTTAATCACTCAAGGGTTGGTTAACTTAAGAAAAATCATCCCCTTATGCTTGAGATCTATTTCAACTAAATATTCTCTACACACCTCAAAAATATTTTGTTAGCTTCAGATGAGACATGAAAAATATAATGGAGGAAAAATATAGCAACTTAAACAAAAGCACACTAGCCACTCCTAATTCTGAAATATTTTCCATATCTAATTACGAGTGTAAGATAGTTATACACTAGTTAATTCTATGTAAGCAAATGAAGTAACAAATAAAATCACCAGTAGAAAATTAAGTTCAAGAATTCATTACCATATCCATAAGAGAAGAGCCGCAATGTTTCACCCCAAAGACTTGTGTATTATTATTTCAAAACAAAGAGAGCTTCAAGACCAAAAATCCAAAGCACAACATCCAGAGATGATACAATGAGTAGCATATGCTTCCTTATATGAAAAAATGAGAGCTCTAGAGGCTTCCAAGTGAAAAAGGACTAGTTCCATGAAGGTGCACCATTAAATGCTTGATCCGTGTCAAAATGATCTCCACTCTTGACTGCTTGAGAAAAAATTATAATTCCTTGATCTTGCCTTTTTCTTGGTCCTAAAAATAATTTTTTCATGACATTTTCTTCTCGAGAAACCCCCATTCTCTTAACCAACTTGGACCATAAATTCAATTTTCATTAAAAAATCGATTTTTCTGGGAATCAATTCCTTTTTTCTAGGCCAAAAATATTTTCTTGAATATTTTCTTGCTTGATTTGTGGAGATTCCCTTCTTGAAAAGTGCACATTCACTTTTTTAATATTTTTCACTTGGAGAGAATTTATTTTTCTCTCATTTTTATTTTCTCACCAATTTTCGGCTAATTATTTAACCACTTTTTTGTTGAACAACCAAAAATAAAAATCAATTAATTTTCTCTCCTAGAATTTTAATTTATTTTGGTCAGAAAAATTAATTAATTGATTCTAAAGGGTATTAATAATTTATTCCACCCTTAAATAGTTAGGCCATGGTGTCTAAACATGAGGGACCATGCACCAAAATATTTTACATCAAAATATTATAATTAATTAACCCTTGAAAGTGGAAAACACCTTTAGACATAAACCCTTAATAATTTACCCAATTATGCAACCAATATGATATAGTAGACCAAGTGACTTGTAATAAAATAATTTAGCTAATTAGCATAAATTATTCCCAAATCAATTTTACAAAAGACTTGATTAGAAACACTAGGACTCACCTAAGACTTTAATGATAAATTCCACCATAGCTTTGGGGTAAGGGTAGAGGGAAAAGCTCTACCGACCATTCATTTTTAGAACCACAGATGAATCAGTGAGATGAAAAACCTCCTAGGATGAAAATCATTGCCAAAATAATAGGCTTACCTAGGGTGTTATATACGTATATGGTCTTACTAGAATCATTTACATTACAAACATTGCAGAATGAGTTTATAACTCTGATAGACTGATGACTGATGAATCCTGGATATTTGATTGCTTAAACATGAAGGAATTCCTTTGCAAAAATGTGCATTGCTATAGGGTAGTTGACACGAATTACTCAACATCTAGCTCTACTTGAGGACACGTTAATTCACTGAAGGAATGTGAAAATCCAAAATCTACACCCAAGCAATACAAAAGTTCATATAAGTAGCGTCCATCCAAATATAATCCAAAAATCATCATATAACATTAAGCACATGAAATAGAAGCTCAAAAATATTCTTCTAACATGAAAAATAAATATTTTTAAAGGAAAGAAACAAAAATATTGAAACAAAATCTAAAATAACAAGGATTGAGGTTATAAATACAATACAAAAGATGCCCTTATGGCATCAGATGTCATCTTTGTAGAACAATTTGAGCATCTGGCCATTCGTAGGTAAGTCTAGTGGTTCACCATCCAATGTGCTCAAATGAAATGAATTTGGTCCAGCAAGTCCTCTGATGATATAAGGTCCTAGCCATAAGCTGTCGAACTTTCCATGACTTCTTGGTTTCCCATTCCTGTGCTTCCAGAGTAGGACCATGTCTCCAACCTGTAAATATCTAGCTCGAGATGATTTATCAAAACTTTTCTTAACAATAGATTTATTTTTACACATATTATCAAAAGCTTCTCTACGAGTTTCATCTAATTCCACAATTTGATCAATTCTCTGTTGAACAACATCTATGTGAATATAGAAATGTTGAAGGAGTTGATAAGCTAACAACTTAAGGTGCACAGGAAGAGTTACATCCAAGCCATAAAACAATTCAAAGGGACTTTTACGAGTAGCTTTCTTCTCTGTAATCCTATATGTTGTTGGGTTGTGTTATATTCTTTCCACGTAGTTAATAGGGGGTTTGAAGGGCACCCGTAACCCCACTTTATGGGGTCTGGGGCAGCGGCCTGGAAAATTTTGGTTTTGGACCATATGTTAGGTTGGGCGGACCCACCTATGGTTTTGTGCATGATTTTCGCACATGTTTTTTGGACGGGATGGTTTTCGGTCCATGGTATTGTACGCGATGGTTTTTCGGTCCATGGTATTGGATGCTTTGGCATGTATAAATATGTATTGTAACATTGAAAGGAACATAATGAAAAATCAAGCTGGTAGTCCTGGTTTTGGGATCCAGGGAAAAATCTCTGTGCATATGTGTTTTATGGGTTATGCTCTCGCATTGTTTATTTTCTTTGTTTAAAAATTCATATGCAGGTAATTTCTGTACAGGGTTAAAACCTACATTTGGTATCAGAGCTGTTTTGGCTTCAAGGGGACGCCTTTGTTGCTGAGGGTTTTCGCTCAAGCCTGTGGTAGACCCTGTTCAATGGGAGATCTGCGAGATCGATTCTGGTGGTGAAAGAAGATGGCGAGCAGTGGAAAGATAGAGATTGAGAAGTTTAATGGTCAGAATTTTGAGTTGTGGAAACTCAAGATGGAGGATCTGTTGGTGGATAAAGATCAGTGGATCGCGGTAGATCCGGGTACTAAACCATCGGGAGTGACCGATGAAGAATGGAAGAAGTTGGATCGGAAGGCAAAGAGCACAATACGATTGTGTGTCTCGGATTCAGTATTGCTGAATGTATCAGGGGAAGCTACGAAAAAGGCTTTGTGGGTTAAGTTAGGGACTTTGTACCAATCTAAGTCTGTGGTGAATAAACTGTTCCTGCGGAAAACGCTGTATAACCTGAGGATGAAAGATGGAGACTCGGTGACAGAGCATCTGAATGCGTTTAATACTGTGGTAAGTTAGTTATTATCTGTTGATATTAAAATTTCAGATGAAGATAAGTGCATCAGTCCGTTGTGTTCTCTACCAGATTCGTGGGATATTCTGGTTATTGCAATAGGTAGCAATGCAACTGCTTTGCAGTTTGATGAAATAATCTCAGCCTTGCTGATGGAGGAGATGAGACAGAAAAATATGGACAACCAGAATGGTGATGCCTTGTCTGTACGAGGACGGTCCCAGAACAGAAACAAAAATAAGTCATCGAGTGGGAGATCTAAATCTAGAGGGAGATCTAAATCTCCAGCAAAACCTACAAAGGTGGTGTGCTAGAAATGCGGAAAGGAAGGGCACTTCAGAAGGGATTGTAAATCTAAAGCTCCTGATAAAGGAAAGGGATCTGATGATTCTCCTTCTGTAGAGGCGAAAACCACCTCAAATGAAGGTGGGGATGTGTACTTAGCTTCTTCAAGTACACATGTAGATCATGAGGCATGGTTGATTGACTCAGGTGCATCCTTTCACTTCACTCCCCATAGAGAGTGGTTCTGCGAGTATGAGAAATACGATGGTGGTGATGTCTTCTTAGGAGATGATAGGAAGGCTAGAATCATTGGTCGGGGAAAAGTAAAGTTGAAGTTGCAAGGTGGAAGGGTTAGAACACTTCCGGGTGTTCTACATATTCCTGCATTGGCCAGAAATCCGATTTCTTTAAGCAAGTTGGATGATGCAGGTGTAAAGACGGTGTTCGAGAAAGATACCTGCAAGATGGTTCGAGGAGCACTGATATTAATGCGGGGAGTTCGGATTGGAACTCTGTACAAGCTGCAAGGTAGCACTGTTGTTGATGGGTGCAATAGTTCTATGGTTCCTGAAAATGGAGTAGAGAATCTAGTGGTCTCTGGAGAGAAGACCATGTTGTGGCATCAAAGGCTTGGACATATTGGAGAGAAGGGCCTTCGAATACTTCATGGTAAAGGTATGGTAGAAGGTATGAATAATAGCTCTCTAGATTTTGATTTCTGTGAAAATTGTGTATATGGGAAGCAGAATCGGGTGAGTTTCCCCTCTGGTGGTAAGAGGACGAAACAGATATTAGAGCTTGTGCACAGTGATGTGTTTGGACCTATGAAGGTTCCATCATTGAGTAAGTCTGTGTACTGTATCATTCATAGATGACTTCTCAAGGAATACATGGATATATTTTCTTAAGAAGAAATCTGAAGTCTTTGACAGGTTTAAAGAATTTAAGGCTCTGGTGGAAAATCAGACAGAGAAGAAGATAAAGGTGCTGAGGACAGATAATGGTGGAGAATTTTGCAGCAAGGAATTTGAAGAATTTTGTAAGAAGTGTGGTATAGCACGGCAGAAGACTACTCCATATACACCTCAGCAAAATGGAGTCGCAGAAGGAATGAATAAGACGTTGATGGAAAGGGCAAGAAGCATGCTCAGTGGTGTCGGGTTAGGACAAGAATTCTGGGCAGAGGCAGTGGATACTGCATGTTACCTGATCAACAGATCACCTTCATCAGCATTGGAGGATAAGACTCCACAAGAAGTATGGACTGGTAAGAGACCCTCTCTTTCACATCTAAGGGTATTTGGATGTGATGCATATGTACATGTTCCAAAGGAGAAACGAACCAAGTTGGATAGTAAATCTGAAAAGTGCATCTTTATTGGGTATAAGGATGGTTTAAAGGGTTATAAGCTTTGGAACCCAGTCACACCGAAGGTTGTGTACAGCCGAGATGTGTTGTTCAGAGAGGTAAAAGATGTTATTCAACATGAAGTCCAACCAAAGGAACCTGAGAAGATAGAGTTTGAGCCAAAGGAGGAAGAATTAGACTCTGCAGTAGAGGAGGAATCAGAAGATGAAGAGCCACAAACTCCGGCTTTGAGAAGATCAGTTCGAGAAAGAAGGCAGCCAGAAAGGTATAGTCCATCTGCTTTCAGTTCAAATTTTGCTTTGTCTGTTACTCATAATGATCCCAGAACTGTGAAGGAAGCAGTGGATTCAGAGGATGGAAAACTCTGGAAAGAGGCCATGGTTGATGAAATGGCATCTTTGCACAAAAATGAGGCTTGGGATCTGGTGGAGTTGCCGGCTGGAAGGAAACCCATTGGCAACAAATGGGTGTTCAAGAAGAAGACAAATGCAGAAGGAAAGGTGGAGAAATACAAAGCTCGGTTGGTAGCAAAAGGTTATTCCCAGGTGCCGGGAATTGATTTTGGTGATATTTTTTCTCCTGTTGCCAAGGTAACTTCTATTAGATTACTTTTATCTGTTGCTGCTACTTTTGATTTTGAGGTATAACAGATGGATGTGAAGACAACATTTCTTCACAGGGATTTGGAAGAGGAAATCTACATGAAGCAACCTGAAGGCTTTGCGGTGAAGGGTAAGAAAGAACTGGTATGCAAGCTAAATAAGTCTCTGTATGGGTTAAAACAGTCACCAAGGATTTGGTATCAGAAATTTGATACATTTATACGGGGACTTGGCTTCACCAGAAGCAAAGCAGATCATTGTGTGTATTTTAATTTAATTGGTGACTGTATTATTTATCTGGTCTTGTATGTGGATGATATGTTGCTGGTTGGAAATGACAAAGAAATTATCCAGGATTTGAAGACCCAATTGTCCTCCAAATTCGACATGAAAGATCTTGGTGCTGCAAACTATATTTTGGGCATGGAAATTAAAATAGATCGGTCAAAGAGGAAGCTCTGGTTAAACCAGAGGAAGTATGTCGAGACAATACTCCAGAGGTTTAATATGCAGAATAGTAAACCAGTGAAGGTTCCTATTCCTGTAGGTGTGAGGTTATCTGCTGAACAGTGTTCCAAGACACAAGAAGAGGAAGAGGACATGTCCCGTGTTCCATATGCAAGTGCAATGGGTAGCCTGATGTATGCAATGGTCTGTACTAGACCAGACATTGCACATGCAGTGGGAGTATTGAGCAGGTTTATGTCAAAACCTGGGAAGGAGCACTGGACAGCAGTGAAGCGGGTTTTCAGGTATTTCTGTGGCACTAGTGATTATGGTTTGTGCTACCAAGGAAGACCAGGATTGGACAGAGTGTTGGATATTCATGGCTTTGTTGATGCAGACTGGGCTGGAGATCTGGATCAGAGAAGATCTACAAGTGGGTATGTGTTTAACCTATTTGGAGGTGCAGTCAGTTGGATGAGTAAGAAACAATCTGTAGTGGCACTATCAACTACAGAGGCAGAATACATGGCAGCCACTCATGCAAGCAAGGAAGCAGTTTGGTTGCAGAGATTGTGTTCAAGTATGGGGTTAGTACAGGGAGCTATAAGAATAGACTGTGACAGCCAAAGTGCAATTTTCTTGGCAAAGAACCCTGCTTATCATTCAAAGACAAAGCACATTGATGTTCAGTATCACTTTGTGAGGGATATGATAGAAGACAGAAAGGTGTTGCTGGTAAAGGTGGACACTTTGAAGAATACTGCAGATGCATTGACAAAATCTGTGAGCTCTGAGAAGTTCTCTTGGTGTAGAGAAACAATGGGAATCTCAGGGCTCAAAAAATGACTAAGCTCTCCTGTGGCCCCCTGTGGAAAGAAAACAACAAGTGGGAGATTGTTGGGTTGTGTTATATTCTTTCCACGTAGTTAATAGGGGGTTTGAAGGGCACCTGTAACCCCACTTTATGGGGTCCGGGGCAGCGCCCCAGAAAATTTTGGTTTTGGACCATATGTTAGGTTGGGCGGACCCACCTATGGTTTTGTGCATGATTTTCGCACATTTTTTTTGGACGCGATGGTTTTTCGGTCCATGGTATTGGATGCTTCGGCATGTATAAATATGTATTGTAACATTGAAAGGAACATAATGAAAAATCAAGCTGGTAGTCCCGGTTTTGGGATCCAGGGAAAAATCTCTGTGCATATGTGTTTTATGGGTTATGCTCTCGCATTGTTTATTTTCTTTGTTTAAGAATTCGTATGCAGGTAATTTCTGTACAGGGTTAAAACCTACATATGCCCACAGCGCATACTTGATTTTGTTATCCTAAGCCTGTTTATTGTCTCCTACTATCTTTTTGATAATGGTTATAATATTTTTATTACTAGATACTGCAGGACCATTTCCATGAGGATAATAGTTAGATGAATGAGACAAGATAATGCCATAATTAAAAAAAAAGGATGAAAACTTTGAAGAACTAAAAGCCTTGGCATTATCAGTAGTAATCTTAGCAGGGACACCAAATCGAGCAATGATTTTATCTTCAATAAAGTCCATAAAAACCTTTTCAGTGGCATTCTTAGTAGGAATTTCTTCAACCCATTTAGGAAAGTAATGAGTAGAAGTTAAGATCCATGAGTAGCCATTACTAGAATTCTCATGGAATTTCCCAATGAAATCTAGACCGCAATGCTAAAAAGGAGCTTCAACAACAATAAGCTATAAGGGTAAGGTTGCTAACTTTTGCTTCCCATTGAATAGTTGACAAGCTTGGCAACATCTAACATACTTGTGCACATCAGAAAAGATTGAAGGCCAATAGTAACCAGCTCTAAGTATTTTGTGGGCAGTAGTCTTTACAGCGTAATGATCACCACAAAATCCTGATTGAAACTCAGCAATAAGCTTTTTCGATTCAACTTCATCAACACACCTAAGTATTATTCCTTCAAGATTCCTCCATCCAAGGCCATCCTTCATGATGCAAGACTTAGTTGCTTTCAATCTTAGATCTCTTCTCTTATGAGCAACTAGATTGTTAGAACATGTAATATTTTGAAAATAATAAATAATCTCCTTGTACCATGCAATTTTTCCTAGCCTTTGAAGCTCATGTGAAGTTGAATAATTGTTTTGAAAAATCAAGCCTAAAGCCTTCTCGTTACCTTCAGTCAACATTTGGGCCAATACTTGACCCTTAACAAGGTTAGTGGGTCTAATTTCCAAATCATACTCTTGAATCTTAGTGACCCACCTAGCACTAGTCCCTAAGAAATCAATTTGAGTTAATATATGTTTAATAGTAGAATGCAGGACAAAATCTATAACTTTCGAATATCCCACATATGTCCTAAAATGCTTAAGAGGCTTGACCAAGGCATATGCTTGCTTTTCCATGGTACTATAATTTAATTCAGAATTCTGAAGCGCTTTTCTCATAAATGAAATCAGTTGCTCATGAACTTCTTTATTCTTCTGAACCAAAACAGCTGCTATAGTATCCTTTGAGGTGAAAGAGAAAATCATGAATTCCTTTGAATAATCTGGGCTAGCTAAAACAAGAGATTTAGCAATAGAACCTTTGATTTCCTTAAAATATATCTTATTGTCATCTTTCCATATAAACTTTGCATATTTCTTTAAAAGACTTTGAATAGGCTTAGCAATTTCTGCATAGTTTGGAATGAACCTCTTGAGAAAATTAATATTTCCAAGGAAGGACTGAAGGGACCTAATGTTATGAGGCAAAGGAATGTTTTGGATGGCCTCGACTCTTTCTAGATCAATTTTGATCCCATAGTTAGAAATAATGTGACTAAGTAATTTACCTTCAGTTACTCCAAACACAGATTTAGTGGGATTCAAAGAAATTCCAAATTCTCTACACCTATTAAAAACTTGCTTGAGATGATCAATATGACTAATACCATCCTTTGAAAAAGTTGTAAGATCGTCTTGATATATTTCAATGATTTTACCAATTAGTCCTTTGAAGGCATAGTCCACATCTCGCTAAAAATTCGCTCGAGCATTAGTCAATCCAAAAGGCATTCTTGTGTATTCGAATGTTCCCTGTGGTGTAGTGAAAGTTGTCTTATGGCGATCCTCTTTCTTTACCCATACTTGATTATAACCCGAGAAACCATCTAGCAATGACATCATTCCTAAACTTGTTACTTTTTGCAACATGGTTTCCATGTTAGGCATAAGGTAATTATCCTTTTTACATGCTAGATTAAGGTTTCTAAAATCTACACAAAGTCTGGTTGTTCCATTTTTCTTCCTAACAATCACCAAATTAGAACACCACGATGAATTCTTAGTATGCACAATAATTCCAGCTGCTAGCATTTTTGAAGCTCTTTCTGAACCAAGGGAGCTAACTTATGATTTATTTGTATAAGTTTTTTACGAAAGGGTTTAGCATTTTCATATTTTAAAGGGATAGTTTGTTCCATGACATATTCCCTATAACCTTTCAGATCATCATAAGAAAATGCTAGAACATCTCTATATTCATGAATAAAATCAAATAACTTCTTCCTTTCTTCCTACATGGTACCCTTACCAATTTTCACAATTTTTGGATCCCTAGAGGTACCAATATTTACTTCAATGTATTCCCCTGGATCAATCTTCTTCTCTTCTATTTGCTTTTTAGCATCATGCCTATCAAAAAGTTGCTCTAATGCTTGTCGTCCCCTAGGGATAGGGTTCATCACATCATCATTAACACAATTGCATCCTTCCTCCTTATAAGAAATGTTTAAATCTTCAAATTCTTCTATGTTATTCAAGAAGAAAACTACTTGACTATCATGGATTTGGTGGTCTCTGCTCATTTGATGGGCCCCTCTTTTTCCAAACATTATTATTTCGATTATTCATAGGTTAGATATTTTGTGCTTGCGATCTTTCCATTTGAACCAACCTAGCTTGCATGGAAATGATTTCTTTAGCATGATTTGGCATCATTTTTTCTTGATTAATTTCCATGTTCTTAATCATTTGCGTCAATTCTTTAATAGGATCGTGATCAACCTCTTTAGTTTATTTTCCTTTAGAATCATGAGATTTACTTGGACCCCTATCAAAACCTGGAATCTAAAATTTCCCAAACGCTTTCCTACATTGTTCCATTTCTTCAGCCAAAGTCTGCACATCCCTATAATCATTAGGTTTAACACATCTCAGCTCATAAGATGTATCATTTTTAATTGGATCGAGATAATATTCCAAAAGAGACTTATCAGTAGGTTTATAATCTTGAGTTAAATCTATAACAATACCATTAAACCTTTTATTAAATTCTTCCACAATCTCATTTTCATTCTTCTTTATGGTTCTGATAGCTCTAAGTAAGTACCTTTCTTCTTTTTTATATCCTTATTTATCATTAAAGGCAGTAATAATTGATTGCAATGAATCAAACGAATTATCAGGCTTTTCGATAAACCAATCCAAAGCATCTTCTTCCAAACAAAGGACAAAGAGGTTCATCTTCACATCTTCATGATTATAGTCAGGACCTCTAGAATATTTTTCCAACCAAGAGCTAAAAGATTTGGGATGAGCTTTAACACTAACCACATTATTTTTAACACTAACTTTTACAAAAGACTCAACTAGAACATTAGGACTCACCTAAGACCTTGAAGATAAATTCCACCCTAGCTTTGGGGTGAGACTAGAGGGAAAAACTATGCCGACCATTCGTTTTTAGAAACATAGATGAATCAGCGAGATGAAAAACCTCCTAGGATGGAAATCATCGCCAAAATAATAGGCTTACCTAGGTTTTTACATACGTATATGGTCTTACTAGAATAATTTACATTACAAACATTGCAAAACGGGTTTATAACTTTCATAGACTGCTGACTCGTGAATCCTGGATATTTGATTGCTTAAACATGAAGGAATTCCTTTCCAAAAATGTGCACTACTATAGGGTAGTTGACATGGAGTGGTCAAGAATGGGTAACCCTTGCACAATCGAAGTTCCCTAGAGGTTTTTTAGGGTGTTAAATCCATATATGTAGTCAAAAAAACCATTTTAAATACCACAAATTAAGATTTCACCTCAATTTTTCCACCAAAATTTATTGAAATCAAAAGTTTTATGGGTAACTCATGCACAATCTAAGTAACCTAGGTTTTTTCAAGGTGTTGAATCCATATATATACAGTCAAAAAACTAGTTTAAATACTGCAATTTAAGATTTCACCTCAAATTTTTCAACAGGATTCCGACACTGGAAAGTTCAAAAAGTCACACTAAAGAAAACCCCAATATAAAAATACTTTTTATTTATTTACTATATCTCTATTTTATTTATATTTTTGTTTATTTACCATAGTTCTGGAGTAAATATAAAAAAAGGTTTTATCTATTTATCATGTCTTTTTTTAGTGTTTGTAAACCTCTTTATATTTTAAATTTATATTGTTTTTATACATAATAATAATTAGATTTATTTTTAAATAGGGTCGACATTAGATTAGCAATATTACATTTACATTTACATGTTTATGTGTTTCCATGAGATCTACCTTCATACCACCATACTAGGTTGTTAAGCGCCTCTCTGTGCAAAAATAAATAACAAGTTTTTCTATTGTTTATTATTTTTTAAAGAAATGTTATCATTTTAATACAATAGGTTGTATTTTTATGAAGCTCATGCATCCATGTATCACCTATTTATTGAAATTATATCTTAGTAGTGGGAGATCAAAATCTTTAGTTGTGGTGAATCCTTTTGTTAATCACAAAGGAGATACATCCTCTTGTTGTTTGGATTTTCAAATAATGCCTACCAATCCTCTATGGCTCTGGATGCAAATATTCTTATCTCTCACTCCACTTGGTTGTACTTGCCATTCTTGCTTGCATTTATGAATATTACCTTCATGTCTTCCTTATGTCTATTTAATATGAGGAATGAGAATATGCACAAGGGATCACATCTATTCAATACTAGTTCCTTATTATAAAAAAAAACAATCCTAAATAAAAAGTAGTATTCATTTTGTTAAGAAAAACAATAAATTTATTTATGTCTTCTTTTGTAGATGGTGCCATGCATCATAATGCACGTGTTATTGGAAATTTTATGATATTTTACTTATTTCTTTTTTCTTTTAAAAACTCTTTGCAATTTTTTTGAATGATCTAGCCGATTACCCTATAATAAAGATAAATTGTTTCATTGTAAAACAGCTTTTTTATATTTAAAAAATGGTGTCCATCATATGGTTCTTATATAAATTATAAGTAAACGGTCCAACTGAATTCCCTCCATATGATTTTTATAACAATTATAAGAAAATGATCCAATTGAATTTTCACCATAGGATTCATATATCTAGAGTGTAATTAAATAACCTTATTAAATTTCCTCCCTGTAACTTCTATATGCAATAATATATATGAGTAAACGAATTCCATCTATATGTGATCATTCAAATATACCTAGAGGTTTTATTTATATATAAGATTTTTTATTTAAAATATGTGCAAATATGTGCAAATATATATATATATATATATATATATATATATATATATATATTATTCATTTTTATATGAAAAAAATAACTTATATTAATTTGTAAATATTAAAAAGATAAATAAAACTAGCCTTCAAATTGAAATATAAATTTTCACTTCAAATTTTATCAATAACTTCTTCAATTGTCCCAATGATACCAACTAAAGAGATAGATTTAATAACTTTAATTCCATGAATGGATGCAGAATATTCAATGATTATTAGCGAGAAGATTGAAAGAGGGGGGTTTGTTTGGGTATTTCTTGGTCCAAGTTGTCTTTAATGCAACTTTTTGGAAGCTCTTCCGATGGGTTTTTCTGGTCTAATGGCTCTCAAATCCAGCATGAAATTATTGAAATTACAAGTTTGACAGATAACCCCTACACAATCGAAGTGCCCAAACTACTCTGAAACCAAATTATGTTTTAACCCTAGACAAATAATTTTTGTGAAAAAGCTCTTAATAAAAAAAAATCCATGATGCACACATTTAATACAAAGAGTTTACATTGAAAACCCAAATAGAAAGAAAATTTAGAATTTTCACTTCCTATTTTTCCTTTTATTATATTTCTTTATAATGTTACAATGAAATATAAACCCCCAATCCATTAACCTTATTCTAAAATACCACCATAATTCCTTAATCGGAATTATATTGCCATGGACCACAAAACTATGTCATGAGACTGGCAAAAGACGAAAACCATATCGAGAAAATTTGCTTAATAAAAACCTCTCAATAAAAATATATCGATGTTTTTTTGCTTGTTGGACCCACACACTGTCCTTTTGACTACCATCATTATGCAACCCAACTTATGGGCCCTTCTCACACTACACCATGTGCAAAGAATATAAGACATAACCAACAAAAGTAAGATGTTAAAAAAAGATGAAATGGAAAAAAAAAATATTATAAACTTGTATCAATAATATTAAAGATCATATTCAATGAATACTTCCACCTTTATTAGAAGATTAAATCAACCAATAATACTATAGAAAATTGTTATAAATATTAAATTAAAATTATAAAAAATTCAATAGATTTGAACTTCTAAAAATGTTCATAAGCTTAAAGTCAACACCAAAATAATACTTGGTCAAATGGGTGCACTTAAACTAACACTATATACCTCCTCCGTCCAGACAGATAAAAAAATAAAAATAAAAATAGCTCCTTTTAGAATTAAACATATTAAAAACACTAAAAATACCAGTGATAAGTTGAAAGTTTTGCGAGACAGTTGGAGTCAAACCTAACAGAGTGACGAAGTGGACAAATCATCGAATGTAATTATGGCAATCCTCTTTCTTTACCCAAACTTGATTATAGCCTAAGGAACCATCTAGCAATGACATCATTCTTGAACCTGTTACTCTTTGCAACATGGTTTCCATGTTAGGCAAAGGGTAATTATCCCTTTTACATGCCAGATTAAGGTTTCTAAAATCTACACAAAGTCTGATTGTTCCATTTTTCTTCCTAATAATCACCAAATTACAACACCATGATGAATTCCTAGTATGCGCAATAATTTCAGCTACTAGCATTTTTTGAATCTCTTTCTGGACCAAGGGACCTAACTTAGGATTGATTTGTTTAAGTTTTTGATGAAAGGGTTTAATATTTTCATCTTTTAAAGGGATAGTGTGTTCCATGACAAATTCCCTATAACCTTTTAGATCATCATAAGAAAATGTTAGAAAATCTCTATATTCATGAAGTAAATCAATTGATTTCTTCCTTTCTTCCTCCGTGGCACCCTTACCAATTTTCACAATTTTTGGATCCCTAGAGGTACCAATATTTACTTCAATGTATTCCCCTGGATCAATATTCTTCTCTTCACTTTTCTTTTTAAAATCATTCCTATGAAAAAATCACTCTAATGCTTTCCATCCCCTGGGGATAGAATTCTTCACATCATCATTAACACAATTGCATCCTTCCTCCTTATAAGCAATGTTTAAATCTTCAAATTCTTCTAAGTTATTTAAGAAGCGAACTACTTGACTATCATCATTAAAAACTTGGCAATGCTCAACATTATCAGGAATTGGAGGCCTAAAAATAACTTCCATCTTGTCTTGATCATTTACTAACTCGTCAGATAATTGCAAAGTAAATGCTGCCACTGCAAGTTGATCAACATGGATGTTCTTTTCTCTAGGGACAGCTTGAAGATCAAGAGCATCAAAAAGTTCCATAGTGTCCCAAATTGCATTTTGATATCTCTTGAGTCTATTATTCTTAAAAGCAAATTTGTTTTTGATTTTCATAATGACCAAATTTGAATCTCCCTTGATACTAAGAAATTTAATTGTTAAATCCTTTTCCAGTTTGAGACTCAACAATAGAACTTCATACTCAGCTACATTTTTGGTAGCTTCAAATTCCACTCTATAGACAAAATTTAAAGTTACTATAACAAAGGGGAGATTTTAACACAATACCAACACCTCTGCCACGTCTAGAAGTTGCACCATCAAAATACATTTACCATACTTGATTCTTTAAATCAACAATATTTTCATCCAAGGAAACTATGGATTTAGAAAAAATAGCATAATTCCCAAGGCTAGGTTGTTCTGTTATAATATCATTATGAGGCCTCTTGGGGTCTTCCATGTGAAATCTTCTTTCAAGCTCCCAATCAAGCCTTACAAAACCATTTCCTCCACGAGAAGGAATAGTAGCATAAGTCCAATTCATTTGAATACTCCCTCCTAGATTAGAAGCCCACTTTCAAAATAGCAACATACCCCAAGCGTCAGGCACATCGATCACAACAATGTCCCTGGAAATCATTATATCAGGATAAATGGACAAATGAACTTGTAAATCCTTAATTAAACCATGCGCTTCAATTCTCTTAGAATCCATGGTGCAAATGTTGTGACAAGGTCTAAAAATCCTTAAGTTGAGTTGCTCCATGACCCTTTTGGTCATGACACACGTCGATGCACCAGAATCCAACATGCAGTTATACATCAAAAACCATTAATAATTAAAGTAATATAGAATAGTTGATGATCTTTATTATCTGGTTCCATACTTTGCAAATACACTAGTGCATCTTGATAACCAACTTCAGGAGCCTTTTCACGAAAAAAATCACCATGAGGAGCATCAATAGCCTTAATTAACTTAGCATTCTGGGGGGAAATATTTATTATCTCTGTGATAGGAACCAAGGTCTTAGAGTTATTATTCCAACCTCCCAAATCAATATTAAATCCAGAGTTAGATTTCAAATCAGGGTTAGAATCTCTGGGAGTAATATGATTTTCACATTGCTCCTTATTTCTTTGTTGATAAGTATATACTTTATCTCTAGCAATCTCCAAGATTTGTTTCGGAGAAGGATTTTCACCAAATAGCTCAGACATCATGTCCTTCTCATCATTAAATGTATTAATACTATAAGAAGATTGAATTTTTTTCGCATCATGACTGTTTTCGACAACTTCCCAATCTTCCATGGCTAACTAACGCTCATCACCAACAATATTAATTTGATTACTTTCCCCAATCATTCCGCTCGCCATAATTCTCTTTACAATAGGACAAGTAGCCTCATCATGAAGGGAATCACAAGATCTACAATAAGGAGGAGCTTCTTCCACAAGATGAGCAGAATCAAGTATATTTGGCGGTCTCTGCTCATTTGATGGGCCCCTCTTTTGCCAAGCATTATTATTTCGATTATTCATAGGTTGGATTTTTTTTCTTGCGGTCTTTCCATTTGAACCAACCTGGCTTGCATGACACTAATTTATTTAGCATGATTTGACATCATTTTTGTTTGATTAATTTCCATGTTCTTAATCATTTGCATTAATTCGTTAATAGGATCATGACCAACCTATTTAATTTCTTTTCCTTTAGAATCATGAAATTTACTTGGACCCCTATCAAAACTTGGAATCTCAAATTTCCCAGATGCTTTCCAACATTGTTCAATTTCTTCAGCAAAAGTTTTCACGGCCCTATAATAATTATGTTTAACACGTCTCAACTCATAAGATGTATCATTGTTAAATGCATCGAGATAATATTCCAAAAGAGACTTATCATTAAGTTTATAATCTTGAGGTAAATCTCTAACAATACCATTAAACCTTTTATTAAATTCTTCCATGGTCTCATTTTCATTCTTCTTTATGATGCTGATAGCTCTAAGTAAGTGCCTTTATTCTTTGTTATATCCATAATTATCCTTAAAGGAAGTAATAATCTATTGCAATGAATCAAACGAATTATCAGGCTTTTTTGTAAACCAATCCAAGGAATCTTCTTCCAAAGAAAGGACAAAGAGGCTCATCTTCACAAATTCATGATTATAGTCAGGACCCCTAGCATATTTTCCCAACCAAGAGTTAAAATCTTTGAGATGAGCTTTAAAACTAACCGTATTACTTCCTTGAAAAGATGACAACTTGTTAAGGCTGTTATCTGGAAGATCATGTGGATAACCTTGAATGTTATCAAAGTTACAAGGGGAAAACAAGTCCATGATGTCTTGTTCAACCGTGTTGAAAATAACAACAAGAAATGCTAAAAATAGAAGTGCTAAAAATAACATTGCTATAAATAACATTTTGGGATACATTCCAATTTTAGTTAGTCCCTGAACTAAAATTGAGAATTAAAATTAAAATTTGATCTTAGTAGCTATTTGAAAAATAATTAATTAACTCATATTGAGTTAATTAGTTGGAGAAAATCAAACATGAAGTCTATGTGAAGACATGCAATAGTTTTCCCTTTGATTAAGGAAGTTATCCCTTGATTAAAGTGATCAGGATGAGTTGTACTTTGAGTTGTAATTAGTTAGCTCAGTTAACTAAGTTAATTCCAGTTAGATTAGTTCCAACATTTTGTGGAACTGATTGTGAGTTCAGTTAGTTAATGCATGTATGCATGTAACTACTGTACTTCAGATAACTGAATATTCTCTCATAAATAACTCATGCATGTCAGTTCAGTCAGAGATCGAGTTGAGATCAGAGTATGGGATAGTGTACTATCAGTTGCAGGAATATTCCATTGAGGATATCTCTTGCATGCAGAAGGAATTTATTCCTTGGATATTGCACAGTTACTTCTATGTTTGGTGAGTTGTGTGAGAGGTGAATTCACATAGGTGGCAGCCAGAGGACCCAGGAGAAACTGCGCAAGGAAATAGGAGGCTTGAAGGATTGAGGGAAGGCATATGTTGTGTCTATTCAGTCTATGAGCAACAGTGAGGGATTATACTGAGAGCTGGATAGCTTGTGAGCTAAAGTTTTGTGTAATATGGAGATATTTCCACTTGTATGATAATACAAATAGCAGGGTTTTTAGCTGAGCTTTTCCCCAAAGTATTCTTCTGTGTTCATGTGTGATTGATTTCTCATTCTCTATTATATGTGTTCTATTTGATCTTGCTCAAAATCTATTAAGCTTCCACAAGTTTGTTTGTAGAAGTAGATCAAGTATTTTGCTTTAGTATATTGCATTATTTGGTGATCTACAGTGGACAATTTTACATGGTATCGAAGCAAAGGTGATCAAAGTGAAGAACAATATACAAAGAAGGGAGAAGTTTGAAGGTTGAAGTTCTTGATTATAGAAATCAAATTCTTATCACATCTCAAATTTCACCAATGGCGTTCAACGATTTGAGACTCGAGTATGCCCTGGATGACAGATCGAATTATATAGCTTGGAAGGATCACATGGAAGTGGTATTAGAGGACAATAGTTTGAATAACTTCATTGATCAAGAAGTCCCCAAGCCAATAGCAGCAAATGCCCAAGAATTGGCGGAATGGAAGAAATGTGTGGCTAGAGCGAGGAGAATCCTTTTGGAGGGAGTTTGAGAGCACATAGTCTTGAGTCTCCATGGGAAGGAGACACCATTTTCAATGTGGAAAACATTGAAGGATCTATGTCAGAACAACAGCGATCAGAGGAAGTTGGCACTGAAAGACAAGCTTCGGAAAATCAAGTGTGAAAAGGGCGACACGATCTCTACATATCTGAACAAGCTCACCACCTGCAGGGATGAGCTTGGAAGTGTAGGAATCACGACATCCGATGATGACATGGTGATTTTTACTCTCCTTTGTCTTCCTAAGAGCTGGCATAGCTACCAAAACTCAGTAAATGGAAGAGAGAAACTACCAGATTGGGAACGAATTTGGTCGGATCTGATGCAGGAGGAGATAAGGAGAAGCACCAGAGATGGATCTTCATCAAAGCAAGATGATGAAGAAAATCTAGCCTTAGCGAGTAAGGCGAGAAAAGGGAAAGGGAAGGCGTCCCATTACAAATCGATTTCTTCCCATGGTGGGAAGAATATTGACAAATCGAAAGTGTGATGCTTTCATTTTCATGAGGTGGGCCATTATGCTACGAATTGTCCACAGAAGAAATCCAAGAACGGATCCTCGAAGGGATCAGATGGTGAGGCACTGGCCTCATAGTTCGAATTGGATTTCACCCTCATCGCCTGCATGGTTTCATCGATGGTGGGGTGTGTTTGGTACCTAGACAGTGGAGCCTCATTCCACATGATTGGCGACAAGAATCTATTCAGTACCTTGGAGGAGAAGGACCTTCAGATGCGCATCGAGATGGGCGATCATGGAAAGTATCGTGTTTCAGGTGAAGATATGGTTGTGTTTCAGAGGGAGCATGGAGCTCCTCTCACCCTGACTGATGTAAAGTATGTGCCTGGTTTGAATAAGAATCTTGTGTCCATCACTATGTTGGAAGACAAAGGCTATGATGTAGTCTTTAGTAAAGGAAAGATATTCTTGAGGCATATCGACATTGGACAGACCAAGAGGATTGGGATTAGAGTAAAGAATCTCTACAAGATGGAGGTAGACAACTATGCTGCATTGAGTTCCAAAGCAGAGTTGGTGCAAAGCCAAGATATTGGTGAGTTATGGCATAAAATATTGGGCCACTTTCACCATGGGGCCTTGAAGATCATGCAACAGATTTCTACCAGACTTCCCAAGGGAAAACTGGAGCAAGTGGATACATGCAAAGGTTGTACCTTGGGTAAGTATGCAAAAACTTCCTTTCAGGATCGAGACAGTAGAGATGGAGCAATGCTGGAGCAAGTTCATAAAGATGTGTGTGGACCATTCTCTATAGCTTCCACCACTAAACAAAGGTACTATGTTATTTTTATTGATGATTTTTCTCGTAGATGATTTTTCTCAAGGTTTTGTGAGTTCAAAGCCTTGGCAGAGAAAGAATCTGGAAAGAAAATAAGGGCCTTGCGAAGTGAAAATGGTGGAGAGTATGTCTCCCAATAGTTTAAGGACTTCTGTGCACTAGAAGGAATTAAACGAGAGTTGACGACACCCATAACCCACAGCAAAATGGGGTGGACGAAAGGAAGAACAGATTGATTGTGGGAGCAGCCCGAGCAATGTTGCATGAGCAAAGCCTACCACTTCATTTGTGGGCTGAGGCATGCAATACAATAGTATACTTGCAGAATAGAAGCCCACATCGTATACTGGAGATGAAGACACCAGTGGAGGCATTTTTCGGGAAGAGACCAGACGTGAGTCACTTCAAGATCTCTGGATCATCGGTTTATTTCCATGTGACCAAAGATGCCTGGAAGAAGCTAGATCCAACAACTGAGTTGGGGATACTTGTGGGGTAGACTGATACACCTCACAACTATCGAGTGTTCTTGCTTACCAGTCAAAGGACAATGGTACACAAAGATCTGAAGTTTGACGAGCAGAAAGCCATGCAAGTTTCCCTTGACAACGAGCTCAAGTTGCATGCAGAGGAGGAACTTTTGATTCCTAAGGAGGAGAAGCCTCAGACTGATGCGGAGCAGCCGCATGCAGAGGAACCAGGAGTGGAGACATCCACTCATGCACAGTCTTCCAGAGATGGGTGGAAACACTTAAGGGAAGCTGACAGATTGATGTTGGATGTGAGAGAGAATGTGGGACAACCATCTTCTCAGCGTAGATAGAGGAGATCACTCGAGCCACACACTGGTTACATGGCCCTGGTTGGGGAGTGTGTAGAGACTGAACCTTCTTCCTTTGAGGAAGCAGTGTGGCAACTAGTCTTGGTTGATTCTATGGTGGAGGAGTATGACTCCATCGTTCGGAACAGTGTTTGGGATGTTGTCCCAAGACTGGAGGACAAGTTAGTGGTGAGTTCTCGATGGCTTTACAAGGTAAAGCAAGCAGCTGATGGGAGCATTGAGAAACATAAGGAAATTTTTGTTGCCCATGGTTTCTCACAGGTCGAGGGGGTCGACTATAATGAGACTTTTGCTCCTGTAGCAAGGTACTCATCTATCAGATCGATGTTGGTGCTATCAGCATAGATGGGTTGGAAGATCCATCAGATGGATTTGAAGACTGCGTTCCTCAATGGCAAGATTGAGGAAGAGGTATACATAGAGCAGCCAAAAGGATTTGAGACCTTCGATTGTGACTCGCATGTGTGAAGACTCAAGAGAGCTTTGTATGGGCTGAAGCAAGCACCTCGTTCTTGGTACACCAAGATCAACAACTATTTCACCGGGTTGGGCTTCACAAAGAGTGAAGCAGATGCGAACCTTTACCACATCATGGTAGAAGGTAAGCCATTGAAAATTGTTGTTTATGTTGATGATCTGATATTGACAGGTGATGATCAGTTGATCAAGTCTTGCAAGGAGGACCTTGCAAGAGAGTTCAAGATGAAAGACATGGGTCTCATGCACTACTTTCTAGGCATGGAAGTGTGTAAGAAGTATGGGAAAGTGTCTGTGTCTCAAGGCAAGTATGCCAATGAGATACTTAAGCGATTCCACATGGCAAAGTGCAAGCCCATGCAGAATCCTCTAGCAGGTAACTGAAGGAAGGAGGATGCTACTTAAGGTGAGGTAGTAGTTGCTACTATTTATCGGTAGCTTTTGGGTTCATTGATGTATTTAGTGAACACACGACCAGATTTGTGCTTTGTTGTGAACCAACTGAGTCAAGTTATGGTTCAGCTTACCAAGCTGTTTTGGAAGGCAACGAAGCATGTGTTGAGATACCTCAGAGGAAGATCCCAGTATGGATTATGGAACAGACAGACAGAGGGAGTGAAGCTTCAGGGCTTCACAGATGCAGATTGGGCAGGGAGTCCATCAGACCGGAAGAGCACTTTAGGAGGAATTTTCAACCTTGGTTTAGTTGCAGTTTCTTGGTACAGCAGGAAATAGAGGTCAGTTACACTTAGCTCAGCAGAGGCTGAATACATGGCTACCAGTTAGGTAGCATGTGAGGACATTTGGATGTGGAAAATTCTAGTTGGATTGTTTGGTCAGAGGATGGATCCAACTGTGATCTATTGTGATAATTAGAGTAGTATCAAACTCTCTGAGAATCCAGTATTTCATGAAAGGTCCAAGCACATCGATATCTAGTATCATCATCTTCGAGAGTGTGTGGTGAAGAGGATCATGTTGTCGACCGAGGAGCAGGATGCAGATATTTTTACTAAGGCATTGTCAAACTACAAGTTCGAGTTCCATAGAGACAGGATTGTGGTGACAGATAATCCCTTTCTTGTTGAGAGTGAGTGTTGAAAATAGCAACAAGAAATACTAAATATATAAATACTAAATATAACATTGCTATAAATAGCATTTCGGGATACATTGCAATTTTAGTTAGTCCCTGAACTAAAATTGAGAATTAAAATTCCAATTTGATCTTAGCAGCTATTTGAAAAATAATTAATTAATTCATCTTGAGTTAATTAGTTGGAGAAAATCAAACATGAAGTCTATGTGAAGACATGCAATAGTTTTCCCTTTGATTGAGGAAGTTATCACTTGATTAAAGTGATCAGGATGAGTTGTACTTTGAGTTGTAATTAGTTAGCTCAGTTAACTAAGTTAAGTCTAGTTAGAATAGTTCCAACAATTTGTGGAACTGATTGTGAGTTCAGTTAGTTAATGCATGTATGCATGTAACTACTGTACTTCAGATAACTGAATATTCTCTCATAAATAACTCATGCATGTCAGTTCAGTCAAAGACCCAGTTGAGATCAGAGTATGGGACAGTGTACTATCAGTTGCAGGAATATTCCATTGAGGATATCTCTTGCATGCAAAAGGAATTCATTCCTTGGAGATTGCGCAGTTACTTCTGTGTTTGGTGAGTTGTGCGAGAGGTGAATTCACAAAAGTGGCAGCCAGAGGACCTAGGAGAAATTGCGCAAGGAAATAGGAGGATTGGAGGATTGAGGGAAGGCATATGTTGTGTCTATTCAACCTATGGGCAGTAGTGAGGGATTGTACTGATAGCTGGATAGCTTGTGAGCTAAAGCTTTGTGCAACCCAGAGATATTTCCACTTGTATGATAATACAAATAGCGGGGTTTTTAGTTGAGGCTCCCGAGAGTATTCTTCTATGTTCATGTGCGATTGATTTCTCATTCTCTGTAATATGTGTTCTATTTGATATTGCTCAAAATTGATTAAGCTTCAGCAAGTTTGTTTGTAGAAGTAGATCAAGTATTTTTATTTAGTATATTGCATTATCTGGTGATCTACATTGGGAAATTCTACAAACCGGGTCAAGAAAAAGCAAATGGATATCAAGGATAACTTCCCGTCCAATATTATCAAGGAGTCTACAAGAAAGAAGATTGTGTAATCGAAATCTAAGATCCCTTTTAGGTTCTGGAGTAGGATTATACAAAACACTTGGATTCCTTTTAGTAGAGATCCTTGAAAAAAATGTAACGAGTGGAGCCGCCACTTGAACAAGAACATTACTGTAAAAACCCAATATGCTAAGAACGAAAAGTTAGTGAATAAACCAACTCAAAATAGACTTATCACCAACGACGTCGCCAAAAAATATTGTCGCCTAAGATGTACACCTAGGTGAGGGAAAAGTTTCTAACCCTGAAAGGTATAATCTTTAAGGCACAATCCTCAGAGTACAGGCTGTCACCTATTCCCTACTCACTTCGTTTAAGCTCTCTCCTGGAAAAGCTAAGGGTGGTAGTCCCTAAGGATAGTTAGAAAGGGAAAACTTGTTGCAACAACAAGTCTAGGAGACTAAGGGCAAGGAAATTATTTGTCTAAGAAACTTGATTAAAATTATTTAGCAAGCTTGATTACTAAAAGAGCAATGTAAATATTTACAAGACAATCCCAATAAGATAAATAAGACAATGACTAGATTAACAATGATAAACTAGTGCCTTATAACAGTGCTTAGAAGAGATTCAACACTTGCAAGATATTTCAAGACAAAAGACAAATAATGTTGCAAGACACGTATTAGTATAGGAAATGGCACACTATTAAAAGATGAGAAAAAAATCTACCTTATACGAATAAAAGAAACTTGTACTTTGTTTTTTTTAAGATTTTCTCCAATGATCCAGGTGGATGTTGGTGGCCACCCACCTATCCCACTTGTTCCCCCACAATTTTCTCTTTCAGTTTTCTAGTTTCCTTAATTGAGCACAATTTACTATTTTTAGAATTTTCTCAGGTCCTGAACTTCCGGAGCCGTTTTGAGGCTCTAAACGACGTTTTTTTGGGAAAACTGGGAGCATCATGGACTATAGACGTGTGCTTCTCTTCCCAAAGTTATATTCCTCAGATAGATATTTCTAATGAGCTATTGTGTGTGTCAAACGGAGATCGTATGCCAAAGTTACGACCCCGGGAAGTTGATGTACCAATTTACCCAAATTGGGCCCACAGTTTGGTGCTTCATCTCCTAGGGTTAGGTTTTTGGATGTTTAGGGTTTTCCATTGTTTCTCAACAATAAATAGGCCTTTGAGCCTCATTGTAACACAGTTCAGAGGCATGTAGCCATCACATCTCTTCTCAAAGATAAGCTACCACCGCCCTAGCTGGTTTATCTCCATTTCTGTTTGTAAGCATATTTCAATATTTTACATTATTGAAATGAAGTATTATTTCTGTTGCATCTATGTGTTTATGGTTATATCTGTAATTTGTTGCGTTCCTGCTTAAATCTGGATCGGTGGTGTCAGAGTGGTCTGCTCTTTCTATGTCTTTCTTTGCATGTCCCCAACGAGGTCATGATATAAGGAGTTAGGGCTTGAAATGGTCGAACATTTGCCAGACCAGCCTCGCAAATCCTGACGGCCTCCCATGGCGGATGAAAAGAAAGACGAGGGGGCAGGAGATCCTATCAAAATCTTGCTCGAATAAGCCCTCGAGCGACAAAGGAACACAATGATGGACAACTATGCCCAGATCCTTCAGCAGCTACCTAGAGGTGATGCATCGGCTTCCAATAGCTACTCTGGAAACACCCCACCCTTTAATGTACAAGTTAATTTTGAAATCCCCATCTTCAAGCGTCAGATACACGCAGATTTTGTAGATAAATGGTTAAATTTGCTAGATGGGTATTTTTCTGTTAATGAATTTTCCAATCGGGAAAATATTACTTTTGCTCTTCTCAAAGCAGCCCCCCACGTCAATGATTGGTGGGAAACCTACTGCGAGTAGAAGGATGAAAGTACGGGTTCACTATTTTCAGCCGCACCCACTTGGAATTCATTCTGGGATGCCATTAAGGAGTAGTATTACCTTGTCAAAAGCTATGAGGAAAAATACATAAAGTGGACCACGCTGCGACAGGGAAGGGACCAAAATATGCCAGAGTTCACAAACATTTTTCATACCCCTCACACACAATTAGGTATCAAGGATTCTGAGCTACATTTGGTACTCAAATAACGCCATTGCCTACATAGATACATCCAGGATGAGATGGAGTTCTTGAACAACTCCTCGCTCAGCACAGCGTACCGATACGCTGTCAAAATCGAGCATAAGTTTAAAAAAAAGAAGCGAGACTTTGGATCTGCGATTCCGAAGAACAAAGGACAAAGCCAAGGCGGGGTGACCCAAACAAACCCATCGAAGCCGCAAGAAAAGAAAAACACCATGAATTCAAAGGACACAAGAAAGTTGTGTGAGTTCCATAAGAGCCCCACTCACAACACAAGTGAGTGTCGGACCAAGTAGTCGTTGGTGGTCGAGTTGAAGGCTTCAGAATCATATGCATGTTCCGACCTTGAGTCAGGACCCGACAAGGGGAATGGAAAACGGAAGCAGAGAATTGACGAGGAGCCCAGCACCACTCTTGCCATCGCCAAGATCCAGAAAAATGAGCCTGAAGATCCAGAGGAGGGGGAGCGTCTTTTCCACTCACAGATGTGGGTGAAGGGTTTTACACTGCAATTCATTGTCGATAGTGGCCGCCAAAAGAGTCTCATTTCAGTAGAGGTCGAGAAGCGGTTGGGCCTACGACTACACCACACCCACAATCGTATAGTATCAGGTGGCTTCACCAAGGACGAGATCTCCAAGTCCGCCAGTAGTGTCGCCTTCCCTACAACATCAAGCCCTTTACAAATGAGGTATTGTGTGATGTTGCACCTCTAGATGTTCATGATGTATTATTAGGCCAACCATACTTGTGGAGGCAACATGCTGTGTATGAGTCAAGGCCTTGCGTTGTCATTATTTCTTCGTGTAATTCGTTATACAGGATACCGTAGGTAGCCCCACCTACCGCCACCTCTTTGATCACTGTTAAGAAATGTAGCAAGCTCATCTCCCAAACGATGAAATTCATTTTCTGTCTGGTTCATTGCCAAAGCAAGCAGAATATCGTCGCCACATCCATGACCCCCGTGAAGAGTTCCTCCACGCAGCAGCAGCAACAGATGGATACGGTCATGAAAGCAGATAGGAACATCTTCTCCTCACCCATAGCGACATTGTTGCACTATCAGATCAAGCATTCATTCGATTTGACTCCCAAAGCACCTCTACCCAACGGGCCGATATATCACTGCTCCAATCTGAAAAATGACAAGTACAAGAAGTGACATGGTCCTTACACTAGTACCAAGGCTGTGGGGAACAATGCTTTGGAGCACAAAATTCCCCCATTCCTTCGCTTACACCGAGTGTTCAATGTGGACTGCCCTCTACCATTCTTCCCACCAGTACTGGACACATCAGAGATTGCAGAACAACTCACCAGGGACCAAGTTCAGCAGATGGAGGAACTCAATGCAGTGGGGACCATTGCTTCCTAAGGGTATGTGGGAGAAATCAAGACAATGTTGTATCTAGCCTCTCGGCTCATGTCGTTTACTTTCAATAGAATAAGCCGAGATATTTGTTTCTTTTAAGAATTATGTACTTAGTAGTAACTGGTATTTCAATTATGATATATCGAGATATTTGCCAGATATCAGCAGTGGGATATGGCTTAGTCTAAACAATGTTCTTTGGTCTAACAAGATGATAGTGTGAGAAAATAAAAATATCAATTAACAAAACAAAAACAAATATATGTATAAATAATACAACGTATATTGGTTAAGTCATTTTTTTGATATAAGATATATGGTTTATGAATGTGATTTTTTTTTTTTTTTGTAAGCTTCGGTAGGACCTTTACATTTTTTCTGAATATTACATCAATCACCTGCCTCTGCAGGACTCGAACCTGGGTGGGGGGAGTGACAGCCTCCGCCCCTACCATTACACCATGCACATCATGTGCGGTTTATGAATGTGATTTAAAAAAGGTGTATCTTTTCATTTTTAACAATAAGTTATATTAATTATTATTTATTTTAAATATTATATATTGTTTTTTCCATATATATATATATATATATATATATATATATATAATAAAGTAATTTATTATTATTTTAATAATTAGTTTACTTATCTAATTAAATTTTTTGGTCTAATTTAAATATGATTATGACTTGTGTATATAACTATTTTGTGGCTAAAACTAAAATGACGTCAATATATAAAATCTTAACTAAATTATTGGAGAATATAGAAAAGAATCAAGCTATCCACAATATTAAAAATATTAATACATATAAGTTTAATCAAATTAAATATTTAAAAAAAATAAAAAGAGTTCACAAAGCTTGAATCCAATATAACAACATCCATCGACAAGAAACAACAATATTTATTAAGAAATTTATAATTTATCATATCACTAATGAAAATTTCAACATGAATAAAAAAGATAATAACCATTGTAACCAACCCCAGAAATAACTCTAATTAATAATTTATAACAATAATTTATCAAAAAATATATATTATTAAAAATATTATTTTGAAAATATAACTTTAAGCACACTATTCTAAACAGTGTCTTTGACTCTCTTCAATGCTAATTTAATAAAATGTAAATAGGAATTGATTTTAATTAATAATTATTTTTTAACTTTGTAGGATATTTTAATATTTCATCAACATTACCATTATAATAGGAAGGAATTTATATATATATATATATATGAAAAAATTCTCTTTGAATTAATAATTTAAATATATTATTTTTGAGCCAAGGTGCTCATTCTAAAGCCCAACATGATGGTGATGTGTAATTTTGTCCATGATCAACTTGGAGTTGACATATTTCTCTTAAAACTTTCATAATTTTAATTTAGTTATGAATAATTATTAAATAGATGATAAGAATCTATTTTAGGTGGAATATTCTATAATATTTTTAGTTATTGATAGTCTAATCAACATTTGAGATTTATCTCAAAAATAATTATGTCCTTGTTACCTTGTAAATTAAATCATTAATTTAAAAAGTGTCATATGAACCAATACCATATGAAATTAATTATAGTTTTTTAGACATAGTATCTATAACCATAGTATTAGCCCATAGTATAATCTTGTTACACGCTTATATATGTTTAATTCATAAATTAATTTATGAATTATTAATAGTAATAAAATTACAATTTAGTAATTTTTGTGCCAATATGTTTTGCACCCCATGAATTTACATTTATAAAAATTTACTAACTATATATATATATATTTCTTAAAATAATGAATAATAAAATATATTTTTTTAATAATTTTAATCATTAATTAAAAATTAAAGTATAAAATAAAAAATAATATAACACTATCACTATGAAAAAAACAAAATAACATTAAATCAAGGAAAAAGAAGAGCAACATATAGATTTAATGTTACCAATGATATTTATTAAATTGGTAAAAGGCAATATAAATATTGAAATATAAATTTATATAGAATCTTTTTTAAATATTTTTCCTTTCTCATTTTTAAGATGGGGAGATCATGTTTCATAAATGCTTAAAGAACTAGAGATGAATCATTAATGGGATGTATATCTAAATAATGATAAAGTTAACTTTTTTGTTGCTCTTTTATATTAGCGTGGTTATCATTTAAAATAGAAATATATTAGATTTTTGTTTTGGGAAATTTACTTTTTAAATGTTTTTCTGCGGTTATTTTTAAAATTAATTTTTTTTTTTAATTTTAATTTTAATTTTGGATAGACAGGTGGTAGTCTGTGAAGACACTCTTTGATGTGAAATCAAGGGTTCAATTCTCCACCTCGATAAAAGTGATATATATATATATAGAAAAAAAATCAATAGTTATATTGTTTAGTTTGATTAAAAATTATCAAACCAAAAATTATTTTGTTTAAAGAAAAATTTAAAAAATATTTAGTTAAAATTTTTTTTTTTTTTTTTTAATTTAATGAAAATTATTCACAAAAACCACCTCAATCATACACAAAATTAGACAACCCTCAAACTTCAAAATTCCATTCTTTTCCATCCAAATAGAGTTGTTCTGGGTGATCTTGTACTTATGTTCTTTTCTCGCCTATTTTAGAAATGCGAAATGAACTATATATCAAAATCTCAAAACCTACAGCCATATGGTAACTATTATTTTGAAAATGTTAGATAAAATATATATCAAAATTCTTCAAAAACTAAATCCGTGTCTAACTGTTTAAAAGATCAATAATCAATGAAAAAATAAAATAACTTATAAAATGGCAGAACCAATTGCAATGTAATTGAAAGTTACAGAAGTCTTTGCCATCACTTTCAGAAAACTATTCAGTATTACTAATTTTCTCAAACCAGTCTTCAAATTCGCAATTCATGCCCACATCCTCATTATTCGGTAATATAATTACTTGAAACCCAATGTCAAAACTCGCGACAGAAAGAAAAGGTTGTATATATATGGCTTGAATCTTAAATATATAGAAACATTCGGTGATTTAATTAACTGAAGCCCAATGTCAAAACTCGGGACAGAGAGAAAAGGTTGTATATATTGACTTGGATCTAAAATATATAGAAACATTTCCAGTGCCTAAGAATTGAGTATCATGTGAAGATCCCAACCACCTCTACTATGGAAGCCATCAAGCTATAATACAACATACACTCCTTTAACATAAATCCTGATTAATAATTGCAACAAGAAAGGAGAAGAAAATTTATTATATAATATATAAATGTTTAATTAAAAAGTTTATTCTTTAATCGAATAAGCTTCTTGAAATTGATATAAACTTAACACACAGAATGTATTTAAATTTTAAATTTGTGCAAAAGCGTAACATGTAATTTTTCAATCAAAGAAGCTTATTGAAATTAATATCATTATATTTAAATTTGAAATTAATATCATTATATTTAAATCTGTGAAACAACGACTGAAGCAAACGCGAAAACTTGATAGTCTCCTTTTCTCTTACTGTAATATATCAATCAACTCAGCATGACTTCAGAGTAAATGTGAAAAATGTTTCGACCAAGAAGAAAAGTTGTTGTTTAAGTTTACAAACCATCCGCTCTAAATGCTTCCAGCAAGATTTTTTCATACAGACTTTCACTGACATGTTCAAGATCAGATTCCAGGCCTGGAAAGACAGTAAAGACTTGATAGTGGCTAGAATAAATAAAGCAGTGGAGATACAATTCATCCATTATTATTTTTTTTTAAATTCTGTAAAAAACAGAAACGTTACCTTGCCCAATTATTTTTGTTATAGCAAACCGGGATTGCCACAAATCTATCCTGGGGACTAGAGGGATTTTTTTATCTGCAGTCAACAAATCAAGCTGGAGCATCTCTACACTTGTAAAGATTCTTGAGACAAGCCACGTTTTTTTACACGAACCAGCATTGAGAGTAACTTTATAAAAGAACCAACAGGAAAATTAAAAATCTTAAGAGAAGATCCACAAAGTCGTTTGCTGCCTCAGCATATAAGATTTTCTGAGTAACCTTATTAACCTGTAGCGTCAAATTCACGCCATCAATTAACTTAGACTCAGAAATCCTTGGAGCTCGTGCAACATGCTACCCCTGATATTCAATGTAATACACAAACTGCGAAAGCCCTTGGAAGCTCTCATGGTGGAGCTGACGGGCCACGAATGCTACGAATCACAGGGTCTTTCGCCTCCCGAATGCTTTGTTCTCGTTTATGGTACAAGTGTGGAATTTAAAAAAATTGCGCGGCGCTACCGACCCTCCCACATTTCATTTAAATTTAATTTCAAATTTTGCGCGGGACTGCAGGGTTTCAAATGCCGAGCGCTGAGGTTTCGTTTGCATTAACTTCATCCACTTGCATTAAGTACATCGAATATATTAAGGGGGAGCGGAGGAGCCTGTCAGAGGGCAAGGTTGGCCGCGGGCAGGGTCGCCGGGGGCTTTTTGCTGGGCAGCCGGAAAGGTATGGTCCATGTCGTCGTCGTGCTCTGTGAGACTCTGACAGAGGTACCCTCCATAGCATTAACTTTGCTATGGAGGTGGAAATAGGAATTGCCAGAATCAGCGGGCATAGGAAGTCGGATAATTTTATCGCAATAATGGATTTCAACTACCAATTTGCATGGCATAGTTTTTCGAGCTCTGTCAATTCTACAGTTTTCGTTCCATCACAATCTAAATGTGGTTTGAAGTTTCGATTTCCATTCCTGAGTTCGATTCTCTGCTTAGTTTGATCCAATCTAGCTCTACTTGCAATTCAAGTGTTTTAGTTTGGATTTCCTGTGAGACTTTTAGCTTCAGCTATCAATTGGGTGTTAAGTTTCGATTTCCTCTAATAATTATTTGTGTGAAACTCTGCTTGAAGAGTTGTGTTTTGGGGAAAATAATTTGGTGATGGAGAAAGGGAAGGGACCCATGTGTGAGCTTTACTGCAATGAATTTGCATTCCACTGTGAAGTAGATTATGCAAATCAATGTTACAAATGCGATGCTAATGTCCATGGAGTTAATTTCTTGGTGGCAATACATGTTAGGGTGGTTTTATGCTCCAGATGTTATCAATACACTGAAAGAAACGTGTCTGGGCCAAAACGTTGATCAATCCTTTTGTTGTGCTTGTTGCAAGTCACAAGACATTGAACAAACCTCACTCTGTAATTCCACAGTGGAATATAGATTTGCTAGGCCTGTTTTTGTTGCATCTTCTGATCATAGTAAGGGACTTGATGTTGGTATTGATAGCCTTGTCCATGGTTCCAGAATTTCTTGTGCTTTTCTAGTTGTAAAGGATTTGATCAAATCTAATTTTTTGTAGTTTTCAGAATGGAAAAGTAGGATTACAATTTGTTCGATGATCTCTTTGACCTCAGATGTTGGGACGAGCTCTCCTCTTGTCATCATATATATAATAGTCTTTACCATTCTTTTCACCTTCCAAATAAATAAGCAATTTAAAACAACAACCAAAGGAGAAGAGTGCACAATTTCATAAACAAAACTACAAATATATTTGTACAAAAGGAAAACTGACAAATTAGAAAATTAAAATTCTCTATGATGTCAAGATATCTTTATCCATTAAATTTCCATTTACTAGATCATTTATTTTCTATCATGAGTTCGGTTAGTGGTGACTTGAAGGTCCGATCTCCAAATGTTGTAACAAATTTCTTGTCAACCTTAATAGATACTTCATATCCAATAAGATCTTGCAATCTACAAGTAATAAAAGAAATCCATATCACTCTGTCGTGCAAAGAACAAGTTTCTCTATATGGTTAAAATATCTAGGTCATTTTTTTCTCATTGACATGGAACATTTTACTTTACCAAAATATTTCTTACTCTAGATATGCACAAAAGCAAATGCTCTCAGAAGATACCTCAATGGACCCATTGGCATTCCAAAACTTGTGATGACTTTGTCTATTCTGTGAATACCTACACAGAACATTTGGTTGACAACAATGCAGGTGCAATTCCCCACCACTACAAAGATAGGTATGTTTAAGATATTTGGAGTTCATCTATTTTTATTTCACCATTAAATGATTCTTGTTCACGTAAATGTAGCTAGAAATTTAAAATCTCTACAAGCATAGAGCATTGGATTTTCATTCTTTCTACAAAAGTATGATTGTGATGTATTTAAATTTGTTTGCATATTTTTGCCATGGAAGAGCAGGAAATGGAGTACAAAGTTGAGCTTTTCAATAAGTACTTCATTATTCCTTACATTTTCTTTTAAATCTATATACAACAATAGATTTAAAATTGGACTTTAGGTCTAGTGGACATTTTTGAAAGTTAGTGTAATCCACAATCTCTCTAGGTGTTTAAGGAAAATTCTTCAGGCCACAATGGAGATGGTGGGTCCACTAGAGGCTTGCTAGAATGTGCTTCTCCAAAGTTCCATTCAAGAATGATTAATGTGGAATTCATGAAAATGGGTAGAGTCCTAGACCAATATTTGTTTTAATGGCCATGACATTGGAGTAGCTCAGGGTTTTGGATATGGACATTTTGATTGGTTTACATATGTTGTTTTTCTAATAGTGTCAGGGGAATTGTTTCAAGGAAAATTTGAAACTAGAACATCGTCAAATTAGTTATTTCAATTTTTTTCCATATCCATTTATTGTTTGGGTGTGAGTTGGTGAAGCTCAAGGTTCAAAAAATGTCACATTTTGCGCGACAATTCTTGATCAGTTGCACTCTGCATGTTTACGATTACATTCATAGTGATAGGGTAATTTGCGGCTCTCTCCATGTAGTATGTTGTACTCCTAAATCCCTTTTAAGATCAATTACAGTCTGCACGTTTATGTTAAAGTCATAGTAGCATGGTCACTAGGGGTACTCTCGATCAAGTCGCTGCCCCCAAAGGATCCAACAAGGTTGTTAGGTTTAATGGTAAAATATCACAATTCTATTTGACAACTGCCCTTTGGGAAAGGTAGGCCTGCCTTACCTATATCGTTGTTGAAAGTTGGATTATTCTTACATTATTTTTTTTATTAGTCACTGGAAAGCTTTCTTGAAGGAATTACTGCAATAGAGTTTAAGTAAGATTCCAGATGACAAGTAAAGAATTCCTACATTACTTATTTGTAATTTCATAGTTTCATTCACAGTGGGGAAGAGTCAAATTCATTCTATCACTTTTGTTTTCCCTTTCCCCACTTATGTAGCGACGTTGCAACTTTGGATTTATTTTTTCCATTTTACTTTTTCTCTCTGAGATTGAATCCAACGTCTCCAGTACTCAATAGATCCTTTTCTCTTCTGTCATAAGATGCATGTGTGTGTAAACCTATGTAGTTGATGAGATAAGTTTGGAGTTGATTGAAACAATGAAATTTTACTATGGTGGTGATGAATCATTTTTTTACAATTGAGCATAACATGTCTATATAATATAATCTAGAAAAAATGAAAACAAAGTGAATATTTTAAAGGGTGTATTGCGCTGCTCTCTTTTGGATATTCATGTGGACCAGTTGTGTTGAATGTTAGAAACGAGTTTCAACTCAAAACATTTTTTCTTTCATGACACTGCAATGAATTGAAAATGTCTGTGTAAACTCTGGGTTGTTCTACCATTAGTCTTACATGGGATGTGTGTATTCATGTCATTTAGGTTATTATTTTTAGATGTTATTATATGATGTCCAACTATGTGGGGCCTTCTACAAGGGTAAATTGAACTTGGATATTATGGATAATTGAGTTCTCAATTTTTTCTTGTGATTTGCCTTTCATTATACGTGTTGAAGAATGGAGAATATCCTAGAATAGTGTAAGTTGGTTCACGTGACCTCAGGATAGGAATTAGTTTATATTTCTTAGGTTATTGTTTTAACTTCCCTAAAACCATGATTACTATATAATGTGTGATGTACATGAACAATGTAGAGCGTTTTGCAGAGCCAGAATCTCTTGGTTCAAACTATCTTTCATAGAGCTGATCAGTGGGTTTTATTTCTTTTAATACAACATTGTCATTTTTTATCATGGTATCAGAGTGTCAAGGCTGAGGAACCTATATGTTGAGAGGAGGGTGCGACTAAACCGAAATCGTCGTAGGTTTTAGGAGAATAAACGCAACGATTACTCAAACATACTTAACATCATCGTCTCTGATTTTAGGTGTATAGCTACAACGATTTCGTAGATAAGTGGTGTACATATGCGGTGACGTCTCAAATAAGTGGTGCACATCTGCGACGATCGTGTAAACAACAAAAAGGCTCCATCGAGGCCGAGAGAAGGCTGCATCTTGGAGAAGGCTGCAAAGGCTAACAACAGAAGGTTGTCTGGAGGTTGTGAAGGAAGCCATGGTGATCTGCGAGTGATCAAACAACATTGAAGATCAGTGATCTGTCTTTTCTCACAGATCTAGGGTAAATCTAACATCTTCTTTTACCTGTCGAATTTTTTTTGTCTAAGTCACCAAGATGAATAATAATATGTTTGAAGCATGCTTGAATGAGCATAACAAGCTCGATGGTTCCAATTATATAAATTGGAAATTCAAGATGCAGACTCTGCTAAAAAGTGTAGAGTGCTTGGACGATTGCAAATGGGGATGAACAAAAAGCCAGCCGTTGGATCCGCAATAGTCCCAGATTGGGAGAAGTGTGAGGGTAAAGCAAGGACGCTGTTGAAAATATCAGTGAAAGACAACATAATACCACACATCAGAGAGTGTAAGACAGTTAACGAGATCTGGGGAATTCTGAAGGATTTGTATGAGATCAGGAATACAAATCATCTTCTATTTCTGAAGAGCAAGATCTTATCCCTGAAGATGGAGGAGAATGAAACAGTTGCTGCCTTCATAGCAAGGATCAAAGACCTGAAGAACAAATTGGCAGACATTGGTCATACAGTTGACGATACAGATCTTGTAACAATTACCATGAATGGTGTGACCGATGACTACCAAATTTTCATCACTGGGATAAATGCGAGAGAGAAAATCCCGAAGTTTGAAGAGCTGACAGAAATACTGATGCAAGAAGAAGAAAGAAGATCGATTCTGAAGCCCCAGAGTGTCGATCTTGCATCGATAGCGAAGAAGAACTTCTTCAAAGGGAAAGGAAATCCGCGACAACAAAATGGAGGACATTCACAGAAAAGACCAACTCAGACTCAAAGTATGCATCCGAATAGAAACAACTCTAAAATTAAATGTTTTTATTGCGTAAAACTTGGCCATATTTCCAGAGAGTGCAAGAAGAAGAAATATCATGAAGAACAACAGAAGAAAAACGACATGCAGGTCATCTCGCGAATGAAAATTATGTGCAGAATTTTAGATTGTTTATGGCATATTTTGATGAGAATGTTGATGCAGACATCTGGTATGTAGATTCGGGAGCATCAACTCATATGACAGGGAACAAGCATTGGTTCGAAGATTTTAAAGAAATCAACAAATCATCAAATCATCAAATTAACAGATTTACCTTAGGTGAGGATAGAAGTCATCAAATCAAAGGGTGCGAGAAAATTTCTGTCATTCTACCTAAGGGTAATGTAAAACAAATCCATAATGTCATGTATGTGCCTGGTGTAACAAAGAACTTGATTTCTGTATTTATGATCACAAATCAAGATCTTAAAGTTGAATTTTTTAAATCTAACTGTTATATTATAGACCTTATAGATGGCATGAAGACCATTGATCTAGGAATCCGAACAGGTCTGTACAAGTTGGATGTAAGACCTGCACCAGTTCGAGCCTTGACCGCTGCGATTTTGACTATAAAAGAGCTATGGCATCGTTGATTTGGTCATATCAACTACAATTATTTGTTGTTACTGGAGAAAAAGGAAATGTTAAGAGATCTTCCTATGCTAAAGCAAGTACATAATGATTGTGATGCATGTACATTAGGAAAAATGCATAGAGAAGAATTCCTTGTTCGAGTAGAAAAGAAATAGAGGGATATACTTGAATTAGTACATACAGACCTGTGTGGACCCATGCAAAGATTGCACAAAGTTTTCTTGGGTATATTTCTTGAGTAAGAAGAGTCACACATTTGAATACTTTAAGCAGTTCAAAAACATGATTGAAAGGAAAATAGGGAAACAGATAAAAATTCTTTGGTCCGATCAAGGGGGAGAATACAGGAAAGATGAGCATATTAGGTATTGTAAAGACCATGAAATATTGCAGCAGTTCACAGTACCCCATACTCCACAGCAAAATGGAGTAACTGAAAGAAAGAATAGAACACTGGTGGAATGTGCTAGAAGCATGTTGAAAGGTAAGAATCTTTCAAATGGTTTTTGGGTTGAAGCATTGAATACTACAGTTTACTTAAAAAATAGGAGTCCTACAAAGAGTCTTGAGTTTAAAACTCCTTATGAAGCACTATATGGATTTAAGCCCGCGGTAAAACATTTAAGAGTATTTGGGTCTAAAGCATTTGCCCATATTCCAAAGGAAGACATAAGAAAACTAGATTCAAAAGGCATCAGATGTACCTTTATAGGGTATTGTTCACAATATAAAGCTTATAGATTATTTAATACCTCTACTCACAAAATTTTTGTTAGTAAATATGTCAAATTCCATGAACAAGATCATGAAGAATCTGATGATCACAATGAGGAATGGGATATTCCGCACTTGTTGAAGAAGAAGCATAAAACAATCAGGATCAACAACAGACAAAGGCAGAAGATGAGCAACAACAACAGATACAACAACAACAGATACAACAATAGTAGCAGCAGCGGGGAGAAAAAGAGAATGATGATTAGACAAGGTATGAGGCTACCCCACCTCTTAGGAGATCAAGTAGGTAAGCTCAATTGCCTGCAAGATATAGGGAAAATGCTTTTATAACTAGTATGATGAATGTGGTTGAACCTTCTAGTTATAAAGAAGAAAATGAATGTAGAGAATGGAAAACAACCATGGAACAGGAATATGAATCAATAATCAGGAACAACACTTAGGAACTAGTTAAACTTCTTAAAGGAAAACAAACCATAAGTTGTAAATGGTTATAGAAACTGAAGATTAATGCAGATGGAACCATAGAAAAATTAAAAGCTAGATTAGTGGCAAAGGGGTATTCACAAAAAGAAGGTATAGACTATGAAGAAACCTTCGCCCTTGTAGCTAAACTAAACACTATCAGAATGTTAATTGCTTTAGCTTCTAAGAAACATTGGATGATACACCAACTAGATGTAAAGTATGCATTTTTAAATGGAGAACTAAAAGAGGAGGTTTATTTAGAGAAACTTGAAGGGTTTGTCCGGAAAGGGAAAGAACATTTAGTTTATAGATTGAAGAAAGAACTTTATGGACTAAAGTAACCACCCAGGTCTTGGTATGAAAAGATTGACTCATTTTTTCTACAAGTTGGCTACAACAGAAGCAAAAATGACCCTAATCTTTACACCATGCAAGATGAACAAGGGCGCATAGTGATGATTTCTCTATATGTAGACGATTTGATCATTACAAGTGATGCTACATATCTGATCAAAGAAATCAAGCAATAGATGTCACATGTATTCGAAATGAAACACCTTGGAGAATTAAGATAGTGTTTGTTTCTTAAGATCTGGAGAGATTCAGGACAAACATTTTTTTCCCAAGGAAAGTATGTCAAAAGTTTGTAAGAGAGATTTAGGATGGATCACTGTAAGCCTGCAGCAGTACCATTACAACAAAACATCAAACTACAGAGTGAAGATGGCTCAAAGGAGGCAGATGTGACACTTTATAGACAGTTGGTTTGGAGTCTAATCTACCTAACCACCACTAGACCAACTTTGGCTTATGCAGTCAGTGTGCTAAGCCAATATATGTCCAAGCCACTTGAAAGCCATTGGAATGCAGTGAAAAGTGTTTTGAGGTATCTACAAGGTACTATAGATTACGGTATTATTTACACTGACTCTTCTGATGTTAGATTGACAGGATTTGCAGATTTAGATTGGGCTGGAAATGTAGATGATCACAGATCCATAACAGGTTATGCATTCAGCATTGGATCCGGGGTGATCACATGGAGCAGCAAGAAGCAGAACACAGTCTCCTTGTCCTCAGCGGAAGCAGAGTATCAAGCCATGTGTGCAACAACATGTGAGGCAGTTTGGTTGCGGAGACTTCTCCAGGATGTCGGGGAAGAACAGATAGATGCAACAACAATCAAATGCGACAATCAGAGTTCAATCAAACTTTCTAATAATCCGATGTTTCAAAAAAACACTAAACATATTGATACACAATTCCACTTCGTCAGGGAGAAAGTGCAATCCAAAGAAATCCATTTGGTATAATGTAATACATGTGATAATGTTGCAGACATTTTCACTAAGCCTCTTGGCAAGATTAAGTTTGAAATGTTTAGGAAGATGTTAGGCATATTTGTAAACCCCTTCTCCATTAAGGGGGAGTGTTGGAGATAATGGAGAATATCCTAGAATAATGTAAGTTGGTTCACGTGACCTCAGGATAGGAATTAGTTTCTATTTCTTAGATTATTGCTTTAACTTCTCTAAAACAATGATTATTATATAATATGTGATGTACATGAACAATGTAGAGCATTCTGCAGAGCGAGACTCTCCTAGTTCAGACTCTCTTTTGTAGAGCTGACCAGTGGGTTTTATTTTTTTAATACAACATTGTCATTTCTTATCAATACGATCTTTAAAATTCATTACTATTTGATACGCTAAGCATTTTCTTATGGTACATTTGATGGGTGATATGGCACTAAGTTTTCAAATCTATTTCTTTTATTGATATATATGTGTTTGATAGGCTAAGCAATGTGTGCTTCTGATCCAAGAGGTATTTTAAGGTGAATGGTATATGATTTTTTGTAAATTTGGCTTGACAAAGTAAGTGCTTCTCTTTGAAGATATGTGAAGGGCAGATGATATTTAATTTCCAATTGATTTTTTTAATAAAAAAAAGGGTAAATGTCTGTTTCAAAGTTTGAAAAGAAAATAATCATAGCAAAGTGATGATTGCACTACAAATGCCATATCCTTTCCATATATATAATTTGCAAAGAGGAAAAGCATGCAACTTACTTACCATTTTTCACTCACTTTTATACAAAATTTTATCTATAAACTTTTTAAAAGTTTAAATAGTTAGAGGCAAAAAGAAAACAAGTTGTGAATCACCATAGTTACATATTTAAAGATATAAAAATATATTTAATTCTTTGAAAACAAAGGTTTCAAAGTTGCATCGTATCACCCAAATGACTTTCTAGAAGTATCTCTGTCTAAAGGAAAATAAATAACACAACGATATAAATCGAAAGAGAAGCTAGTCCTCGCTAAAGATTTCCGATTTATTGTGTTGAGAAACTTATATTTTCTATCCTAACATGGCCCTACTCAACTTTAAGGTGTTACTATATTTTACAATATAGGGAATAAATAGATTTTTTTTATTTTTTTTATATAATTCAATTCATATTGTTTGTAGAGATATTGACTGACATTGAAGGGTGCATTTTCTGCAAGCAGAGAGTACGTGATTATTTGAAATATTATTGACAACGCTGAAAAAATTTCACTAGTAGTTTTCCTTAGGTTTTCTCATTGGTTGAATTTAATATTTATCTAGAAATAACATGATCGTGGGGAAGGGAACTCATGATTTCTGTCTACACAAATCATTATGAAATTATTATCAACATACAACCTTCCTGTTTGCAAAATGACCTGCTAACCATAAAAATGTAAAACCAAGATGAGCTAGATTTTATAAAGACAACCTTTTAACTTCTTTCAGAAGTGGGTCTGGCCACTCAGAGTTCAAAATACACGAGAAAGCTCATAGGAGAGAAAAGTGTTCACTTGGTCAAAAATGTCTAGACCGTCATTGATATTTGAATTATGGAAATTTGTTATTTTTCTCAAATTATGATTTCTAGCTATTTGTACATTAAATTAAGTTAAATTTAAACGGTATGATTTACTGTACATACAGTTGAATTCATAAATTTCAATCTCTATTTTATTTCACTTAAATTCATAAATCCCCATCTCGTCTTTTTTTAAAGACTGACACTGTATTGGTATATACGACATTGCACGACTAACACTGTATTGGTATATGCTACATTGCACGACTACAACGCGCTTAAATTTACAAATGGCCCTAAGCCATTTCCTATTTTATTAAAAAAATGGCACTGTATTGTATCTGAGTCCAAGGCAAAAGAAGAGTGGTATAAGTCTTGACTAACATTATATATGCAAACGTAAGACAAAATAATAGAGGTATTGATTCCACTTTTTTTGAAATATGGAAGAGGGGATTCATTAAATAAACAATGTGTTTTAACAATTTTGATTATATTTTAATATTTTATCTCATATAAGTGTATTTTAATGATAATTGTGAGTTTAGGTAGTTTATTTATTTATTTTTATTTAATTATAGGTTTTTAAAATTATATTTTAAATATATAATTAATAATTTATTTTTATTTTTTTAATTTTTTTTTATGAAAATATTTGTATTAAAGTAATAATAAGATAAATATATATATATATATATGGATTTGTTTAATGCAATGCATTTTTATTTTAGAAAACAAATTATTTTTAATATAAATGCATTTTCATTTTCATTTTTATTTTTTACCATTTAGAATTTAATTTTAACATATTCTCTATAATTATTTTAGTTATTTTTATAGTTTAACATTATTTTGCATATATGCATAAATTTAATTTTATAGATTAAATTAATAGTATCCCGTGAAACTATTCCTATGCAATAAATGGTTACTCTCCCTTTTTTAATTTATTAGTGACAACATACTTTTTAGAATTTTTTCAGTTACAAAATCTGTTGCAGGGACAAATTTAACAACTAAATTTACGAGATGTGGCAAAACTTGTTGTTTTCTCAATAATTATAACTACATTGACACTTTCTTGGGAAACCAAATTAATATTGTTTAGATATCGAGAAGATTATTAAACTCATGGATTAAATTTTTTGTGTTATTTTGCTATGTAAATGAACTAGGGTTTGTAAGGAGAGCTTGGAAGATCTGATTTCTTATTACTAAGAAAAGTGTGCATATGGCACTGAGCCTGTTTGATATGTATAGACAAACTACGGGACTCCTTTGAGATGGGGCAATGTATTGTTTTTGAGTTACTCCACAAATGCATATCTAGAATGTTATGCACTATGAAAGAACCTATGCCAACTAGTTGTGGTCCATTAAGTAAAGATTTATTTAAGAAAACAATGTCATAAAAAAATGTACTATTGAAGCAACCAATATACAACAATAGTGGGATTCTTCTAATTTGTCATCCTTTGTGTCTAGTTCAACTTGATGTAGAGTAATAGTACATTGTCTTGATTTACAACAATTATAGATAATTTCCTAAATGAGATAAGCATTAATAATAGGGAATAAAAATGAGAATAAGAATACAACATACATTTTGAATGCCACCATATCAGACATAGGCAAAAAAAATTATTAAATGCCAGCCATAAAGCTACATAGAATGCCTAAAATGAGGCAAAAGTAATTTGCACCTGTCGTTTCCTATTAGTAGAAATTTCCCATTCTAGAAAATCAATATTTATTCACAATGGTTTAAAATTTTTCATTGGTAAAATAAATGGTAAATTACATCTTAGTCAACTTTCATCATCTCAATATTTCAGTTATTATTTTAATTGTGTTTTACCACTTTATCACAAACATGCTACACAACATAAATCTAATACAACAATTATAATTTCAAATCAAAGTACAAATTTTCCAATTCAACAATCCTATCAACCTCTCTTTGCACCTTTTGGGGCAATTTCGAGTTTAGGATATGGAGTTGCAACGATTTTTTCTATTTATATTTTAGGATATGGAATTGTTTAAATGATAGTTGATTAGTTAAGCATATATTTAAATTAGATAAAGTGTTTTTCTTAACTATATTTTTATTATCAAACCATTAAATTTATATGTTGGTGTGCAGCCCATAGTTACCGAACTCAGAGGAGAAGGATCCTAAAGTCACCAGATATATTTATCCACTGCAATTTATGTCATTGAACAATTTATTTTTATTTTTCAGAGGAAAAAAACTCTTCTTCTTTATATTAAAATAAAAAAGATAGTACATATACTTGTGTTCGATTCTACCTTTTCTTGTCATCTCTGACTATAATACCTAAATTCTTTTCATATATATATATATATATATATATTCCCAAAACTTGTCCAGATTTTGTTTCTCATTATCACAATACAATTCACTTTATAGATATTGTGTCCATCTTCCCCAACGTTACAACAAAATCCTTACATGATATATATATATATATTCCCAAAACTTGTCCAGATTTTGTTTCTCATTATAACATTACAATTCACTTTATAGATAGTGTGTCCATCTTCCCCAACATTACAACAAAATCCTTACATGATGTATCATCATGCAAAATCGAAATCTTCTACATGATGCATTAATTGTCTCCTAAGAGTAGTTAATGTTGCTAGCATTAACCATAACACATTGTTCAAAAGTTGTGAAAAAAACTTACCAGATTCCTTTGTGATGCCTCACTTGGATAATAGGTCAGTATTCTAGTTTTGTTCCCTACATATCTGATGAAATTGAATGTGCTGAAAGGTACTTACCAAATTTCTAATTCACTTCATCCAGTTTGTTAATATGGGATGACTAAAGTTTGTGTGGTATTTTACCCAACCAATGATGCCTTTTGCATCTCCATATACATGTATCCTCTCTAATCTAAGCCGTTTTTTGCTATAAGAACTCCCCATAATGTTATGATCTTCGCTTTGTTATTAGTACCCTAGCCCACCTTTCACAAGAAATGGAAGAATTTACCTGTCTCAATGACAATTACAGCTCCACATCCACAATTCATCCTATTGTTTGCTCCATCGAATAATCCCATGGGGAGTTCTTTCCAAATGTCTTTGTACTTGCATGTTCTATGGCTGTGTTTCTTCAACATCGAACGAGTTTATTTGTAAAAAGAAATAGTCTTAATAATGTATTCTCGAACCACCGATCCTGTTTTGTTAAAAAATAAGTGCGCTTATGCTAGGGAGATTCCATTACCATACATCCCAGAGCCATTTGTGATTATGAAAATCCCTCTCGACTCTTGGCAATCTTAGATATATATCTTTATCGGAAGACTCTTTTCTAAATTTCCTCCCCATATCATTTGATCCACTTGATCATATAGAGTGAATCATGCAGATTGTATTTGTGATATATATCTCTCTCATTCCTATACATGAGCCTTTGATAACCTGATATATTCAGCCCTGCTCCAAAATTGAAGATCAATGCTTTGAAAACGTGGAAGAAATATCTAAGATGAAGATACCTTTGTTGTGTATGAAGTTTAGAATTTGCACAGATAATGAATGATTACCATTCATCCCCATGATAGCATCTAATCCAATTTTAATCTTAGTGCCATCTCTAGCCTCCCATCGAATAAATCCCAGCATCCATTGTAAATTATTCATCATGCTTCTCCATATATAAGATATACAAGTTTTCTTCCTGACCCAATTACTTATCCATGTCAATAGTTCTTGAACATGAATATATTTATTTTTTATAATGAGTTACCATAACCCACTCCCTCACATGACCCTCCACATATTTTTTATAATCAATGCCTACTAAAAGTTGTAGTGTTTATAATCCCCCAACCTCCCCCTGCTGAACATGCAAATACCAATGGGTTATTCTAAAAATTTTATATTTGCTACGCGAAATTTAAATGACAGAGATTTGCATTTTATGTTTGCGACATTATGCCTTAAAATTTTAAAGCCTATCAGTGGATTTTCCGCCAAGCATCCACATAATATACGAATTTATAGATTTATTTTAAGATAATTTTGCATTATAGAGGATGGAGTGGTTTCTTTGGTTTCATTTGAGGCTGTATGAGATTGGAAGCGAAATTTCAAATAAAAATGAGGCAAGGGTTGGCACATCTTACCGATTTCTGGTTTTGAATGCGCAAGATGGATGTAATTTCCCTTAATGATTGTTTTCTCCATTTAACCTGTTCGACATAGTGGCACGAATTTCTTCACTAGTGCTCTTTCACGTGGATGTTCCACGCCAGATATCTTATACGTTTCAACAGTCAAGTGTGCAGTGAACTGGACTTGAATGTTAGATAAGATTTTGGGATCTTTAGGACGTGCCGCAACGCTCGACTCATTAGTACGACTCAAGGATGGAATTTGACTGCGGTCCCTGAGGTGATTTGTTTATCAAATAAAGAATGGAAACATTTTTCACAAATAACCAATATATATCCATTTTAAAAATCTAAAATAAGTTCATAGGGATAAAATTTCTTTAGGTAAAAACTTATTTTAGAGTGCAAAAAAGAATGTGTAATTTTTTATTGTTTAAATTGTATTTTTGAATGTTATAGAGATTACATAACATGTGCCTTGAGTCTTTTTATGAACATATTACACTTTTGTTTATTACTCATTAATATTAATTTATATTAAAAACTTTTTTTATAAGCTTGGTAAGACTACATCTTCATCATGTCCAATATATCACCCCAATCGGGGCACGGAATTGAACTAGTGACATCGCATCAAGGAGTGCCTTAATAGAGCACCCTATCACTGTATATCCAAGACTCCTTGGAAAATTCATATTAAAATATTTTATTCATAACTCATATTGGATATTTTATTCTATACAACATTAAAATATATTCTTTTGAAATTTATTTTCTATATATATGAAGTTGATATCATGTATTATTTTTTTTTTTGAAAAGTATAATGTTTAAATACCTTATTCACATATTTTTTTTACTTCTAATTACTTTATATGAAAATATATTAGGTCATATGGACAAAATATGCATAGCATATTTTTAATTTTTTTTGTTTTGTTTTGTTTTGGATTTTTTTTTTTTAGTCGACATTGTTTTTCTATTTGGAGAATATTTTATTTTTATTTTAAGAGGGACAAAAATACGTACACATCGCCTTCACACTGGCTATAGAATGAGCCTCTAAGCTCAATTAAGTTTTTATATATTTCACATTTTTTTAATTAAATGGGTGAATTTGTGAGCACTTTTATCATTTTCTATATATTTTATTCGTAAATTTTTTCTTTTATTATTAATAGATAGATATGTAATTTTTTTAGGTTCAATCTTGTTAGTGTTTTTTTATTTTTAGTGATCGATATACTAATGGCCTAGCTATTAAAATAGAGATAAAAATATGGGAATCATTTAAGATATGGTATGGGGTTTTATATAGATGACAATCACCTTGTTAAATATATTAGTTTCTTTATTTTAATTTTTGTAAATCAAGGTTCTATTCATTCATCAAAAGAAAAGTAGATAGATAAAAGAATTCTAGTAGTCTCACCTAGACTAGGTTCATTGACTAATGTTAGCACCATATGTCATAGAAACACAAAGAAAACTAAAGGAACAATCCAAATCTTAACAAGCCAAAAGCACCAAAAGACCACCAAAACCATAAGAACACATGTAACCATGTTCAATCATCAAAAGTGATGGAAGCCATATTGTTTGGCCCAGTCCCTAGAGGGGAAGAGGATGATAGGTACACTATACATGTTGCTCAAAGTGACCCAACCACGTTTCCAGCTTCTCCACCTTTTCAGATAGTAGATTCTGACCTTGCCACACCACCACAATCCTTTCTCATACATGGCATTAAAAGTAATGCAATTGATTGAGCATAGCCATGACAACCTCTTACAATATCATGGGTAATTTCCATGGGTGACAGTCTCTTGGGATTGGCTTTGGCAAACTTAGCAATATGTTACAACCATATTACAAATATGATTGTTTGATTTATTATGTTGCTCCATATTAATCATATGGTTATAACAAAGGTATTAACATAGGCTCCAAAGGTCTGATAGTGATGAAACTTCAACCAAAAATAACATATGGTTAATACATATATTACAACGGTGACACAATAGTCGACCTGTGACGTTTCAACATTGGTCTGGTGATTGCATACTCCCTGCGAGGTTATACAAGCTAGACTGGCATATGATGTTAACTTTGGCATATAGTTTTAACCACTCTGCACCAAACATGATTTGTTGTAACAAAAATTTTAACACATGAGTTTGATTTGAATGTTGATTGTTCCATTCATTGGAGCGGTGTTATCACATTGCTAAATAGTCTGAGGGGTTGGCAGGGTCGCCGGATAATGGGGGCTCCACCAACCCTCCCCCACCAATGCATATTAACAATACTTTAAATATGATAATGTGCCCATGCTATATAAAACAATGTTGTGGACTATTGGTAAGGTTTTGGATTTTTGGTTTAGAGGTCATGGGTTTGACCCTCGACTTTGTAGTTTGACCTTTTTGCTAGGTTTGAATTTGACATGCCAGGTAGTTTGACCGCCACGTGTCCTGTTTTGAAACATCCACTTGGCCTGCTCTGGCCATTTCTTTTCCTATTGGAGAAAAAATTTAGAACGTGTTTTCTCCCTCATATGGAGGCTATTTTTCAAATCGAATATACCACCAAGATCAACGTGACGAGCTCTTTGACTTGGCGCTAGTTTCATGAGAATCTGAGACTAAACTTGAAGATGCATTACAAAAGAACGCCGCCACTCAAGACACATCTCTGGAACTTCTTAAATTATAGATCAGGCAACCTAATTTGCAAAGAAATAATGGGGAAGGTGACGCTCATTCTGGAGGGGATGGTCCATCACATAAACCTATCAACATTTGGAGCAGCGGTCCATCACATGAAAATGCCAACACTTGGAGCAACCCTTTCAACCGACCAACCATGTCTCCATTCTTGGATAATTCCTCCATAGAGCAAGACTCTTTCACCAATTGCAAAGATAGTTACAAATTGGATGAAGTAATATGATACATTGCCTCGCATTGTAAAAGAAACCTTAATCATCAAAGAATATTACTTCATGAGGAGTAAACAAAATCGGAAGACAACCGCATATGGGGGCCCTCAATCAAACATGGAGATGCAAAAGGTCATGGTAAATTTAACTGTCCCTTACTTTGATGGATCAACAAAGTGTTCAGCACGATCATGCGTAAAGAAGATGGACACATATTTCTAGCTCAATCCCATGCAAGAGAGGGATGTCATTAAATACACCACACTTCATCTTGATGGCAAAACACACAAATGGTGGCAGCATGAGATGGTCACTCTAGGGCATGCAAGCATCATCTCTTATACAAATTTCACAGAAAGATTGATAGAAATATTTGATAGGAGGGACCCTAAGTTGTACTTCTGGGAGTTAACCCATCTCCGATAGGAAGGAAGCATTAAATCATATATCACAATTCTATAAGCTGGAAGTAATGGTCACCGACCTATTAATGGCGTGACTGGTCATGTTATTCATAGAGGGGTTGTCAGAACCCCTGTGTGGTTGGGTCAGAGCCTACCAACCCATCACCTTTAAAGACACAATTAGTTGAGCAAGGGATATGCAAGATGCACTACCCAAGAGTAGATTCCCACCCAAACTAACTATTCTGCAAAAGGAGAAGGAAGTAAAGCAGCAACAATAAGAGTCTTTTGGGAAGGGAAAGTTGGATGATGAAACTCGGAAAGATCTTAGGAGGAGAAGGCTATAATTCTCTTGTCAGGAACCTTTGGTGCCAGGACACCGATGCACTAAAGGGAAGGTCCACTATGTTGAAGTATTCTTCGAGAGCGAAGATGAGGAAAAGAATCCAAACTCGGATAAGGGAGAATCACAAGCTATAGGGGTAATACAAGAGGAGATCCCGAAAGGGATTATTGCTTCTCTTACAGGGTTCACAAGATATCATACCTTTTGAGCTAGGGGCACCATACAAGGACAGAAAGTGACTGTGTTGATTGATGGTGGGGCCTCCCACAAATTCATTGACAAAAAATTTGTTGCTAGATGAGTACTAATGACTAAATAATTTGGAGGATTTATAGTTCTGATTCCTGGGAAGAAGGAGCACAACTGCATGCCATGCACTAAAATAACCCCTAACATGAGTCTAACAATGGGTAACTACACAGTTACAGATACATTTTTTATTGTGGATTGTCTAGACTCTCATGTAGTATAAGGGGTCCAATGGCTATATTCGTTCGGGACTCACACAGTAAACTATCAAGACTTGGAATTTGCATTTATAGGACCATATGGTAAGAAGGTGATGTTGAGAGGAATGCATGCATATCTGCCCAATATTGTGACATCCAATAGGATGGAGGAAGATCTTCGACATGGGGATATTGTATGGGCAACAGAGTGTCCAATCATGGAGAAAAAACCAACAGAACAACATGAGGAGTATTCGCTTGACATCATGGCATTGTTGCAAAAACACTAGAATTTTTTTAGAGATATACCCCTAGGGCGACCACTAGATAGGGTATTTGAGCATATCATTAAACTAGAGGAAGGGTTCCAAGATGTCATCACCACCCCTTACCAACATCCCAATTCATATAAGGATGGGATAGAGAAAGAAATCCAGTAGTTGTTGGCATTAGGATACATTCAACCAAGCTCAAGCCCTTTTTCTTTATCAATAGTATTTGTCAAGAGGAAGAATGGATCCCTAAGGATGTGCATAGATTATCAGGTGCTAAACAAGAAGACCATAAAAAATAGATACCCTATCCCAAGGATTGATGAGTTGATGGATGAACTAAAAGGGGCCAAGTAGTTCTCAAAGATTGACCTCCGCTCAGGTTATCACCATATCAGAGTTCGAGATCGGGACATTCCAAAGACAACTTTCAGATGCCACTATGGAAATTATGAATTCCTAGTGATTCCTTTTGGATTGACCAATTCCCCTACAACATTTTAGTCATATATGAACCATGTGTGTAACAAGTAGCTATGCAAATTTGGGTTGGTCTTCTTCGACGACATCCCAATTTACAGTCAAACATGGGGGGAGAATCTACAACATTTGGAAGAGGATTTGGGAATACTGGAGGCACAACAATTTTATGCCAAAATCTCCAAATGTGAGTTTGGCATGACAAAATTATTGTATCTGGGCCACATCATCGGAGGTCAAGGCTTCAAAGTGCACCAAGAGAAGATTGAAGCCATTCTTAATTGGCCCACTCCCAAAATTGTAACAAAATTAAGAAGCTTCTTCGGTATTTATACTTATTATAAAAGAATTATTAAGGGATACTCATAGCTAGCAACACCTCTTACTGACCTGACAAAAAGGGGAGCCTTCATATGGAAAAAGACAACACATGGAATATTTGAGCGAATTAAGGAAGTGATGAGTTCATGCCCAGTTCTAGCCTAGTCGGACTTCTCCCAACCATTTGTATTGGAGTGTGATGCTTCTGGGGAAGGAATTGGGGTTTTTTTAACACAAAATCATCATCCAATTTCTTTTGAGAGTAGGAAGCCTCAGGATTATGAGTGCTCTTACTCCATTTATGAAAAATAAATGTTGGAAATTATGCATGCATTGGCCAAGTTTCGGCCATATCAAGTGGGCAACATATTCAAAGTAAAAATTGATTATAATAGTCTCAGATACTTCCTTGAGCATAAGGGATTCAATGAAAGGCAACAAAAGTGGATCAACAATATCCAAGCCTATGAATTTGAGATTGACTATGTCAAAGGAAAAAACAATGCAGTTGCAGATGCCTTCTCAAGGAGACCAGCTACCTTCGTCCTCATACACATTATGGAGGACTAGAAGTCCCATATTTTGGTGGAATAATCGAAGAACTAGTCAACCTGTGAGATCCTTGATGGATAGTCATCAAACATCCGATATAGATTTGTCAATGACGTTATCTATTATATGGATTGAATCTATTTAGTACCTGAGTCACAACTAAAAATATAGATCCTACAAGTAGCTCATGACTCCCCTTTAGCAGGACAAGCGAGATTTTTGAAAGCCTATTGATCTGAAAATGGGGCTCTTAGGCTTCTTGTCTAACTTATAAGAACCTCTCCCACTCCCAAAGCTTAAATTCTTCCCAAGTCTTTATGATTAACCAGTGCGAAATTAAATATGTGCTTGAACAGAAGGTGTATGCTGGTGTTGTTTATTAAAACTATTTATGTGTTGTAATTTAATGTGCTCAAACTGATATATAAATACATATAACAGTAAATAAAGCAGCAGAGACAATGCAACAATAACACACACAAAACAACAATATTAATATGGAGTTCACCCAAAACTCTTGGATTACGTCTCCGTGAGCTCTAGTCAACTCTACTAGACTCTCTGGGATTATGGTATAAGTCCTTTTTACAAGCTCTTGGCTCAACTCCTTCTGTTTTACACAAAAATAGTGGGTTTAGGACCCCATTTTATCCCCTAGCTCTTGAAGCTCTCAGTTTTCTGGCTCTCGGCTCTCATTCTGGCTCTGGCTCTGGCTCTTGGCTCTAGCTCTTGGCCTTGACTTCTTCGTCTCTCTGTCAGTTTACAGCCCTCTGGCTTTCAGCTTGAACTCCAAGTGACTCCCTTGGCTGCTGTGCTTCAACTTTTTCTTTCTGCGCTACTTGTTTTGCTGCTGCCTTTTCGCGCTGCTCTCTTTCGCCTTAGCCTCCTCCTTTGGCTTTGCGTTCAGCAAAAACTCCAACAACAACCCCTCTATCACTAACATTCATGGCTTTTAAGCCAATCGATGATTGTCTCTTCATTTTCCCCTTCTTAGGCTCTCTGGCTTCCCAACCTCTGTTTGCTCAAATCCCCCTTTGAGTGTTAGCAATCATTGCTAAATGCCCTAAGGGATGGTGGCCACTTGTTCCGTAATGAAATGGATCCATCGGCGCTTGAAATCCCCAGAAACAGTTGTTTTTTGTTTACACAGAGAAACGCTGCAAAACACGGGAAAATTTGCCAAACATTGTTCATTGGATTTCAAATATTCATAAATCCGCACTATATTTCTATCGGGTCCACCTTTATGTCACTTATTACATCTGCACCATTGATCTGGAAGATCTAGATCCAACAACTGTGGTTGATTTCGAGTGGCCCATGTGTACGGGAGTCAACCGCCTGAAAAGAGTGGTTTTCTCTCTCCAAGGCCTCGACACATGGCAGCTAATGTATGGGGTCGGGCGGAGCCCGGCCAAAACCTCTTACTGCCTTCGGTCCCCTCGAAATCCCGCTTGTTTCGTGGTTTCCTTTTATATATAAAAATACATTGAAACACTGCAAAATCCTGTAAAATGGCTTGAGACGGACTTGGAATATTATAATATTGCATTCATAGATCCTGTAGGGTCCGGTTTCATCGCATTGGCACTTCCCTTTGTATTTCGTTTAATAAATGAAATATGCCAAAATACATAGAAAACTGTCATTGACGGAACTCAAAATATTTTAAATCTAGTTCATATTGTCGTCGGGTCTGACCATCGCCAATACCGATTAACCAATTCGATCATCGGCGATCGGCATATCACATATTGCATGAGCCCTGGGGTCTGTCCATATGGCATGGCCTATGCCGACGCGATCCGTCGACGCCGATATCGGCGATCGCAATATTGCTCAGCATGGGGTCCCGCCTTTGCCTCATGGTACCGCCAATTGTGATCCGCCTTTGACCTCCTCTGATGCGATATTCCTCATAAATCCTTTTAGGCCATTTTTAAAAGGATTTTTCCTCTTTTTCTAAGGAACAAAGGCATCTTCTTTCTGCAATAACTTTTGCATACTAAGTCCATTTTTGCCCATTCAAGTTGCAGCAGATTCAGAACAAGACGATCTCTGCAATGGGGCTATTTTCGAGAGTAGCCTACAACTTTAATTTTCCTCTGATTTACAAAGGATTTGTGTCATTTGGAACCTTTTATCTCTTATATGAAGTCTTTTAGACTTAGAGGTTTATCGAGGATCCATTTTTGGATCACCTATAGGACTGGTGGGCTCCAGTATTATAGCAATAATGCTACAACTCCTGGAGCTTCCTTCTCTAATTTTATCAACCCGGTAGTTCGTACAAACTTGGAAGCGACGGTGCTGTATGCACAAGTACTAGCTCTTGTCGCAGCTGTCACTTGGTCAGCTCGCACAAGTCCGCTAGGGCTCAAGCCAACTTCTATATGCTCTCAGAAGAAGCTTTATGAGTGATGGACGAAAGCTATCTCGAAGGAAGTTAACCTACTTTGCAAAAAGGAAACTGAAAGCCAACAAAGCATGGAAACCCTAGTAAACCCTAATTTGACTAGCTTGACCCTTACAATGCAAAAATGTGAATGAAACTTCTACCAATGATGCCATTACTTCTAGTGAGTTGAAATACATGAATCTAAGCTACTTGCATCTGAAAAGACATGTTTTTGTATTTTTTCTTTAAGTGGTTGGATTTATTATGATTTTGTTCTTATTAGGGTTTGGTTGTGCAGAGGTGGTGCGAAGGGAAGGAAAGTTTGGGAAAGGTTAGGGGGGCTAGGAGAGGTTCCAGGGGATCTCTAACATCATCCCACAGAAGTTCCACACGTTCAGATGCTCAGCAACCGAGTTTGCAGGCTTCTACAGGATGTCTGCAGGGGATCCTACAGGAAGTCTCGGGATTTCTACAGGATGTTCTGAAACGAGGATTTTGGAGAATGGATGGAGGGAAAAAGGTGGACGAATGAGTATGGAGGTGAAATAGGGGTGTGAAGAGGCCTAGGACTTGGTGGATGAGGCTAAGGAGCGATTGGATTTGTTCAAGGATGGAGGAAGCGATGATGCACAAGAATGTAGTAATTAGGGCAAGGTGGGGAAAGTATGGCAAATGAAGGGTACGAATCATGGACTAAGGGTTGGAGCAGATTATCAGATGGATTATGGGTAGATAGAGAAGGATAACAGGTACTCTGCAAGTGGTTTTTCAAACTGGACAAACAAAGACATGCAAGAAAACAAAGATCTAGTTATGCTACCCTAATATGACCTAGCTAACAGTAACAAGAATGGACAGCAGCTTATTCAAAATGAAATGCATGAACTAACTTATGCCACTAAGAAATCATCAACTGAAGCATTTAACACTACTAATATTAACATCTACAAACGAGGATTCCAACACTAAGAATTGCATGGCAAAGCAAAACAGCGTTTTTGTTGGCAGCAAAGTCACATTGGTCCCAGCTCATGATTCCACAAAGGGGGAGGTGAGATCCAAGGTGTTTGGCAGCCTTTTTCTGAAGATCTTCCCTGTGATTAACCTATCAAGCAAATCTGAACATTAAAAACCTTTTCTAATCATCAAAAGCAACCTAAACAACAACACAACATTTAAATCTAAATAGCAGATTTTATTATGAGAATGCAGCAAAGACACATAAAGATAAACAAAGGAGGTACTGGGCGCTTGAGATGGGCCCAAACCCAAGAGCTACAGCCTCCTAAGAAAGATTTAGAGCTGGTGCGAAGCTGGATTCATATTTATTAATCAAGAATGAAGAGTTACATCAAAATTGTTCACAAGGAGAACTTGAACATGAGTTGAAAGCAAAGCTAATCTATTGCATAAAAATCGAACTACAAACTAGCTAACTAATGGCTAAAACAAAATGACTAACTGGCTACAAAATGACTAACCACTAGCTAACCAAAATGAGGCCCCAAGCCTTCTTATTTATACAATTTGAGGACCCAACAGTCCTCCTAAAATCTAGGGACTCGGCTGCCCAAAACTTGGAGTTAACAGCAGTCCTACTTGACTTGCTTGGCTGCCCTTGAGTTGATTGATTCAGTGGCCCTTGAACTCCGAGCTGATGGTGGAGAATTCGAGGTAAGGGCCCATAAATGAGGGGGACACCTTCCTACAAATCCTCTAGCTTGTTCTCCCACGAATTTGGCTGCCAAGTGCTCATTAAGACCTTCAAATTTGTCTCCAAGTTGACCAAAAAGGCTACACAAAGCACCCATTAGTCTTGTTGGCATAATGACTAACCAAATTCACTCTATTAACATAAAAATAATAAAAAACATGCAATAAACAAATGAGAATGGTGGACTAAGTCAAATTAGGAGGTTGAATGAGCCCAAATAATTGTACATTTTTGGGGCTCATCAAGGACCATTAGGGAAAGTTTGACATTGAAGGGACTCAAGAAGGACATTATCAAATATGTCAAGGAATGTGTGATTTGTGAGAGAAATAAGGTAGAATATACACACCTAGCGGGTTTGTTACAGCCACTTCCCATTCTAGAACAAAAATGGGTAAGTGTCTCAATGGATTTCATTACAGGGCTATCCTCATCCCAAAGAAAAGATTGTATCTTTGTGGTGGTAGACCGTCTCACAAAATATGCCCACTTCTTTGCGATCTCCCCCAAAAGTTCTACATCTCAAATAAAAAAATTATTTTTCCAAGGAGTATTTCATCTACATGGTTTGCCCAAAACCATTATCAATGACCGTGACAATAGGTTCATGGGAGCATTCTGATAGGAGTTATTCAAGTTAGCAACAACAAATCTCACTCCTAGTATAAGTTGCCACCCATGGACAGATGGACAAACAGAAGAAGTGAACAAATGGGTGGAAGGTTATTTGAGATTATGTTATAGGGAAACAAAGAGCATGGACCAAGTGGTTGTATTTAGGAGAATATAGTTATAACACGAATTATCACATGTCCATAGGAATGTCACCTTTTGAGAGCCTTATATGGTTATGACAAATTGTCTTTCATAGACACAACATTTGGAGTTAGCAGGGAACCATTAGCGAAGGATTGGATCTAGGGATGTCAGGATATTCTCTGGGCACTCAAGGACAACCTACAAACAACTCAGAATTGATTGAAGTTATATGAATATCAACAAAGGCTAGAATGAATTTTTGGAGTGAGAGATGTAGTTTACCTCTAGCTACAACCATACAGACAGTCTAGCTTGAAGCAGAAAGGTTCAGAAAAGTTAAATCCATAGTTTTACGGGCCCTGACGGGTTATCCAAAAATACGAGAAGTGGCATATGAATTGGAGCTTCAATCAAAAAGAAGAATTCATATTATATTTCATGTTTCTTTTTTGAAGAAAGCGGTAGGGGATAACATTAAATCATCACCTAATTTACCCCCATTAGATGAGGAGGGACATCTTCAACTAGTTCCATAGGAGGTGTTGGAGGTTCGAGAAAAGAGGCTTCGAAGCAGGACCATTCGTGAATATCTAATATGATGGAAATATTTTCCTATCGAAGACACCACCTAGGAAGGAGAGCACATATTACAACATCCAACATTGAAATTTCAGGCAGCGGGAATTGTAATATCCCCAACTGATTGACCTTGTTGGACCAAATAATATTAATAATAGTAATAGTAATAATTTAATAAACAAATAAGTGACATTAGCCCATGGTTTTTATTTTTGGCCCCGAGGTTGCCCACAGTTTCTTCCCAACGACCCAACTATAAAAGAGGGAGGAGGATCAAGAGAAAGTCATAGAATTTGGTATTTTCTGCACTAATATTTTGAGAGCTCATGCGAGTTTTCAAGCGATATCCTCAACCTTCCTTCGATTGGATCCGATCTCACCCTAGTAGGAAAACCCAACTCCAGTGGTCTATCCAATCACACTAATTGGTCCAACTTATTTTATTTTTAACTTGAGAGTGGGTTTGTGAATCATCTATCTATTAAATCAAGAGTACGAGTTTGGATTTTCTATGCAGAGTTCTCTATGATTCACGAAGTGCACCAACGAGAGGATTAGATCTGGTCGTTCTATTAATCAAAGGATTAATGAGCACTCGGCAGACTTAAAGCATGGAAGGGCCAAGTCCTCAGCCCTTGCAGAGCATGCCGAGAAGACTAAACATCATGTTTGTATAGAAGAGGCTCGTGTCATTGCAAAAGTTGCGCAGTTTCACCATCGAAAATTTAGAGAGGCCCTTGAAATCGAGAAAAGGCCTAATAATCTTAATAGGGATGACGACTGGAAGATTAGTAGTTGCTGGATCCCAGCCCTGTCTTCCTAACCTCTTCATCCCTGCTTTCCTTTGTTTCGTGTTATCTTTTATCCTCCCTTGATCAGGTTTGAATTATATTGTATTACTCGTTAATATAATTAGTAATAAATGAATCTTTCACCCTCAGCCAATTTTCCTAGAAAAGGAAATTAACCTTATAATAAAGGTTATAACATTAACAATTATAATTAATACAAAAATGTGGCCCTAGTAATAATATTAGTCTTTTAATAAAATTATTCAGATTATAAGTTAGGATTATTAGCTAAAAGTTAATAATAATAATAATATTACTATTATTACTGTATCATATTAGTAATTTGATATTAGTTTATATTATTATTACTTTATCATAATAGTAATATTAGTATTAATAATATTAATATTATTTACTATTAGTATTAATAATATTGATATTATCTATTAAAAAAAATAATAAATAAATAAATTATTATTATTAATTTTCTTAATTTTAATTATATTCTTAATTTAAATCTTACTTTCTAGAAATAATGCATATTTAATAATAATATTTTTAATACAATGGACACTTGGAAATTTGAGATTTACCATAAGACTAAGATCGTTATTATTACTATATTTATTCTGTTAATTTATATGAATAATATTACTAACAATATAAATAATTTAAATAAATAAATAAATACCTTGATCCCTCCCCCTGGGCCTTGGTCAAACCTAGCCGTTAGAGTTCCTGTTTATCCGTTACTCAGTAAAATATCGCTGTTGGATTGGCTTCCTGTCCCTATTTAACTTATCACTCAGATTGGATCTTCAACTTGCCCTGACGATGAACCACACTGGTTGGTTCGCAACGCGTCGACAAATGATTTTTTATGTGATTTTGCCAAAATTATTCTCACAAACATATTATGGACCATAGAAGTCTAAATTCTATAAAGATTAGATCCAGTTGGTATTTTCAACACTAATATTTTGAGAGCTCATAAGTTTTCATGTGAGGATTTTCAAGTGAGATCCTCAACCTTCCTTCGATTGGATCCGGTCTCACCCTAGTTGGAAAACCCAACTTCGGTGGTCTATCCAATCACCCTAGCTGGTCCAACTTAGTTTATTTTTAACTTGAGAGTGGGTTTGTGAATCATCTATCTGTCAAATCAAGAGTATGAGTTTGGACTTTCTCTGCAGAGTTCTTTATGATTCACGAAGTGCCCCAACGAGGGGATTATATCCAGTTTGCAAGGGGATGTAAATTTCCAGACGCCGGAAAGGGAGGCATAAATAATTATCCCACTTATGTGCAGCATTTTGATGGTTTAAGGAGGGCGGAGCATCGACTGATTAATTAGTCCCCCCCCCGTTTCACAATATCGAAGGCCAGCGAGAGTAGAACACGAGCTTGGAAATTCCCTTGAGCGTAGAAGAGGATGAACATTACCAGAGGGTAACCGATTGCAACATCGCTTAGTCAGTTTCCAACACCAATAGCAGAGTCTTCTCGCTCTATCGTGAGTTGGAAGTTGTGGGGGTGCGCCATTGGAAGGTGTTGCATCCAATGCAGGAGGAGCACCATTACACCTAGTGAAGAGGTCAAGATTCTTGGTGTAGAACGCAGGTGTGGGGCTAGGAAATGATCGATTTTCCCAAGTCTGCAGCATAGTTGCCCACTGGATGTCCGCCGAGTGGTAGCGGGTGACATTGGTGATCATATCATCACCAGAGTCGCTTTCGTAGAATAAATCGAATGTTTGTGACGAATCCACTGATCCGTCCCATTTCCAAATCGTTGGGAGACTTATAGAGAAGCCAAATGTTGTTACAAACGCACTCCATATTGTTTGGGGCCTAGTACATTAATAAATTATGTTTTTGGGTTGAATTTTGTATGGTGTATGGTTATAATTTCAAATTCGCATTTAAAATTTGTAATGGTATTATGGGTAATGGTTCATGACATTTCGTGTGTATTATGTGCTTAGACAATGCTGGGAGGATTTTTATTATTAATTTTGTTACATGGGTGACAGGTGTTGCTGAAAGAAATTTTAATATAGAGGATATTATGCGACAATAGGCATACATCCAACCATATCCTTAAAATTTTTTGACAATTATTAAATAATTTTTCAATATTGTAAAATAGATATCATAAGAACACAAGGATCAATTTATTAAATAGTGGTAAAGAAAGCATAGTAAAAAATAATGGATATGCACCCAAGTTAGTTGCCTTATGCCTTAATATATTATTGGATAAAGAATGTCTTAAGTACAACAAAAGAGGGTGATTCATTTACATGCAAATAAGTTATAGACTACAATTATAATGTCAATCATCTTGCCAGAACTATCAATCTAAACAAAAAAAACTACAATAGGTTATATTCCCTTCTCTTGGCCCTTAGGCAATGCAAATCATCTTAGTCTACTTAAACCCAAAACTTGGTACAATTATAGCAATCCTTGGTGACTTTTTTGCATTTTCTAACTTACGTTTTAGTATTTTGAGGTGTCCCTTTTATATAATATTATCAAACACTTGCAACCCCCTTCATTCCAAGGTGGACCCAAGTGTCATCCGTCATCCCTCATGCTCTTCTTGTCAACTATAGTGTCATACCCACCTAAGTTTTTCCAATTCCTATTAGGTCATTCTAGATTGCCCAATCCATTTGTTTGACCATGTCTATGTACACCTAGTTGTGCCAAAGTGTGCTAAGGCACCTAAGTGCATCTAAACATGTCAACCTTTGGGATGGTTTGCTTCTTCGTTCAACATGCTTGGATTGTGCAGTGAATGCATAAAAAATCTATATAAAGCTAACATGTTATGGTTGACCACCCAATCCATTTGTCTTCATAAGAAACACCTAATGTTACAGCTTTCTGTAACAATCCTCCACAACTTCCTTGGTAACATATTTATTGCCATAGAAAAAAAAAGTCTTAAAATAGCTAACCACTAAACATAATGTCTAAGCTTGCATGTCTCATTTTTTATTTCTATATAGATCCAAATTGTCACATTATTCTTAAGATTAAATTTCTATATAAATCCAAATTGTCACATTATTCTTAAGATTAAATTTTAAAAATAAAAGAAATATAGTAGAAAAGTGTGCAATATCTTATCAAACAAAACAATTCATTTCTTCATTTACAAACTATTACTTCTATCTCTAATAAATCAAAAAGACTAACAATAAAATTTAATTTTGAGTGACTATATAAACTCAACCAATTTTTGGTAAGAAACCCAAATTTAAAAGGGTGAAATAAACAAATAAAAACAAGTTTATTTACAACTTTTCCTTCTTTGTTCATTATATTTTCGCTTCACTTCTTATATAATACTAGTACATATTTACTCGAATTCTTATATAATGATCATACATATTATTCACTTAATCAACCTAGATAATCAACCTGGTTCATATTCTATTGTTGTAACTGCCTCCCTTAACTTTTTCTGAAATTTTTCTTCTTATTTTATTTATGAACTTTTACGGCCTCACATGCAAAATACACTTAACACATATACGTATACACACAATCAGCAATTTAATGATATAAATTAAATAAGTAATAAATATAAATTAAACATATTTAACAAAATGATTGGGATGTATATAAAACATTATATTATATCTCAAATGATTTCCGTATTTTTATTTATATTTAAACTAAATATATTTAACAAAGTGATTGTCATTGATATAAAGATGAATAAAAATAGTACACTAACCAGATTGAATTTAAAAAATTATATATCTATTTATTAATAATAAACGAAAAAAATACTAGGAAATGATAAAAGTCGAAATGCTCACAAAATCACCTATTTAATAAACAAAATGTCATACATAAACTTAAATAGGAAAAAGTTGGATAGATATAGGTAAATATAGAAAATTATGGCCAACGAGAGAAAAGTGCCATAAGCCTCCCTACATGCCGTGTATATCTCTTTAAAATATATATTTTTTCAAATTACATGAGTATAGGGTTGAGGTTTATTTAAGGTTGGAATTTGGATTTCTTTTTAGTAGTGGAATTTGGATTCCCTCTTACTGGTCATACAATTTTTTTTGAGGTTTTGGGTCCTTATGTTTCCCGTCAAAAAACATTATGTTTAAAATTTTACCTTTCCTAACCTTTCACCAATAAAAATTTGATTAAAAAATTACTCTTTAATAACATAATTATTTTAAAATTACCATTACAATAAAATCTTTGGAACCTAGAGATCAAAGATCCATACATGCCATATGAGATATATATGGGATATGACTAAGGATAATCAATGATAATTAATAATAATTATAGTTGATTATAGATAATATTATATATCAATCTAAATTTCACACTTTTTATAAATTCTAGTCATTATTTCAAACTAAAAAAATGATGAGTGAACGATTATGAAAAGTGAAAAATCAAAAGTTAAATAAACAAATTTCCACCTTTAACTTGATGAAGATAGAGAGGTAGCAACATCTACTTCAATAAGGTTGTGGACGGCAGTGGAGAATAACATCAGACTTGATTAGTTATATATGCAAGTGTATGTTTTACATTTAAGCCAAAGAAAATTACATGACCAAGTTGAATAATAAGATAAAAAAACTTAATAGATGAAATGACATGGAGCAATTAGTAACCAAGTAACAAATTTTAGCCAAATCACTGAAATCTAAATAAACCTAAATAACATGGAACAATACATTAATCAAGGAATCCAATCTAGACATGATGTTGTTTAAAATTAAATATTTCATAAATATTTTTTAGTATGACACATCTATTCTTTTCTTAAACTTTTGTACTAGTCTGAACTATTTCAAAAAATGGTTATGCTTATATTTAATAAAATCGATTCTATTATTAAACTAAATTGTCTCCATTGTTGGTGTTTGGCTATTTCAAAGAATTATTGTAATATTTTTAAACAAAAATATTAAAAAAACAAATTCAATAATAACCTATCCAAAAAATTTCATTTTTCTTATTTTTAAATTTTAAATTTAAACATATATCAAATTACGGATGAAACAAATAAACTAAAATAATACAAACCTAGAAATGAAAAGTATCCCTCCCTTGACTTTATCTCCAAATAAGGCTTTGCACTAATTTATTTTATTTTATTTTTTATGTTTAACGGTAAAGCTGAAATATCACCCAAAAAAAATGATAAATGATTCATATAAGGATACATAAAATATATGATAAATGATTCATATAAGGATACATAAAATATAAATCCAATCAATGATGCATTCTAAAAAATATAAAAAATATTTCAAATCATTTCAACGATCCATGTAAAAATTATTTCAAATCATTTATGTCCCAATTTCCATGTTCTTGTTCTAACCTTTTTTTTCAAACCGAATCCATAGTAGTGCTCTCCCTTCATGAATCTGGTGAATATGTAAGTTCTCGGTTGCTAAGGATCCATGTTAACTAATATTAACTAAATTTTACCTTGTAATTACCTTTGGGAGGATCCAAAGAAGCCCAGACTGTAATTCACATATCATTCAATGTGAGGGCAAGGGTTGTTCTCTACCTAAACACATTTACCTTTTACTTTTAAAATCTAAATAGAATTAAAATTGTTGTCACACCCTCTCGTACAAATATCATCCGTTAAATAAACACATAGGCAAAACCTATTTGACTCATATCATAGTTACCAAATTCGAATTCGATTCGATACGGAAAAAATTCGACTTATAAAATTCAATACGGAAAAAATTCGACATTATAAGTCTTACAAATACTTAATATTTTTTTTTTTAATATTGGATTTATCTTTTTTTTTTCTATTTTTTTATAAGTCTTATCCATTGTAAACTGAATTTTGCTATTTTATAATTTTTTGTAATATAGAAGTTACTGTTTTCTATTTTTTTTTTTATAAAAGTTGTCAATTTGGAAGCTTACCATTTTATATCTTTTATAATAATGAATTTTTCCATTTTATAATTTTTTGTAATATAGAAGTTACTGTTTTTCTATTTTTTTGTATAAAAATTGTGGATTTGGAAGCTTACCATTTTATATGTTTTATAATTTTTTATAATATTGATTTATTTTTTTTTTTATAAGAGTTATTCATTTAACACGATATAGAAATTAGATTTTTTCTTTTTATAAAAGAGGTACCAATTCGCAACCAATTCATTATTTCATAATTCTTGTTAAAATAGAAGTTATATTTCTTTTAGTTGCAATTATATAGAAATTACTAACTCATCTCTCAATATGTATAAGAGCTATTTATATTATTTAATGTCAATGATAATATTGATTTATTTTTAATTAAATTAATTATTTAATAAAAAATTTAGATTTTTGTATTAGCAATTTATTTTCCATTATACCATATTATGTGGTAAAATAATTTGTAAATAATGTATAATAAAATATCAAAATCAAACTAAAATTAAAATAATCAAATTTCTAACCATGTATGGAAATCTAAATCTCTAATTACTAAGTTGTTGAGGAATTCCCTGTAAAATTCTTATTGCATAAAATGAGATCTTAACCATAATCTTTGCCATCTCATAGATCCGAAAAGTTTTTGAGCCTATAATTGTGTATGATATGTCATACGTTAAGCACTTCAACATTATGGTTAGATGAACATTTTCGATGGAAGAAAGACCACGTAGGTTTATGAGGCGAATGTTATTCCACTTAAAGCTTTGGAGCAAAACGTATGAGATATATGCCAAGAATATCTTCTCTAGGAAGATAACAAAATGCAACACGTATGAGATATATGCCAAGATGCTTATAACTTTTAGTGAGGAAAAGAAACCGACCCTTTGTACTCGAACGGTATTAAAGATCTCAAGGCTATTAAAAAATTAATTATAATATTATATTTTCACAATTATATCATCAAAAAAATATGGAGTCAATGTTGGAAACATAGTATTTTAACCTTATGCAAATTATTTAAAAAACGTTAATACACTAAGGGAAAACCCCTTTCCAGAGATAATAAGACCAAGTAAACAACATGTCAAGTTGCTTTTCAAGAATCTAAAAGATACTTACACTACAGAGTTAATGCTAGTGAGGCCTTTTCCCTAATATTTAATCAAGGAACGAATGGAAACTTAAAAGAAGAGATCATAATGGAAGAGTTAAAAGTTGCGTTAAATTTTTTGAAAAGGGGAAAATCCGTACTCAAATTTTAGATGGTGAAATTTTATATGATCCGTACTCAAATTTTAGATGGTGAAATTTTATATGATTTTATCGTGAACCTAATATCTAATACACCGTACCGAACTCGAATTGACGTATTAATTCGCAAATCGAATCGAACCGGCGAATTTTCGAATTTTTTTTTGCAGTACGGCCGAACTTGGTAACTATGACTCATATAAATTGTGTTTTACTTACCGCCCAGTTTTTAAGGGCAAACTTAGTAACTGGATTAAAATCTTGAGTTCCTTGAAAATCCCATTGGCCCGACTGCCTCCCCCTCCTGAATAAATTATCATCACATCTTGCAAGCTGATGTACCTGTACAGGGAAAATAAAACCTAAAGCATTACTCAAGGACAACAACTTTAAAGCAGAGTAAACAATAAATGATTATAGAGTGGAGAGTGTATGAGTAATAGTTGTTACCTGGCATCGGGACGTAGCACCATTTCTGAAGATTTTTTTTGGCAGCATTTCTGATTTTCCTTTCCTGTTTGTGTTTCTGTTCGAATGGTACGCTTACTCATTCATATCACTTTGAATGATACATCATACGATAAATGTATTGTTGACTTTTGTCTGATCGTTATTGGTGAGATCGGTTTGATCTGAGGAGGTTAGGTTAGTCATGGGGAGATAAAGAATGATGATGATAACATACTTATCTTTGGTCTTAGTGGTTGTTTATGAAAGGCATACAAAGGCTACCTGGTTAAAAAACTCGTTTCCTTGACTACCTCCCCCATCTGAAGAAATCTCATCAACTCTTGCAAGCCTTGACTGTCTCCCCCTCCTGAAGAAATCTCATCAACTCTTGCAAGCCTATGTACCTGTGCAGGGCAAATAAAACGTAAATCATTCCTATTACACAACAACTTTAAGTCAGAGAAAACAATAAATGATTATGGAGCAGAGGGTGTATGAGTAATCGTTGTTACTTGGCACCGATCATAGCTCCCTTTTTGAAAACAATTTGGCAGTAACCTTACCCTTGCATTATTGGAATTTATGGTTATAAACATCGAGAGATCGACATAATCAACCAAATCTTTGATCTACAACTTGAATTCACTAAAATCATCCCGTAGCCGCCGTAATATATGTCAATATTCATTTCATTAATTTCATTATTAATTCATGGTACTCCCGAGTTTGCCATAAGTGACTTCATTTCATTAATTCAGGGTACTTCTAAGTCTGCGATAAGTGAGCACGGTCTGGCACGAGAAAATAAATTATTTGCAAAATGATATTCCATCAAGGAAGGTAAGGTAGAACTGCAACTTTACAAGTTCATTTTAAACAAAATGGTAAAAAGGTAAGAAAGTTATTCCATAGGGATTCCACACATGTCCCATGTGGTCATGCATCATGCATGTACGGGGAATTGGAATATATATATTAAATTAAAAAATTAATTACACAACAGAACACATTAAGGTTCAAAACTACACGTCACTTATGTAACACAACCTGGTGATTTCCCAGACCAAAAGTTGGTCTTTGTCGCCCAGATTTTTGTATGTTTTCATTTTGATGTGAACGTCGGAGGAAAAGACGAGACAATGACGATGATAATGAGAGCTCTACAACATATGAATGAACCCATGACATGTGAGGGGGAGGAAATTATAATTTTTTGAATGGGAATGGGTATTAGTGACGTTGGGAAAAAAATGTAAACAATCAATAATACGTTTGGCATAGTTTCAAACACGTTAAACGAGCGTTAAAATTTTCTGAACTTCAAATATTGAAGTTTGGCATAGTTTCAAACACGTTCAAGAAACGAGCGTTAAAATTTTCTGAACTTCAAAATACGGTCAAAATGCTCTATGATGAGCAAAATCCCCATCAAATTCCATCCCCGTCCAACCACACTCCCAAAATCTTCTCTCACATAAGTCCAGTTCACTGCGCACTTGACGGCTGAAACATATAAGATATAAGAGATCTGGCATGGAACGTCCACACGAAACCGCACTTGACGGCTGAAACATACAAGATATAAGAGATCTGGCATGGAACGTCCACACGAAAGAGCACAAGTGTTGAAAGAGGAGAAAGTCAGGGCACTCTGTCGTGCAAGTTTTTTTTTTTTTTTCTGAAGGTGGTAAAACCTATCAACTCAGGTGTCAAACCAACAGTGAGGACAGCCATCTCTGGCTGCTATCTGTCGTGCAAGTTAAATGGAAAAACCGGTTAAAATAGCAAATTAATTTTATTATGGAAAATAATTTAAAATTAGAGAATTAGTTAATTGAGTGTTGAGTCAAGTCGAGTTAAGTGATAGACGAATTTAGTGTGGTTGCATGTTATGTTATTTTAAACCAGTCGTTAATTAGAAAGATATAAATATTCCTCACCAAATTTATTGCAATCAATAAAGATTTGTGTGATCAATTAAAAAAAATCCGCCACTCATATTTGTGTGTGAAATTTTTATTTTGGCTCTTTTGCCTTTCCAAAAAACTCGTATCGGAGCTCAAAAGGATCCTAAGTTCGTGATGCCTACAGAACCAGTGTGAAAAGGGCCAAGAGGAAAAAAGTCAATGATTTAAAAAGAAATAAAAAATTACATTACCAAATTATCACAATGTTAAGGAAATGTGCAGGTCAGTGCAAAATTCACACCTAATTAGTGCAAAAACTGTGCAAATTTTCGTGAAACTTTGAATCCAGAAAATTCGGTTTATGTACGCAGACCAATTTTATCGAGGGTGCGCATATCCCGGGAGCCTGTAATACGTTTGAAGAAGTCAAAGTTCTTTTTAAAATTTTCGAAACGGTCACGTGGAATCCATGGCTCACTTCATACGTACTCTTGAAACTATTCAAAAAGATTTGTTTCAAGGGGGCATTTCATATAAAGGATTCGTACAAAAGCTTTGTATGAAAGTGTTTTTAAGGCATTTTATAAAGGTTTTTTTAATAAATTTTAAATAAATATAGTTTTATAATGTCTTTTAAGAGTATTGATTTTTTCTTTTTAAGGAAGGGTATATTATTATTTGAAGAAAAGTTTTAAAGGAAGATGATTTTCTTAAATTTCTAACTTTAGTTTTACACGGAAGGATTGTGATGTGTGGGCCATTAAGATGACGACCACGTTGCAGGCTTATGATGTTTGGGATTATGTATAATTTGGGTTTTTAGAACTTCAGGATGAAGCAGAAGAACGAGTTCTCAGTGATGCACAGATGGATCTATGGAAGACAAAAAGAAGAATGCACAAGCGTTGCAATTTATCCAATAAGGAATGGACCGAGCAGTGTTCCAGAAATTTATGATCACGTCTTCAGCAAAGGAAGCATGAGAAACCTTAGCGACAAGCTATAAAGGTATGGCCAAAGTCAATATTGTTAAGTTGTAGAATACTAGGAGAGATTTTGAAAGTTTGCAGATGAAGGAGATAAAGGACATCAATTCTTTCATGAATCAGGTCATGATTTTCATAAACCATTTTAAAATTTATGGTGAGGAAATTAAAGATCAAACAATGGTTGAGAATGTCCTCAGATCTTTGTCTACCAAATTTGATGTTGTGGTAGAAGCCATAGAAGAAGCCAAGAATTTGACATCACTGACAGTTGATGAGTTGATGGAATCACTTCTATCACATGAGGCAAGGGCAGACAGAAATAAGGATTCCACTTTAAAAATCACTTTCAAAAGCCAGGTTTATATTTCAAGAGACAAAGGTCGAGGCAAAAGTAGATCAAGAGGTAGAGGACGAGGTAGAAAACATGGTGATCAGAGAGATGGACGAGAAGAGTATGAACATGAAAGTGGAAGCAATGACAGAATCTTCAACAATAATTAAAGAGTTGACAAATCAAATGTGAGATGTTATTATTGCAACAAATTTGGTCACTATGTCTGTGATTGCACGAAGAGGATAGATGATCAAGGGAACCAAAGAGTTAATGTTACTACAGACAGTACTAACTCGATGTTCCTATCTTGCCATACCATGCAAAACCTTTTGATAATGTGTGTCTATTAGAAAGTGGTTACAGTAACCACATGACAGGAAATAAGAATTTGGTTGCAAATTTGGATCAATCAGTGAAGACAAAGGTAAAGTTGGGGACAGACAAGATTGTTGATGTAGATGGAAAATGAGTGTTAAACATTTCGACCAATCAGGGTGAGCCAAAGACAACCTATGAGGCATATTATGTCACTAGTCTCAAACATAATTTGATAAGTGTTGGTCAATTGACACAGAAGGGATAGTAATTTATCTTTCAAGGAAAAGAGTGTGTTATATATGATAAGCCCCCAAGCAAGCGAATGATAGAAAAGGTGCAAATGACGAGAAAAAAACGCTTTCCTCCAGTCATGAATTATAGTCATCAAGCCAGTGCTTTTACAGTAGTATGTTTTAATGATTATTGGTTATGGCACTGTTGATTTGGACACTTGCACTTTTTTAGTTTAAGATAGTTGCAACAAAAACAGATGGTCAGAGAACTACCTCCCATCAAATAATCTGCTAGAACCTACTAGTACTTGTGAGTGTTGCATCTTGGGAAAGAAACACTGTGAAAATTTTCCAAGGAGAGTTGCATACAAAGCAAAGCAACCTCTTGAGCTAGTGCATACAAATTTGCGTAGAACTATGAGGACATAGTCGATTGGTGGAAGTTGTTACTTTCTCACTTTCATTGATGACAATAACATAAAGACTTCGGTTTAATTCTTGAAGCAGAAGTGTGAAACTTCTACAAAGTTCAAGGAATTCAAAGCCTTAGCAGAGAACCAAAGTGATCGAAAAATCAAAGTATTGAGGTTAGATCATGGTGGAGAATATGATTTGAAGGCATTCAATGATTACTACAAACAACATGGAATGAGAAGACAGTTTACAACCAGGTACACACCACAACAGAATGGTGTAGCATAGAGAAAGAACAAAACCATTATGAATATGACAAGGAGCATGTTGAAAGGAAGAAGCTTGTCTAATGAGTATTGGGCATAAGAAGTTTCATGTGTTGTTTATGTGATTAGCAGATCTCCTACAAAGAGTGTGATGAACAGAGTACCAGAAGAAGCTTGGTTAGGTATGTCTTGTAGCGTATCTCATTTCAAAGTATTTTGATGTGTAGCTTATGCACATCTGCCTAAAGCGCTAAGAGGAAAATTGGATGTTAAAAGTGAAAAATACATGTTTACTAGTTATAGTGAGCAATCAAAACATTACAAATGATATAACCCTATAAAAAATAAGATCATAATTAGTAGATATGTTGTGTTCAAAAAACAAGAGTCATGGAATCGGATTGTAGACAAAACAATTGATGCACAAGCGTCGCTTATGAAAGAATATGATGTAGCAAAAAAGTAGTGGGGATCAAAAGAGCAAACACCAAACAAAGTCACACCAGCAAGGACTCCAAGATTTTATGAGCAACATGGATCTTCAAGAACATCAACAGATCGAGATTATCCCAGCAATCAATTAGGTGATGAATCAAGCAATGGTAAGACAAATATGAGAAGTCTGAAAGATATTTATGATGTTTTGGATGCTAGTTCAAAATTTTCATTATTTTCCTTCCAACCTTGTTCATTTGAAGAAACAATCAGAGATGAAAATTGGGTGCAAGACATAGATGAAGAAATTGAAGCTATTGAAAAGAATAATATATGGGATTTGGTTGATTTGCCAAAGGACAAAAATCTCATTGGTGTAAAATGGGTGTACAAGACAAAGTTGAATGAGAAAGGTGAAATTGACCGATTTAAAGCAAGACTTGTAGCAAATGGATTCTCGCAGCAATGGGAAATAGTCTTTAGAGAAAAGTTTGGTCTGGTAACTTGATTGGATAATGTAAGAGCAGTTCTAGCCACAACAACTCACAACCAGTGGAAAGTATATCAGATGGATGTGAAATTAACCTCCTTGAATGGAATTCTAGAAGAAGAAATTTATGTGCAACAACCTCCATGATATGAAGTTGAAGGTAAAAAAGATAAAGTTTGCAGGTTGAAGAAAGCACTCTATGGACTCAACTAAGCGCCTAGAGTTTGGTATAGCAAAATTGATAGCTACATGATCAAGAATGGATTTTGCAGAAGTAACATTGAGCCTACCTTGTACACAAAGGTAAATGAGCATGGACAAATTTTGATTGTTTGCTTATATGTTGATGACATGATTTATACAAGTGATTTTGAGTTAGATGAATTTAAACAAACCACGATGAAATCATTTGAGAAGGCATATCTTGGTCTCATGAAATATTTTCTTGGCATAAAAGTTGAGAAATCTGAAAAATGAATTTTTATTTGTCAAAATAAATATGCTAGAGATTTGCTAAAAAGATTTAGGATGGAAAATTGCAAACATGTCCCTACACCAACTGAAACATGTACAAAGTTAAACAAGGATGATGAAGGATGAGATGTCAATCCAAATCTATTCAAAAGATTGGTTGGCAACCTCATGTATCTCATAGCTACAAGACCAGATATCATGCAAGGAGTGAGTTTGATTTCTAGATTTATGGAGAGTCCAAAAGACACACATTGGAAAGCAGGAAAAAGAATTCGATACATCGATAGTGATTTTGCAGGTAGTTTGGATGATAGGAAGAGAACTTCTGGTTATGTATTCCATCTTGGTTCAGGTGTGATTTCATGGGCATCTAAGAAGAAGCCTATTGTAACACTATCATCAGCAAAATCATAATTTGTAGTAGCAACATCAGCAACCTGTCAAGCAGTATGGTTAAGAAGAGTATTTCATGGACTCAAGCAGAAACAACAAGGATCAACAACAATATATTGTGACAACACCTCAGCGATTGAACTATCCAAGAATAGTGTGTTTCATCAAAAGAGCAAACATATTGATACTATATATCATTTTACTAGAGAACTTGTGAGCAATGGAGAAGTTCACTTGAAGTCTTGTAAATCTAGTGATCAATTGATTGATATATTTACTAAGTCATTAACAAAATATGTCTTTGAGTTTTATAGAAGAAACTTGGCTATTGTAAGCCTAATTGAGATGTTTGAGTTGTCATGAGTCATGTCCTAGTTTAAATGTTCATAATTAAGGGGGAGTGTTAAAATAGCTAATTAACTCCCGCATGGAAAATAATATGAAATTAGAGAGTTAGTTAACTTAGTGTTAAGTCAAGTCGAGTTAAATGAGAGACGAATTTAGTGTGTGGTTGCATGTCAAATTATTTTAGGTGAATTGTTAGTTGAAAACATATAAATATCGCTCATAGAGTTCATTGTAATCGATAAATTTTGTGTGATCAATAGAAGAGTCCCAACTCATGTGTAAGATTTGTATTTTGGCTCCTCTACCTTAAGAAGATTGCATCACATCTGTCTTGCTTACCTCATTTTTATAAAAAAATGCCAATTCCAAGTTCCAAACCAATAAGCCTCAAATGAAACGAAAGAAAATCACTCTAGCCTCTGTAATGCAAAATTCTATGAAAAGAAATCAATAAAATCGTATATTCTGTGGATGTTCCATTCATTAAAGTTTGAATGGATAATGCCGCAAACAGAAATTCAAATCTCTCTCATTTAAATTTCGCAGAGCAGATATTGAGTTTTATGAATAACCCATTGGTATTTGCATGTTCAACGGTATAAACTGCAGAGAATAAATATACCTAGTGAGTTTGGGATGATTTTCCTTAATGTCCAATAGCTATCAACTTATCGACTGCACACCGACCTCAACAAAGTGTTACGGCCTATGATTGTTGTTAATTTTGATGCTATTTTAATGTTTGAGGATGGAGTTTAAAAAATAAATATAGTAATTATTCAGATCATTTAATTTGGAAACTCTTTCCAATTTCAAAATATATAAACTTATCAACTTTGATAAACAAACCATTTAAAATACATTCATCATTTAAACACAACTCCACATGCTAAAATATAAACACAACAATAAAATCAATATAAAAGTCACTCCCACATTACCCAAACATTGGCTGAGGCAATATACATTAATCAATGTAATATACACAATCTACATATGAACATCCATGTACATTATAAAATAATAAATAACCGTATTCCACCCAGGGCTACTATAACGTAAAGTGAGTTGGAAATGCCATCGATGCAAATGTTAAAATCCGTACAAGATGACAGTCTGATGTGGATACCTTTATTCTGATCAATGATATTGATAGGCGTTGTTTAATAGTTATTTGTTTTTGGCGGGAGGATAGGTTTTTTCGGTTAAACCTTTATTTATTTATTTTTTGGTTTAAACTAGTGTAGATATAGATTTAATACTGGAAAAACTTTTTGTCAAGTATGTTCACCATTCAAATTTTAAAATATTTTCACAACTCAAATTTGAGATTTTAAAAAATCTTTGCTTAATTATAAACCAATTAGATTGGAAAAAATCTTTGCTTAATTATAAACCAATTAAATTGGAAAATAAAGACAAAACCTCCCAAACATTTAACGGATAAAATACAACCTACTGATATGTAAACTGCATTGGAAATTCCGTCCATGCAAATTTTAAAACCGGTACAGGTTGACAGTGAATTTAAAAAAATAGGTGACATTGAGTAATAGTTAGACTAAATAATCATGTATTCTATGAACATCATATCACATTTGTGCGAATTTTCTATTGGAATGTGTCTATTCACAGCCCAAAATATTTTAGGTTTCATACTGTATTTTTGCAGACATACATGCTTGCAAGTTTGTGTGGGAAAATCAACACAATATTGTACGTGGATCAAATGCTAAAGTTCGCTTTTGATACTGATTACGTGCAATGCACGTTCTACAAATTACAACTTTTTAGAATTTGGCAGTGACAAAAAATCCATACAATTTATATTTTAAAATGGAAGGCAAATCCATAATAACCAATTTCAATTTTCACCTCTGAACCATAAGCCTTAGAATCCCGTGGCTCATCCCTATCCTTCGATCCATATCCAAAGCGTGCTAACTTATCTTCCAACTGGTGGAATGTTGGAGCTGTTGTCGCTCCACTCCATTCCTTTGCCTTTACTCGTCTCCACCCCACCAGCCAACAAATCCTCTCTTTCGATGCCGATCTCCTCTGAAACTGAAAAAGAAGCTATAATATCCTCGATTTTGAGAGCCTCTTTGAGCTCTGCCACTATCTCATTCATGCTCGGTCTGCAAGAGCGTTCCACCTGAACACATCTCATGGCTACTTTGGCAACGCGAGTCATGGATTTCATGTCGTATCTTCCATCCAACCTCTTGTCTATGATCTCTGATTTTGCCAACATGGTCATCTAGTATATACGGTGTCGCCTGTAGATGTGCCCATAATTTTTGTTAGTGTAGTTTAACATGCCCCACAAAACATTCTACTGTCAGCACTCTTGAATATTTATATTTTGATAAAATTCCTTTCCCAGCGAATGATGTTGACGTCTTCTTCTTCGACGAGTTTTATATCCATGGCTGGTCTACCACATATGATTTCTAGTAAAACCACGCCAAAGCTCTAAACATCACTCTTTTCTGTCAACATTTGAGTGTTGTAATGCGCGTGGTTCTGTCAGGTATTAATCACGAATGGCCCGCTCACTGTTTAGATGGCACTGATCACTGTTCAATAGCCGGCTAGTGTCAGTATCATCCGGCGCAATAATTGCTCATCCGTATCTAGAAATATGTATAAATTGCCATGATTAGAACTGAACCGATCAAGTTTTTGCGTGGATTTTGTTCTCTGATATGGTATCAGAACTCAGGTGAGCTGTGAGGAGACAGAGTTGTGCATTGAGTTTAGCTCCGTGTAAGGAAGAAAGCGATGAGGGCTCTGTACCCTGGAGCCGTGAACAGTTGTGAAGATTTTCGCTAAGAGACCCCGCTGTGTAGAGAGGCAGCAAAGTTCAACGCAGGTGGAGTTATGTGCGTGTGGTGGAGCGTTGTGGAGTTGTGTGTTCAGCGAATTGCAATTTTCAGCTGGAGTTGCAATTATCTGCGTGTGGTTGCGTGTGGTGGAGCTGTGTGCTCATCGAGTTGGGGAGCTGTGTGCTCAGCCAGTTGTTGGCTCAGCGAGTTGCAATTTTACTCTTGCTGCCTGTGGGCATTAAGCTGTGGAGGTGAAAGCTGCAAGTGTCAAGCTTGTTGTAAGTGCTGTAAGTGAATCTGATTGTCATTGGGTGTTGTTTCTAATATTTGCTGTGTTGCAAATATCGTAGTGGTTGCAGCATTGAAGCAAAGAATTTTCATGTTATTTGAAAATCATGAAAGTGATTAGAGTTAAAAGGTTTTAGCCATTTTTTTTTAGGTATTTTAAAACCAAAGCAAATCAAGTTTGGTTTGTTTTTTTTGTTGGGAGAAGTTTTTAAAAGATTTGCTTTATTTTAAATGTTGAGACTAAAGAGGTGTTTGTTTTTAATGAGAAGATTATCATGGAGTGATAAGGTTTTTAGTATTTGTTTAATGTGGTGAAAAGTAAAAATTAAAAAAAAAAAATTGAAATTTTTAATAGTGAAAAGGAGTTAGTAAAGATTTTTATGGTGCATGTGTAGTGAAAGTTTTCTGGGATTTGGTGAGATTGGGTGCACCCGGATTTAGATTTGGTGGCATTTTGTTGATTGGAGAAAGTTTTGTTTTTTTTTGTTTTTTGTTTTGTTTTGTTTTCTTTTTTTTTCATCATGTCAAATTTGTTGCCTGATACTTATTTGAATGAATCCACCAAATTTGATAGAGGAAATTATGTGAATTGGAAATTCAAGTTGCTGACTATTTTAGAAGGTTATAATTTGTGGTCTATTGTGAGTGGGGATGAGTCCAAACTCACAGTTGCAGCGTCCATTCCAGATTGGGAGAGAAGGGAGACGAAAGCAAAGGTGTTGCTGCGTATGTCCGTAAAGGACAACATTATTCCTCACATCAGAGATTGTAAGACATCAAAAGAAACATGGGATACGCTGAAGGGTTTGTATGAAACAACAAATACAAACCGGATCTTGTTTTTGAAGACTAAGCTTTTATATCTAAAAATGGAAGCAAATGAAAATATAAGCAATTTCATATATCGTGTCAAAGATTTAAGTGATAAGTTAGGAGATATTGGTGAAAAGGTGTCTAGTACTGACTTAGTCGCCATCACATTAAATGGCTTAGTGCAAGATTATCAAATGTTTGTCTCAAGTCTTTCAGCTAGAGAGAAACCCCCTACATTTAATGAATTGACAGGAATTCTTCTACAAGAGGAGGAGAGGATGAAGAGCCTTAATTTGGGCTCTAATAGTTCAGATTTGATGTTGGTAGCCAAGGGAAAATATCCATACAGAGACAAGCCATGGGATAAGAACAAAGGAGGCAAGTTTCAAGCAACACAAAAAGGTATGACACGGTGTAAATTTCCAATCCATGATAAGAGAAATGATGATTGTTATTATTGTGGCAAACCTAGGCATCATTCTAAAGATTGTTATAAAAGGAAATATAATGAGTCTAGGCAAAGAAACAGAAGTGACAATGGAAATTTTGTGGACAGAGATACTTCAATCAGTGATGGATTTAAAAATCTTAAATTGTTTGTTTCTGATGCTACATTGTTTGTGGAAAATGATGATGTGAATGCTTGGTTCATTGATTCTGGTGCATCACTCCATATGTCTTGTAATAAGGAGTGGTTTGATGAATATTATGAAAACATTGATGGAAAATATGTTTACCTAGGAGATAACAGATCACTTAAAGTTCAAGGTTATGGAGTAATAGGTGTGAATTTGCCTAATGGACAAGAGAGACAAATCCATAATGTGATGTATGTTCCTGGTATCAAAAAGAATTTAATTTCTGTTTCTACTATTGCTGACCAAGATTTGAAGGTGGAATTTGTTAAATCATAGTGTGTAGTGAAAGACATTCAAGATCAGTACAAGGTTATTGCCACAGGTACCAGAGTTGGAGGCTTGTATAAGTTGGATGTGACCAGGAAAAGTCATCAAGCGTTGACATCTACAACAATATCAATGGTAGATTCATGGCATCAAAGGTATGGACATCTAAATCAAAAAGATTTAATGCTACTTTAAAAGAACATAATGGTTGAAGGTCTTCCTGTCTTGAAGAATGATCATGTTGAATGTGAAGCATGTGTACTTGGCAAGCAATATAGGGAGGAATTTCCTATACATAAAGAAAAAAGGCAAAGGGAAATACTTGAATTAATTCATACTGATGTATGTAGACCTATGCAAACTAGATCTATTGGTGGAGCTTGGTATTTTCTTATTTTTGTGGATGATAGATCTAGGTATACATGGGTTTATTTCATAAGAAAGAAGAGTGATGTTTTTGAGTACTTTAAAGAATTTAACAGTATGGTGGAAAAACAAACTTGTAATTACATCAAAATTTTGAGATCTAATCAAGGGGGAGAATACAAATCAAGAGAATCAATATTGTAAAAGCAATGGGATTCTACAATAATTTATAGTGCCACATACACCTCAGCAAAATGGAGTTGTTGAGAGGAAAAACAGAACACTAGTTGAATGTGTACGTAGTGTGCTTCAAGGTAAAAATATATCTAATGGTTTTTGGGCTGAAGCTATTAATACTACTGTTTATTTGAAAAATAGGAGTCCAACCAAAAGTTTAGAGCTTAAAACACCTTTTGAAGCATTTTATGGGTACAAACCAAAAGTGAGTCATTTAAGAGTCTTTATTTGCAAGGAATTTGCTCATATTCCAAAAGATGAAAGAAGAAAACTTGATGCAAAGTCAATTAAGTGCATATTTATTGGTTATTGTGATGATCAGAAAGCATACAAGTTGTTTGATCCTAGTACTCATGGACTGCTTGTAAGTAGGGATGTGGTGTTTCATGAGAATGCAAATGAAGGTGATAAAATGAATAATACTGGTGTATGGCATGATATTGATGATTATGTAAAATTAGATACAAGTGTTGAACAAGAATAGGAACAAGCACAGAAACATGTACAAGTTCAAGAGCAAGGAGCATCAAACAGTCATGATACTCCAAGAAGAGGAGAGGGGACTCCGCAAAGCAGAAAGAAAGATGAAAGTAGTAAAACTCCAAGAAAGTCATCACGTCAAAGTCAGGTACTTGTAAGGTATAAAAATTATGCATTAATGTCTCTTGTTATGAATGTTGTATAACTTTCAAGCTATGAGGAAGCTAATGAATATGAAGAATGGAGAGATGCAATGAATGAAGAATATAACTTTATAATGCAGAATGACACATGGGAATTAAAAGAATTTCCTAAAAACAAAGTTCCCATAAGATGGAAATGGCTTTATAAATCCAAGTTTAATATTGATGGAAGTATTGATAAACATAAAGCTAGATTGGTTGCAAAAGGATATTCACAAAAGGAGGGAATTGCTTATGAAGATACTTTTGCACCTGTAGCTAAGTTGAGCACAATTAGAATCATGATTGCATTAATTACAAAATATAATTGGAAAATGCATCAGGTAGATGTCAAATCTGCATTTTTGAATGGTGAGTTAAAAGAAGAAGTTTATTTGGTTCAGCTTGAAGGGTTTGTAAAACAGGGATAGGGGCATCTGGTTTGCAGGTTAAAAAAAGCTTTATATGGTTTGAAACAAGCATCAAGATCATGGTATGTGAAAATTGATTCTTTCTTTTATGAGAAGCAAAAATGATCCTAACTTGTACATCAAGGAAGATGAAGCCAAGAATGTTGCTTTAATATCTGTATATGTTGATGATCTTATCATAACAGGGAATGCATGCAAGTTGATTGAAGAAATTAAAAATCAGTTGTCACATGTATTTGAGATGAAGGATCTTGGTGAATTGCATTATTATTTAGGTCATGAAGTTTGGAGGGAATCTGGTAAGACATTAATCACACAAAGCAAATATACAAGGGAAATCCCTAAAAGATTCAATATGACTGAATGCAAGGCAACATCTACTCCTTTAGAACAAAATGTCAAATTGTGCAATGATGATGGAACCAAAGAGGTGAATGGAACTTTGTATTGTCAACTGGTGGGAAGTTTGAACTATCTCACCACTACCAGGTCAGATATAGCATATTCTGTTAGCGTACTTAGTCAGTTCATGGCTAAGCCTTGTGAAAGCCATTGGAAAGCAGCAAAGAAAGTCCTTCGATATCTGAAAAGGAACACTTAATTTTGGTATTATGTATACTGATGAATTTGATGTTGAATTGGTAGGTTATTCTGATTCTGACTAGGCTGGAAATCTAGATGATAGGAAATCTACTACTGGATACATGTTCAATATTGGTTCAGAACCAATATCATGGAGCAGTAAGAAAAAACCAACTGTTTCATTGTCGTCTACTGAAACTAAGTATAAAGCATTATGTAGTGCTACCTGTGAAGCAATATGGCTTAGAAGGATACTTGGAGATGTTGGAGAAACACAACAAGCACTTATAGTAATCAGATTTGACAATCAAAGCACTATCAGATTGGGAAACAATCCTATATATCATGTAAGGACAAAACACATTGACACACAACATCATTTTGTAAAAGAAAAATTGCAATCAAAAGAAATTGACTTATCATATTGTAATATAAATGAAAATGTGGCTGACATATTCACCAAGCCTCTTGGAAAGGCTAAATTTGAAATGTGTAGAAGTAAGTTGTGCGTTGTAGAAAATCCAAATTATGTTGTAAGCCTAGCTGAGACTTAGACCAACAGACAAATTAACATGTAGATCGCCATTAAGGGGAGGTGTCAGGTATTAATCACGAATGGCGCCATTCACTGTTCAGACAATAGCCGGCTAGTGTCAATATCACCCGGCACAATAATGTTGGAATATTAATTCCAACTGCCGTGCAGCAGCAGCGAGCCGCAATAGAGAACTTACAAGGAATCGGCTTATTCATGCCACCGCCATAAGTGTCCTTTCACCCTTTGCCTGTTTGTGTTCCCAAAGGAGGAGGAAGATCAGATCCGAGCTCTGCGCAATAACTACTCACCTACAGCATTAAAGAAGAAGCATGGCCGAGAAGGAGAGTATCAGCCTCGAGTCAGCCGCAACATTTATCAGTCTTGGGTTTCAGCACAACCGATTCAAGAAATACAGCAAAAGATCAGATTTGTTCATTATGTGCAGCAGAGACTCTGTCAGAGAGTTGAAGCGGTTGATGGATAAGTTATGACCGCTTCCTGCACTATATATGTGTAGAGCCACAATAGTGTTAACAACTCTGCAATGTAGCGCAACAGCGCTCAAATGTAATTTCTGTGTGTTTAAGAAAGAATGTGCAGCAGCACGAGCTCACATGAATGAAGCCCTCTTGCACAGCAGTGCAGGGACTGAAAAGTAAGAGAGAGGCGCAGCAGCGTAAGGTTAGAAGAAGTTGTTTTATGCACAACAGTGCAGTGATAAACAACAGTGATAGACAGAGTTACTGAGACAGAGCGCTGGGACAGCAGTAGAGAGCAAAGGGGAGCATGCAACAGCGTGAAGTTTTGCAGGGCAATACGCTGCAGCGCGTATGTGCAAGAGGAAGATGTAATGAACAACAGTTCTTTGTGTTCGCTGTGTTTTGGAACAACAATACATTCTACAAACGTGTTTCAGCAACTGTCTGCCAGATGCTGAAACACGTGTTACAGCAACTGTCTGCCCGTTGCTGTAACAGCTGTAACAACAACTGTTTGTAGACACAGATTGAAGTGCCTCTGAAGAAGGCATGTTGGTGAATCCCTCTGTCAAGAGGAAGGTGCTCTTAAGCACAGTCCTTGGTGAATCCCTCTGTTAAGAGGAAGATGCTCTCGCTGTGTTTTGGAGCAGCAATGCATTCTACAGGCGTGTTTCAGCAACTGTCTGCCAGATGCTGAAACACGTGTTTCAGCAACAGACTGTGTGACTGAAACTGTGTGTTTCAGCAACAGCCTGTGTGGCTGAAACTGTAATTTTCTGAGATAGCAGAAATTGGTTTGTGGAACTGAAGCGTTCCTGTTGTAATCCCTCTGTCAAGAGGAAGATGCTTTTCAGCATAAATCTTTTGTGAAAATCCCTCTATGTGAGGAAGACGAATTTATATCAGTTGGTTTACTGTTTATGAATACAAGTTAATTTTTTCAGTTGCTGCAACACCAAACTGCGTTGTTGCAACACCATTTCCAGAAAACAAATTTTCAGTTTTTCTGTGCAAAAACAAAGTGCAAAAACAGAGCAATTTTTGTCTGTTTGTTATGGAATTTATCAGAAAATTCCAACAAATAATTGCTCACCCGTAGCTAGAAATGTGTATAAATTGCCCTGATTAATAATGAACCGATCAAGTTTTTGCGTGGATTTTGTTCTCTGATAGGTTCCCCCATAGAAATTCAGCGATTGAAGCACAATGGAAATAAAAAAACGAAATTGACTGTCCTCTAAAATAATTAATTGAGTTCGTCACAGCACAAAAAAAAAAAAGGGGAAAATTAAGTACGATACAAAATTTGAGTAATAATGGTTATGGGTTGAATTCGTTGAAAATAGATTAAAAAAAAATAAAAGAGGCATTACTCTGGATCAAGGTATGCCGACGTTCCTTTCACTGCAGTGGTAACATTAGTAGCCTGTTCATCAATTGTCATCCTTGAAAGACCGTAATCGGCTACTTTTCCATGCAAGTTGCCGTTTAATAGGATGTTAGCGGTCTTGATGTCCCTATGAATTACCTTCGGGGTGCAACCGACGTGTAAGTATTCCAGGCATTCAAAATATGGAAATAGCAGGTCGATCAGATGAGATATATGATTACCTTTCATTCGTCTTTATGCTTGTTTAAAATTTACAGTAATCAATACTTCAAACGACGAACGTTTACATTTTACAAATAAAATGTACATGAAAATGATAGAGAGATTTACCCTGTGCTGCATCTAACACTATTTTGACCATTGTTTTCCAAGTTACCTGGGAGTTTTCTGCACTAGGACCTGGAAATGCAAATAAGAGCCAGATGCTTGTCGGTTACCTTGCTATTCTATCTACTGAAACAAAAATATCTTCAAACAGTGAAATTTACCATGAAGATGGTCCCTCAGGGACCCTTTTGACATGTGCTCGTAGATAAGCATAACCTCTCTGGTTTCATTCCAGTAGCCTAGTAAAGATACCAAATTCCTCTGATTGATTTTGGAAAGAAGATCCACCTGTTCATGAGATACATGCACAGTCAAAACTGGCTCAAAACTGGCTCTCTTATATTGGATCAAAATTGAACCGTATTACATGGTAATATTTAAGCATTACCTCATTCAGAAACTCGTCCACACCCTGGCGGGAGAATAATGAGAGCACTTTTACAGCGATCTCTTTTCCTTCTGGCAGTTTGCCAAAGAACACATATCCAAATCCCCCTCGTCCAATCTCCCGACTGAAAGCTTCTGTGGCAGTGGTCATCTCATCTAGGGTAAAGGCACGGCACTTTGTTGGATTGGGCACCTTAATCCTCGAACTGTCTGCAATCGTCGCAAGGAAGGTAAAGTTAGTAAACAGTAAAAGCACAATTATAATTATTTCTGTATCCTATTATAATATCTCTAATATTGACCTTGGTCCAAGAAGGGATTTCGTCCCTTTTCCACCCCACCGCTTTCCTTGATTACGCCTTTTTCTTTCCTCCTGAATTTATCACGATAGATCACAACACCGAGGATCAACCCTAAAGCGATAATTAGAATTCCACCGAGTGTTGTTCCCATGGCAACCTTCGAGTTATTACTGTTTGAATTCTTCGAAGTACATTTCCTCTTCTCCATATGTAGATAGGAGTTTCCGGAATAACTGCGACACATGAACGTCCTGCTCTAAGGTACCTTGGAACTTTCCGTTGAAACATAATTATTATCTCTGACATTTTTATTATAAAATTATGAAAAAAGAATCTGAACCTCGAAATCCTAATAGGAGGTTTGCGTCAAAACATAAGGAATATAAAATAGGATATGATTACCTGAGTTTCAACGAACAATTGTGCAGCAGTTGGGCAGGAATTACACCGCTGAAATTATTGCTTTCTATATTATGCAGTATCAAAACTATTAGTTAGTTCTATTTAACATTGTACAAGAACCTTAAAAATATAAATTAAACGGCAGAAGACGGGAAGACGTACAACTCTTTAAGGTTTTTTAGTTCGCATATCCAGGCTGGAACAGTAGCGTTCAGGTTGTTGTTTTGTAAATATCTGGTACAATAACAGAAGCAAATTTTCCATTTTTGAAAATGCATAGGTTCAAGACTTAAAATCGACAAAATAGAAATTGCCTATGGAAAAGAAACTTACAGTCTCTCCATCATGGTTAAACTGGATAAATTTGGTAAGGATCCCATCAAGTGATTATTGTCAAGTGACCTGCAAAATTTAAAAACGAACTAGTGAATGCTGCAGAGAGATGAATTTTATCTGATATAATATTGAACGAAAAAACATGTCCCTTCGCGCCATCAAATTTATGTTCCAAGTGGGTTACTTATGAACCGCAATCCTTTTCGGAATAGGAATAATCAGAAAAATATCAAACATAGTCTATTGCGTACTTCACTACAAAAAAATCCAACAGGAGGAGATATACATTTTTTATAACAGCAATTGGGAGGTGATGTAATCTACAACTTTTCTGTATTACTCTGAAAAGCTAATTACTGGCTACTGGAAAAAAGGGTCAATTCTGCTTACAGATTAACTACTGCAGTAAACAGTGCAATATCTTTAGGCAACAATCCTGTAATATTTCTTCGGGACAAAGACCTGACAACAACAAAGTATCGTGAGCCCTTACAAATTCAACTATACAATTTGATCTGTAAAAAAATCAACGAATTGAGTATACAGTTTCGAAATTCTTATGTCCGAAGAGCTCTTATCACAGCCAATTCCTTCCCACTCAACCTGATAACAGGGATCGGAAATCCAGTCCTTTATGTCAAAACTCCTTTTGAGAGCGTCAAGAGCGAAACTGCAGTTTAAGAACTATTGGATTAGGCATCGAATGATAATCGCTGTAATTTCAGTATAAGAAGTTTTACTCATTGAACTTACTATCTTGAGAATTTTTTGCGCGGTTTGTGTAATATAGCCAGTGATGCTCGAAAGCATTGAGTATAGGTGGACGGTTAGAGTTAGGGGCCTTAGTAACGTTAATATCATATGGTATTTGAGCGAGGATTGGGAATGTTTTCTCGACAGCGGAATGATTGCGCATGAGAGTACTGGTTTCAGAGCGCAGGAGAATAGTGGCTTGAATCTTCTCTTCATCAGTTATCTTGACGTAAAAAGATCTGGATTCCGACACGTTGAGTGTCTCAATCTCTGCAAAATACAGCTGTAACAATGATTTGGCCGCTTGGTAAGATTTTAATGCGATGTCCAAACTGTTTCCAACTCCCGCCGTTTGCATGAGAGCACTTGGAGGAAGGTTCCGGGTATGTCTTGTTGAAACAACGGTATGTGAACTTACACGTCGTACATCTTTACTGTCAGTATTTAAAATTGACTCATCTCCTTTCCAGATGCGGTCAAATTGGTCCTGGGATCACCCATACAAAGCTATTCAGCTTAATCCTTTGACAAAATAAATATTCACAACTGCTCGATAGCGCTAATGAAAATTGGTTTTCACATATCAGACCGTCTATTCCCCATGTGGTAATTAGATAAAAATTGATAAAGATATATTAAAACCAATTACCATGAACCAGATAGTTGATTAATATGACTAAATTTACATATAATGTTCAAAATGATCACCTAACAATAGAATTTCCACCAATATTATAAAAAACTGGCGATAACATTGTTCCAGGCTTGGCCTGTATATACATACCATCTTGTAACCGCCTCAGTTCATCACGCACGGAGGTTCTAGTCAAGCAAATGTAAAGCACCTCGCCGGAACTGACCAATATTTTTTGAGGTTGATATAGTACTACATCTCTGGTTGTTACGTCTCTCACAGCCAACATACCTGGTGTTTGAATGGAGTACTGGAAGCTTGGCCAATTTTGGAATCCATTGTAAACTCCAATGACGAACGACAATCTTACGAAATAAGGCACGACTGGTGTCACGGGCAACTTATAGCGGGGCATTGGAAAGAGGCGTAAAGAATGCAAGAAAGAACCGTTGACAGAGGCGTCCCCTATGTCTGCTGTTTGACCCACGTTTATGTACTCGGCATCAGTGACCCATGCTATATTGTTTTCCGCAGTGTGATTCGTTTTCCCTCCACAACTGATACTAAGAAATCCTGCCACGCCAGCGGGATAATGATTATTAAAAAAATATCTTGCCCAAAAAAAATCGGTAAGCGCTTTAAAAACCAAGATATGAGAGGATGACTGTATAGAGTAGAGAAAACTGAAAATTTCGCGCTCTTGGTAGGAGCGCACTTGTGGAACTCCCATACCTGGTTGAGCACCAATAACAGTCAATAAGAGAGCACGAAGAGTCTCTCCTTTCATCTGCCCGTGTTGGGCTAGCGTGCTGAAGCTAAAGTCAGGCATCGAGCAAATTTTTTTCGGGCTTTAAATTTTTGCAGTAAACACGGTTGTTGTGGAAATATCGCACCTTTGACAAACATTAAGTTATTGAAATACTTTACTCTCGCATAGACACTCTGCACGCCCTCGTTGATGTTTAATAACATGATTTGGATGGTAGTCATTTGACAAACTCTTCCTATGCCATCTCTCTCCATGCTCACATCATTTCATCAAGAAACAAAACACATGCAATAACAATCTCTCTCATACACTCATCCTTATCTATAGTAGAATTGAAAGCTTTACAACTCTCTCATTATTCTGCCACCCCGTGAAAGAGTTAAGCCCAAAAGGGCTCTGATACCAGGAAAGAAGATGTAATTGCACACTAAAAATCTGTGTTTTCATTCATTAAAAACAAGATACGTCACACTTATATAAGTGATATTAGATCCATCTAAACAAGGAGATAATTATTGAGAGATTCTCCAACAAACCTCAAACTAATCTTTCAAATAAACATTATTCCTAACACCTACAATAACATCTCTCGCAAACTTTTTTTTGCTATCTCTCTCCAAGCAAGTTGGATGATATCTATTGATTCATGAGCATCCTTACATGCTTGCTGCAGAATAAGGTGCAAGGAAGTTTTTGCATTGTTTTGATGTGTGTTTAAAGTTACGTGCAATTGAAGAATGGGGTGGTTGGATGATATGTATTGATTCATGAGCATCTTTACATGCTTGCTGCAGAATAAAGTGCAAGGAAGTTAAGTGCAAGGAAGTTTTCACATTGTTTTGATGTGTGTAAAGTTACATGCAGTTGAAGAATGGGGTGATTGCAGAAGTTGCACAAAGAAAAGTCTTGTATCCCTAAAAAAAAACATATCAGTTTGAACTTCATATCTCACTTGTTATTTGTTAGTTAGTCGTATTGTCTATAGACAAGTTAGAGGAGAACAAAGATCCTCATACAAGCTAGAGGAGAAAGCCTTGTAGGCTTCTTTATATATATATAAATCATAAACAAACTTCAAAAGATCCTTATTGGTGAAGCTAATGAACTATAAATTTCTCACATACACGTCATTTATAAAACAATTTAAGTTATTTTATTTATAAATTATTTATATTTTTCGTATAATACAATTTATTTTGAAATGATAATAAATTTATAATATAATTCAGGTTGAGATGATAATAAATTTAAAATAAATTTATTGTTTTAGTAGTTATGTTTTCTCTTTATTTATATAGACATATATAAAAACTATACATATATTGGAAAAAGTGATCTGTCGTGTTGTAATAAGCGCTTATGTAATCGATGCAATAATGCTACATTTAAATATAACTAGCATTTGCACCACATGTTGCAAATGAAACGCCGTAAGGCAATGGCATAAGAAATAATTGTGTAGAAGAAAAAAGTCAAAATTTTATGCAATTTTGTTTATTGGTTTTTATGTTTTTTATCATATGTTATGTTTTAGGGAGCAAAGTGAAGGAATTATGAAAATGCTCTTCATTAAGACTCTGGAACCTTTATAAGTAAATGATTTAAATCAAACATTTCATAACAAAGTAATCTCATATCAACTTAATTCACAATGCAATGGATAATAGTTTTTGTTCATTAGAAATTGGTCTAATTTTATGAGGAAAGCTTAATAGAAAGACTTTAGTAGTAAGGGGGACATTAATAATCTCCCTCGTGATTTGTTATATGATGTTGTTAATTTACTTACTTGTTGCTGCTTATTCTTATTTCACTAGGGTAAAATGTCTAAACTATAAAAAAGTGGTATCATTTGTTGTCTCTTTGGACCATTATATTTTATCTAACTCAATCATTTCCATAGCCTCAACTAGGTTCCCATCATTCTCTTTCCATAGTGACTCAATGTCTTCAAATGCATTTCATAAATTTTGTTTAATAAATGTTTGTGGAAAACCAATATATTTCACTTTGTAGAAGGAAGTGTACATTGGTTGGGGCAAAACTGTATTGCTCTTACCATGTGATGATGCCATCTAAATATTGAATCTTTCTTAGCTATGAGATCGGGGGTGAAGTAACCTTAGCTATGAGACGGAGAAACCGTAACAGGTAGGTGGTTACCTCGTTACCCTAACCACCAAGGGAATCATCCGACAGCACAAAGTTTTTCAATCGTCTAACAAGTGATCAGAGAACGCATGAGGGTACACATGGCAATGGAGAGAATCTTTAGTTTAACTCTGGCCAAGGAAGATACAAGCCCATGTGATTTATAGTGTTGTAACCTGCTTAAGATTCCTTAAAGAATGAATCTGCTAAACTTTTAGTTTAACTCTGCCCAAGTAAAGTACAAGCTCATGTAATTTTCAGTTTGCCTCTATCCAAGGAAAGACAAACCCATGTGATTTGTAGTGTTGTAACCTACGCTCAGTAAATAAATATTAATATATTCTAACATATCAAATCTCATTGTATTTATGTAACCTTAATAACTCATCTTCAATGTTAAATTTGATCTAGGATGGTTAGGAAAGATTTATTGAATGGAAAATATTGTTGGCTAGATAGCATGATGATAATGGCTATGCATGATACCATGTTTTTGTAAGACTCTCGCAGCTGCAGGCTCTGTGAATTGTTTAGAGAAATGAGTAATTCACAGAGAAATGAGTGATTTCTCCAGGAATGAGAAAATTTCCTAGTGAGGTGATGAGCTTCGAGATCCCAATGCTCGCTTGCCCAATGGATGCCCTCTGCCCCTTCTGTTCAACTTCAAAACACAGGGTAAGAACATGATGCTTCTCGATTGATGTTGGTTTCTCTATGATTGTCTCATCAATAGAATTGTTTTTATTAAATTATGCTAGAACTTTCTTGCAAAAATTAAGGGAGCTACTCCTGAGCTTCTTCAGAAGTTCATGCAAGAAAGCAATGCTCGTAACTCAACCCCTTTTTGGCTATTTTGGCATAAGTCGATGGTCTCATGCAGATTTCTGATTCCTAATAGTGCGTTCTTGTTTGGAATATGGAAGATAAAGAACATACACTTGAGGAAATTTTACCAAATTTGTACCAAAAGACAGTGTAGCATGCTGATTATTCTCACTATGCAGAAATCCTGCAATCTTGTTTCTGTACTATATCAAGTAAGGTATTCTAGTCACATAGTTTTGTGATTTTCCTTTCTCTTCATAGGCTCTTTTAGGCTCCCACCGGGATCAGATTTCATTCCCATCCATCACTACCCAGTCTGTGGGGTTGACCAAAAGGGCTTCTAAGCATTAGTGTGAAATCTACATACAATTTGACATCGATATGTAAATTACTGTTATCAAAATCTGGAAACTTAGGATTTTAGTTTTTATGCAGTTGAAAAATATTAAGGCTAAATAGTAAGCTTTCTTTGTGTACATAAAAGAATCCATATGCTATTATTTCTCAGCGAGAAAAGGAAAAAGAGTTCACAGTTGTAGAGGAAACACCAATATCTAAAGGAACATAGGATGAATGAGTTGCAAAGATCAGGCGTGAAGAAAATCCTTTGATTAATCCCATCATAGTAATCATTGATGAGCTACAACCTCTTCAAAATTTATCAAAAATAGTATGCAAATGTGGCTTCCAAAAAAAGAATCCATATGCTATTCTTTCTCAGGCAGAAAAAGAAGGAAGAAAAGGAATAAGAGGAGTCCCCAGTTGTGGAGGAAACAACGAGATCTAAAGGCACATAAGATGAAGGAGTTGCAAAGATCAGTCGTGAAGGAAATCCTCCAATTAATCCCATCATAGAAGTGATTGATTAGCTACAACTTCTTTAAAATTTATCAAAATAGTTATTCCATCCAGGTCGGAGAATCGTGATGGTGATGCTTCTCTTGGGTTGATTGATTCTAATGGAGGAGGGGTGAAAATGTTGACCATAAGTTCAAAGAAGGGGCTAAACTCGGATAACAACTCAACAAGTCATGAACTTGAAAAGGTCATCCATCTAAGAAAGATACAAGAGAGGCTAAATCAAAGCAAACTATCAAACTTGGAAACCAACCTCAGATCACAAAATTTCTTCGAAACGTAAGCAACAAAGAAAATGCAAGATGTAAGGCTGGAGGAGGTAAGTATGCCCTCTGAAAGTCTAAATGAAAATGATATCATTGAATATTAGGGGACTTAGAGACCTCATCAAACCAAAGGTCGTAAAATAATTAGTGAATTTGAGGAAACAACAGGTCTTATTTCTCCAAGAAATAAAACTAGCTGAAGAAGAGACCATGGCCTTGTCACAAACAAATTGGAAAAATAGTTTGGGACCTTGGGTGTAGCGCAAAGCTCTCAGGGAGATTTTGGATTGGGTGTCACCGTCAATTAAAAAATAATTATAACTGATTTAAGTCGCCCCCTTCATATTTAATTAAGAAATTATAAAATCTGGATAAAATAATTGATAAAACTTTTGTCAAATATGTGATCCTGCACTAAAGTTCAGTGAATAATGCAATCGAGAACAATGTTATCACCATTTGGTTCCTTTTGAGACGCCACTAGAATACTACCCTACTGCAAAGGAGAAACATCATGCTTGCATGAGAATGTCTCCACTTCATGCCAAAACTTCATGACAACAGCTGCAATTACTTGAGCATTTTTTCTTTTCTTCTGGTACAGGTCCTTCATCCGAAAAAAGTCTCCATGACCTGTCTCTTGAGCTACCCAATTACTTATTTAAGCAGTTGCAGCTGTCTTCCAAATCCTTTCCTGCATAGAACAAAGGAAGACATGAATTAGTATATCACAAACATAAATAATGTTGTTATTTACACAATATTGTGAAGGTATTTACATTTGGCTATAAACAAAGTCAAAAAATCAATACGGAAAGCAGAAAAGCATTGCCACTGCATGAACCTGCATGAAATCATTAGCCATCCAAGACATTTCCTCAAGGACAAAATCCCAATGAGATTTCCTTCGTGGAGGCTTCATAAAAGGTTTTGAATTAGCAGATTCTGTGTTTTTTCTCAATCTAGCCTGCATGTCAAGCAAATTTGGCATTAAAACAATATTTCACAGCACAACTAACAATGTTGAGATAGAGTAGTCTCCTATAGAATGAATATATTAAATATCTATTAAAAAGTTTGAAAGAATTTAACGATAAACCTCTGTACTTACTTTGATCAATTTGGCCTCTTCCAAAATGATATCTTCATGTGCTCTTTTTGCTGTTACCGATAAGTTTGAATTCTTCTCCTTTTCCAAAGGAAGAGCAACTCTTGGGTATTTACTACTCACAATACCAGATAAGCTGGTAACTTTTGATTGTGGAAGCATAGACATTTTTTGGGAACTAGATATGCCACCCACTTGACTCTCAACCTCCTTTTCCAGTACAGAAGAGGATTTTTTTTTCCTTTTACATCCTGAATATTTGTGATCATCGGTACTAGCTGGTAATCCTTCTTCAGTCTTTATCTTAACATCAGTGACCCCTAAAAATTTATCTTCATACTTAGAATTGCCTCTTCTCCTCGTATGCAAATCCATATAATTTGATGAAGATGTTTCCTTTATATTGTCCAAACTTGTACTTTCTGGTGACCTCTCAGACGTTGAATGTTTCTCACAGGCACATTCATTAAAGTCATGTTTCTCATGTGTATGAGATGAATTAGTTCCTGATATGTTCATTTTGCCAATATCAACTGTAGTTGTGGATGAACGATGTTGACTATTTTCCTGTTCAACATGTACATTCTTCTCATCTTCAATTATTCAACCAACATACCTCCTATTCAGACTCGGTTCCAATACAACAACATTCTCGAAAAATTTATCTGTACCCACTTTATCGTTTGCTTGGCATGAAGTTTGATATGTATCTTCACTAACCACCATCGATGCTGCAATGTTTCTTGGAACTAGGTCCTGAGCCACATTGACCTCTTTAGGATGCTGATGGCTTTGGATATTGTCAGAACTTATATCAGCCTTAATGCCAATATGATTTCCTTCATTGTGGATATATTGTAGCATCCCTATGAGTGTCCTGCCTCTGTAGCCCACCAAAATTAGTTTCCAAATGGTTTTCATGCATAAGTGCTTCTGGCATACTTTGATCAATTTGGCCTCTTCCAAAATGATATCTTCATGTGCTCTTTTTGCTGTTACCGCTAAGTTTGAATTCTTCTCCTTTTCCAAAGGAAGAGAAACTCTTGGGTATTTACTACTCACAATACCAGATAAGCTGGTAACTTTTGATTGTGGAAGCATAAACATTTTTTGGGAACTAGATATGCCACCCACTTGACTCTCAACCTCACTTTCCAATACAGAAGAGGATTTTTTTTCCTTTTACATCTTGAATATTTGTGATCGTCAGTACAAGTTGGTAATCTTTCTTCAGCCTTTGTCTTAACACTAGTGACCTTTAAAAAATTATCTTCATACTTAGAATTGGCTCTTCTCCTCGTATGCAAATCCATATAATTTGATGAATATATTTCCTTTATATTGTCCAAACTTGTACTTTCTGGTGACCTCTCAAACATTGAATGTTTCTCACGGGCACATTCATTAAAGTCATGTTTCTCATGTGTATGAGATGAATTAGTTCCTGATATGTTCATTTTTCCAATATCAGCTGCAGTTGTGGATGAACGATGGGACTATTTTCCTGTTCAACATGTACATTCTTCTCATCTTCAATTATTCAACCAACATACCTCCTATTCAGACTTGGTTCCAATACAACAACATTCTCGACAAATTTATCTATACCCACTTTATTGTTTGCTTGGCATGAAGTTTGATATGTATCTTCACTAACCACCATCGATGCTGCAACATTTCTTGGAACTAGGTGTTGAGCCACATTGACCTCTTTAGGATGCTGATGGCTTTGGATATTGTCAAAACTTATATCAGCCTTAATGCCAATATGATTTCCTTCATTATGGATATATTGTAGCATCCCTATGAGTGTCCTGCTTTTGTAGCCCAACCAAATTAGTTCCCAAATGGTTTTCATGCATAAGTGCTTCTGGCATACTTTGATCAATTTGGCCTCTTCTAAAATGATATCTTCATGTGCTCTTTTTGCTGTTGCTGATAAGTTTGAATTCTTCTCCTTTTCCAAAGGAAGAGAAAATATTGGGTATTTACTACTCACAATACCAGATAAGCTGGTAACTTTTGATCGTGGAAGCATAGACATTTTTTGGGAACTAGATATGCCACCCACTTGATGTTATGAAACCAGCTCAAGAAATGATAGAAAAGATAGATCAACGCCTTAGAATTCAGCCTCTTCGAGGGGGAACCTCCTTTACATTACATAAATGAAAAATTCTTGGATGAGACAAATGAAAAGACTTCCTTTCTATATATAGGAGTCTAAGGGATCATAACATAATCAGAGCCGACATAACAATAATAATGTAAGGGCACAATAATAACAATAGTGGGCTTCTATGGGGTACATTAGTAACAGTATGGGCACTACATGGGTACATCAATATAATAAGTGGGTTTTACTAATAACAATAAGGGGTTACACTATTAGTATAGAGGCCTAACATGCCCCTCTCCTTCAAAAAGCGTTGTCCTCAACGCTTGAGTAGTTCTTGATGCTTCTCTATAAAATTCTTGTCCTCCCATGTGGAATCTTCAGCAGGTAAGTTCTTCTACTTGATGAGATACTCTGAAATTGATCGATTTCGTAGCTGTCGGGTTCTTGTTTCTGTGACTGCTCCAGGTTCCAATATGATTTTTCCTTCCTTTTCAATATCTGGAAATATTGTTTGAATTGGGATCTTTTGCAACTTTTGAATAAGTGGCCATACTTCTTTGTCCTTCTTCCATTGATCCCTTGCTTCGTTTATCCAATCTGTTTGGATAATATAAATAGCACAAAAAAATGCTTCCACATCCTCATCCTTGAAGAGTATTCCCATGTGGTAAGGTCGCCATTTTTTAAGTGCATGTAGTATTGCCAACATTTCCTTCTCATAAATATCTTGCTTGAGATGTAGCAGTAGAAATACCCAATCACCTACATCAAAACATTTTTCTCTACGATGTTGATCTACCTATTGTTTCATTTGATTTTGCACCGAAGTGGCATTATCCTTTAAAAGTTGGAGAACTTGTTGTTGATGCTCGATGTGATCTTTCACTGCTTGAACCTTTTTCTTCTTGATATGTCCTTCTATCTCTAGAGTTTGAGGAGTGGTAATTTCTTCCAATCCTTTACAAGATATGGTCGGATTTATTTCTTTATGCTCGATGTGATCTTTCACTTCTTGAACATTTTTCTTCTTGATATGTCCTTCTATCTTGATAGTTTGAGGAGTGGTAATTTCGAACAATGAATTACAAGATATGGTTGGATTCATTTCTTCTTTCTCGATGTGATCTTTCACTTCTTGCACCTTTTTCTTCTTGATATGTCCTTCTATCTTGAGAGTTTGAGGAGTGGTAATTCTTGCCAATGCTTTACAAGATATGGTCTAATTCATTTCTTCTTTATCTAGGCTTTGTTCCTGGAGTATATCTTCTTCTTTTGACCTTTCTTACTCCGTTTCTTCTTCCTCTTCACAATCTATGTAGAATAATTTCTTCTCAGCACACTTATGACCTTTAGTGTATTTGCTATCACAACTGTAACAAAGCCCTTTTGCTATTTTTTCTTCCAATTGTTGTGGTGTCAACCTTATAGGTTGTGGAAGACTAGGGGCAACAACACTTCCGTCTTTATAGTTGTGAGTGGTATGCTTCCTGGTTGCCATAATTTTGCTTTCCATTTTTCTTGCTAACCTGAATGCCTTCTCTAATGAATCAGGTTCCCAAAGGCGAACATCATGTTGGATATTATCCTTTAAAGACCCTATGAACACATCAATCCTATGCTCCTCTGGAATATCTTTTACCCTTATGTTCAATTTTTGGAACTCCTTAATGTGCTCCATTACTGAACCCTTTTGTTTGAGACTTATCAATTGGCTAAAAAAAGTGTTGCTTTTTGTATCTTCATAATGTGCTATCAATTCTTTCGTAAAAATTGCCCAATTGATAAATTGTTTACGAGAGCAAAGCCATTGATACCATACAAACTGATTTGGTTCCAAATATACAGTTGCCATACATACCTTTTGTGCGTTTTGCACACTATTGAGATCGAAGAATTGCTCCATCTGTAATATCCATGTGGCAGGATCCTTGCCATCAAACTTCCTCATATTGATTTTTGGAATATGGTGATTCTTCGATCCAACATTAGCATCTATGGAATCATGATTAACATTTCTTTTGCTCTCATCATGAGTTTCCTTTACTACCTTTTCACCATTAGTGACCCTTTCTTGTAGCAACTTCTTCAATTCTTCCATGTCTGTCTTCAAATCTATCTTCAAATCTGCCATCGAATCCTCCATCTTAGCTTCCATGCCCTTTATCTTAGATTCCACGCCATTTATCTTAGATTCCACGCCATTTATCTTAGATTCCACGCCACTTATCTTAGCTTCTGTTAGCTTTTGTGAGCGTGACATTTGTTGCACTTGTTCTTGTAATTTTGATATATCATATAGCATTTCTTCCTCTTCTTCATGAGTCATGCTAGAGCTTTCAGGTTCCTTACTAGGTGTTTGAATTTTCTTTCCTCGGGGCATCATTTACCGATAATAATGCTTTACTATGCCCTTTGAATTCCGTTAAACCAAGCTTACACAAAAATAAAAATAAAAACTACACACCTTTTTTCACTTTATAGAAGCCTGATATTGAATCTGATGTATCTCTGTAATTTCGGATCATCCAGTTCTGAAATTGCTATCTGTAGTAGCCTTCTGCGTCCTCTTTCCAATGCCACAAGTCTGAGCCAAATTGGATTCTCCGAGGAAGAGTTATGTGAAATCTCCCACAGTGACTTGCTTTTAGACTGGTTCAGTAGAGCGAACTTGTACGACGTTCCACGAGTCACTGTTTCAACCTTTGAATCTGAAACACACACACAAGAAATTACAGTCCATCCTCTTTCTGTACCTTCTTACAAAATTTCAATCCGATGCTCAGAGAGAAAGTTATGACTATTTTTCCCATGTCACCTGTTTTGAATGTAATTCAGGAGTCTGCAAAAAGACCAACTTCCTCAGATCATATCTCCGCAAATATCGCGCGAAAAGCTCTGAAATTCGGACCAAAGGTTCAGCGTGATTTCTTCTCAAATGGGTTTTTTTTTGCGACTTTTTAAACGTCACAGAAAACAAGTTATAGCGAAAATTCCACAATGACCTGTTTGGAGCAGCGAAACCCTAGAATCCACAGCTCTGATGCCAAATGTTATGAAACCAACTCAAGAAATGATAGAAAAGATAGATCAACGCCTTAGAATTCAGCCTCTTCGAGGGGGCAACCTCCTTTACATTACATAAATGAACAATTCTTGGATGATACAAATGAAAAGACCTCCTTTCTATATATAGGAGTCTAAGGGATCATAACATAATCAGAGCCGACATAACAATAATAATGTAAGGGCACAATAATAAAAATAGTGGGCTTCTATGGGGTACATTAGTAACAGTATGGGCACTACATGTGTACATCAATATAATAAGTGGGTTTTACTAATAACAATAAGGGGTTACACTATTAGTATAGAGGCCTAACACTTGACTCTCAACCTCCTTTTCCAGTACAGAAGAGGATTTTTTTTCCTTTTACATCCTGAATATTTGTGATCGTCGGTACTAGCTGGTAATCCTTCTTCAATATTTATCTTAACGTTAGTGACCCCTAAAAATTTATCTTCATACTTAGAATTGGCTCTTCTCCTCATATGCAAATCCATATCATTTGATGAAGATGTTTCCTTTATATTGTCGAAACTTGTACTTTTTGGTGACCTCTCAGACATTGAATGTTTCTCACAAGCACATTCATTAAAGTCGTGTTTCTCATGTGTATGAGATGAATTAGTTCCTTATATGTTCATTTTTCCAATATCAGCTGCAGTTGTGGATGAATGATGTTGACTATTTTAGCTGGTAATCCTTCTTCAGTCTTTATCTTAACATTAGTGACCCCTAAAAATTTATCTTCATACTTAGAATTGGATCTTCTCCTCGTATGCAAATCCATATAATTTGATGAAGATGTTTCCTTTATATTGTCCAAACTTGTACTTTCTGGTGACCTCTCAGACATTGAATGTTTCTCAGAGGCACATTCATTAAAGTCGTGTTTCTCATGTGTATGAGATGAATTAGTTCTTGATATGTTCATTTTGCCAATACCAGCTGCAGTTGTGGATGAACGATGTTGACTATTTTCTTGTTCAACTTCTCATATTCAATTATTCAACCAGCATACCTCCTATTCAGACTCGGTTCCTATACAACAACATTCTGGACAAATTTATCTGTACCCACTTTATCATTTGCTTGGCATGAAGTTTGATATGTATCTTCACTAACCACCATCGATGCTGCAACATTTCTTGGAACTAGGTCCTGAGCCACATTGACCTCTTTAGGATGCTGATGGCTTTGGATATTGTCAAAACTTATATCAGCCTTAATGCCAATATGATTTCCTTCATTGTGGATATATTGTAGCATCCCTATGAGTTTCCTGCCTCTGTAGCCCACCCAAATCAGTTCCCAAATGGTTTTCATGCATAAGTGCTTCTGGAATTCCATTCTTATTGAAGGGCGTGGACTTTGAAATACTGGTTGATGAAATATTACAATTTTTGTCTGCATGTATCTCAACCTTTGTATCTTTGACGTCTCCAAGTCCTTTTAAACTAGTGGGCGAATTTGGAGATCTATCACTAATAATAACTTTAACATTATCCTTTATTGACGAGTGTCCAGTATAACGATTTGATTTATGCCTATTTCTTCTTGCATATAGTCTTTAACTCCCATGCGTACACCCCCTGAGTCTTTGATTATTGTACATGTGTTTGAATCTGACTTCCATCCAGATATGATGTCTGCCCTTCCTGTGCAACATGTCCTTTCCCATCACAACATGATGTGATTCTTTTAGCATCCACGACTTCTGTATCACTAGCAAAATTGCCTGCTGTGTTTAATTCCCTGCCAAGAAAAGTCCCATGTCTTCTATTGCTTTCGGTAGAATCTCCAATTGATGAGGCATTCAAAGCAAAGCTACCTTTTGCTTCACTGCAAATTATCATTGAATGGTTTATTGGCTACCATAAGAGTCTATGTAATAAGTATTGGTTGTGCTCCATCACAAAAACAAAGATTTTGCAAATTCGTAGAGGCAATAAAAACAAAACTGAGCAGGTGATAAACCTGAAGAAAACCTTGTTATGTACTGCTCAGCCAGTGAATCCGTTGGTGATGGAGATAGAAAACCAATAGAGTTGGTCTCTCCAAATTTGAAATCCAAGGGATTTCCTCCCTGAAAAGAATAAAACAAGATGTAAGCTACAACAAAGCAAATAACCCTCACTAAGCATGGACTGTAAATTCAAGGGCAATGAATAAGAGATGAGACCTTCTCCAGGAATTCCAGTTCCCTCCTCCGTTCTTCACGAACAAAAAACTCCTGCTTGATTTCATGGTAATCATTTCTCTAGTGGATCAGTGAAGAGAACAACACCGTAAAAAAAAAGCTTTGGGACTATAAAAAAGGTATACAAACGAAATCATTGCTACCTGAGCTCTACTTTAGTCATGTATCTTTCTTGGTTTTTGTTGAGCCTCAAACCTGCACCTTCCTATACACCCTCTCAGCCTTCCTTTTCCACTTATTTCATCCAACCAGCTGTTAAATCATTGCATTGTAGTTTAAAAAGAGCTTTTTACATGGTTTTCTGACTATGCTTATGACTGTTGTTTGGTTTAGTTTTTTTGGTCATGCAGCTACGGAAACTTGTCAGTTTCCACAGCCAGCACAGGATTCCGCAGCTATTTTGTTAAAAGCTGTGCTACATGTGTCTTATGAAGAAACGAGCCACATGGGCAAGCTCCAGAGGATAGATACATGGAACGTGTCCCTTCAAATCAGCCAAATCATCCATAGAAGGTCACGGTCAACGAAGGTCAAAGGCAAAGCCAACCAAGGAGTTCAGCGGTGGCACGTCTCTGTTTTGAGCATGTGAGCGTTTACGTGGCACAGTCCTCAGCTCACGAAGACATCGGCACACTTGGAGATCATTCCCGTAACTTGAATTCAACGGTTACAACTCCGGAGATTTAATAGACATGATGACAATTACACTAGATCTAGGCTGAAGGGATCTACGTGTCTTTGACAACACAGTCAATAGCGTAGAATCTAGTTAGTTAGTTCAACACTTTTCATTATAAATAACGCGTCGATGAACGCTGTAAAGAAGCTTTTTTTTGGGATATGTAAATTCTGAACTGTTGTGTTATCACCCCACTGTTTATATATGTTGTTGTTTTAATATATGAGAAGACCTTTCTGAGTTTATTCGTGTGACTACTTGTTGACCGGCTGAAGTGGCAGAGGGCCCCTGCGCGCTGAAGCCTTGTAAAGTTTTCATTTGGTTTTATTATGTTCTTGTATCATTAGCTTGTACATAACACACTGTTTGATGTTTCTTAACTCACTGCTGTTTATATTTTCACCTCTGTTTTCTTATAACTGTCAACTGATCAGTGCTTTTCTGCAGGTTTTCTTAGGCAGCCCGGGAAAATTTTCATCTTTTTGATAACTATTGACATATGAGATCATCTTGTCCTTCCTGCTAACTTTCATTTTCTGAAGTTTAATTTCAGTACTGTCTTTTCAAGATTGTGATTTGCTTATTTTTTTTTTTTTGTTATTTAGATATCATACTGCTCATCAATTTATGGTTTCTTTCTATAGTGAAGTGACTCTATTAGCAAGAAATCAGAATATTACTAACTGAAGTGTGATTTAGTTATCATATTGCTTAAACTTATTCATGATTGCTTCCCACAAGGTAGATTGAGCTGAAGGGTAAAGGATCAGAAGAGTTGAAGTAGTGTGATTAGTTTCCTTTCTGCAATTTAATTTCTTGCAATTTAGTTATCATATTGCTTAAAATTATTCATGGTTGCTTCCCACAAGGTAGATTGAGCTGAAGGGTAAAGGACCAGAAGAGTTAAAGTAGTGTGACTAGTTTCTTTTATGCAATTTAATTTCTTGCCATTTAGATAGCATATTGCTTGACTTATTCATGATTACTTCCCACAAGGTAGATTGAGCTGAAGGGTAAAGGATCTGAAGAGTTTAAGTAGTGTGAATTAGTTGATTTGTTTTTGGTTTGAGTTTCTTTAAGTTCAGTTTTTACTTTCTTTTCATTCAGCAGCAAGGATACTGGGCCATTGTCATTAGTTCACTGTTTGATGCATTTACTTTCTTTTAAGAATTGATTTCAGTTTAGTTGTTCTAAAGCTTTCTTCTTGAGAACTTTCAAGTTTGAGAAAATCACTGTAGAAACCACCATCACCATCCATACTCCATACTTCACTTTCATTTTCGCCATCACACATTAGGGAAAGATAAATCCAAAAACAAAAAAAAACAAACTCAAAAACGACAAAAGATTAAGGAAATGGTTATCTAGTACATATAGTACACTTCACTTTGTCATTTTACGAACCCCGGATTGACATTTGAAATAGCAATTTAGATCACACTAAATTTACCAAACATTTTGGCGCCGTTGCCGAGGAAGTTAAATTAGGTAGCCAATTTCTAAAAAAAACAAACAAGAAAATTTCAAGGACGAAAAACTGATAACCTCTCAAAGTATGCTCTCCTCTTGCACTTAGTGTGATATGGAGGATCAGAAAAGAGAAAGTTATTGGTTTAATAGTTTCTTGAGTATGCTCTCTTCTTGCACCTAGAGTGACCTGGAAGATCAGAAAGAGAATTATTAGCCCGACTTGAAAAATGACATGCATAGAGCAAGAGATTCTAGGGGAAGGTTTTTAGCTGGAGCCAAGAGTTCGATTTTTACAACTCCATCTACTTCAAGGAATAGACAAGAGACACCTCCATCATCTCCAACTTACACTCCTAGCCCTAGGATTCCTGGAATTCAAGAGGTAGTAGTTGACTCTCCCACACCTTCCATCGAATCTGAATTAGAAAGAGATCCTTTCCTTCCTTCTACAGAGAGACAAATTGTAATTGAAGAAGTAGAATCATCTGAAGAAGAAGAGGGAGAAATTCCTTCTCGTTCACCCTTAGTAGAGGAACCAGAGGACTCTGAAGTCTCCAGGGAAACTACCATGACAGAGGAAGGAGCAAATGGATTTGGCAGAGGTAGAGGAGGAGGAGGAAATAATGGAGGAGGTAGAGGTAACATTGGGGGAAATAGGGATGGAGATAACTCATTCGGATTTCCTATAGTCGATGAGGACTCCCGAGCCACAATGAAAAACATCTCACCATCTGTCCTCCCAAACTTCCATGGGTTAAGAAATGAGGACCCTGAAACATTTCTATTTGAGTTTGAGGTCGTGTGTCGAACTTATGATTATTTGGAAGACTCTAAAAAACTCAAACTGTTTCCTTCAACATTGAAAGGAGCAGCCTTGAAATGGTTCATGGGATTACTCACTCAATCCATTAGGACTTGGAATGATATGAAACAAACATTTTTGGATAGGTACCTGGACTATTGTATGCCTACCAATCACAAGGATGAGGTATTCAAAATGGTGCAAAGAGAAGATGAAAACTTGGAGGATTTACTTGAAAGATTTCAATACAACCTGAAAAGAGAAAAAATGAGTAACTTAGATGAGGAGACCTTGAAAGCCCTTCTATTAAAAGCCATTAGAGATGAATGGATAGATATTTTGAACATGATGGGAAAAGGAGACATATCTCAACTTCCACTTCATGATATAGCAGAGCTATGTGTCCATCTCTCAAGGGGGGAATCTAAAACTCAAAAAGGGCCTAGAGATCCTTCTCTCATCAGAGCAAACAAATATGCAACTAGATCAGTAAGTAGGGCTGAGATTGGAAACATGCTTGATGAATTCAAGACTGACATCTTAGGGAGTCTTAGTGAGCAACTAGACACTCTTAAGATTCACAATAAGCAGAAAGTAGAAGCTGAGGCTTTGGCCATCTTTTGCCCAAAGTGTAGAAAGAAACATGCTCTAAGGGAATGTCCCTTGGATGCAAAAGTTGTAGAAACATGTGTAATTTGTTCAGAGAATCATGAGACCAAGGATTGTCCTTCAATTCCTGGGCTCAAAGCTGTCTTTCAAGAAGATCCAAATACAATCAAGTCTCTCTGTTTTGTTGCAAGGAGACCTTGGTAGGGGCAACAAAATCAAGGGTTTAACAACTCTATGAATTTTCAACCCCCACCAAATTGGAATCCTTGGCAACAACCTTGGTCCCAACCTCAAAATCCTTTTCAATCATGGGTACAAGGTATGCAAAATCCTTATGGGAGATTTTCTCAATTTTATCAATATCCTCCATCTTTTCAAAACCAACAAGCTCCACAACTTCCAAATCAAAACCCACAACTATCATTGCCATTTCCACAACAACAACAACCTTCTCAACAGAATCCAAATTCTCAACTCTTGCTTCCATTCCAACAAAATTCAAATCAACTTCCTTCTCAGCCATTGCCAAACCCCAATAACAAAAACCCTCAAAATGCTTACATGATGGAAGGTCAACAATTTCCTACCTATATGATTGTTCCTCTCAATGATGTACAACTCAGATCAGGTAGAGTCCTAGATAAGCCTTCTATAGATGCTCAAAAGCAAAGCATTTCTGAGGAAGATTCTCTTGAAGCCAATAAGGGTTCTGAAGCATCTCTTCAAAACCCAAGCACTCAAAAAGAAAAAGAAAAAGAGTTAACCCCCACAACTCCTATAGTTGAGCAACCTGCATCTTCATCCACACCTCCTTTTCCTGAAAGATTACAAATTAACAAAGGGGTGGAAAAACAAATCTGGTTGCTTGATTATGATTTTCTAGATGAATTGAAGAATGTCTGTATCAAGATTCCCTTGTTACAAGCCATTAAAGAGATTCCTATTCTAGCAAAAACAATAAAGGAGTTGAGTCTTAAGATACCAGGAAGGAAACCAAGAGATACAAGAAGAATCGACCTTGTAGGAAAAATTGCAGATATCATGATGGGAAAAATTACTATGCAGAAGTATGTAGATCCCGGTAGTCCAATTGTCAAAACACATATCAATGCGGTAGAAATACCAAATACTTTGATTGATTTAGGGGTTGCTATCAACATCATGAGTAGACAGACTATGGAACAACTAAAACTTCCTAATCTTCTTTTTACACCTACTTTATTGCAACTTGCAGATCGATCAATTATTAAACCAGATGGTGTATTAGAAGACATTTCAGTCTCCTTAGACTCTTGGGAATATCCAGTGGATTTCATGATTTTAACTCACAAGAGTAATCTAGGAGGACATCCTCTCATCTTAGGAAGACCTTGGCTAGCCACAACTGATGCTTTTATCAGTTGTAGGTCTGGGGATATGTATATTTCTGATGGTAATTCGACAAAGAAGTTCAATATGTATCCTCCAGCAAAAGCAATTACAGAAATAGGAGATAATGAGTGGGTTGATGATGAAGATACTATACAACCTGTCTTTACCATTTCTGAGATCAGTGAAGATAGTCAAATTCTGAACACATTAGAAAACTTTGAAACATCTTCAGAATATGACCACACACAATTTCAGTTGGATTCTGACATTGAGTGTCTATCATCTAGACAAATGTCTCTTTTATCTATGGAAGAGTTTGGTAGTTCCGCCATTGAGATTTTTCCAGGAAAAACATTGAATATCAACAAAAACTTGGAAAAATCACAACAGGAAGAGCTAACCAAAATCTTGCAAAAACATTCTACTACATTTGCATGGGAGTATACCGATATGAAAGGTATTGACCCTAAGACTTGCATTCATCACATCTACATTGAGGAAAACAGTAGACCAATCAGACAACCTCAAAGAAGGATGAATCCAAACCTTAGGGAGGCAGTGAAAGAAGAGCTCCAAAAGTTACTTAATGTAAACTTCATTTATCCAATTTCAGAGAGCCTGTGGGTTTCTCCTTTGGTTATAGTACCTAAAAAGAATGGTAAATGGAGGGTTTGCATTGATTACAGAGAATTGAACAAAGCAACTTTAAAGGATCACTTTCCTTTACCCTTTATTGATAAGGTATTAGATACTTTAGCAGGCAAAAAGTATTTCTCATTTTTGGATGGTTTTAGTGGTTACAATCAGATTCAGGTAGCACCTGAAGATCAAGACAAGACCACATTTACTTTTCCATGGGGAAATTTTGCTTACCGAGTACTTCCTTTTGGATTATGTAATGCACCCGCAGCATTTCAAAGGGCAGTAATAGGAATCTTTTTTGATCTAATTCATGATTGTGTAGAGGTTTATATGGATGATTTTACAGTTTATGGTAATCCATTTGAAGAGGCATTAGAGAATTTGGAAAAAGTCCTTATAAGATGTAAAGAAAAAAACCTTTCATTAAGTCATGAGAAATGCTTTATGATGTTTACTGAAGGTATTGTTTTAGGACATCATATTTCAGGGGATGGGATTAAAGTTGATAGATCAAAAGTTGAAGTCATCTCCAAGTTGCCTATTCCAAATTGTCAAAAAGATGTTAGAATTTTTCTTGGATTTATTGGATATTATAGAAGATTTATTGAAAAATTCACCAAAATAGCATCTCCACTCTTCAAATTACTTACAAAAGACTGTGAATTCAAGTGGGATCCTGATTGTCAATCTGCATTTGAAACTTTGAAAACAAGAATATCTGAAGCACCCATTTTGAGAGGACCAAATTGGAAACTTCCTTTCCATATTTCTACAGATGCTTCAGATACAGCTCTAGGAGCTGCGTTGGGTCAAAAGGATTTAGTTCCTTATGCCATTTACTACACCAGTAAAAATTTGACTCCCACTGAGTTAAATTATACTGTGACTGAGAAAGAGTTCTTAGCTGTTGTTCATGCAATCAACAAGTTTAGACATTATATAACAGGCTATGAAACTTTTGTCCATACTGATCATTTTGCAATTAGATATCTCATGAACAAACCTGTTACTAATGGCAGAGTTACAAGATGGCTTTTACTTTTACAAGAGTTCAATATTACTGTGTTAGATAGACCAGGGAAACAAAATACAGTAGCTGATTTCTTGTCTAGAATCCAAAATACTAACGAAGATTCTCCTGTAGAGGATAAGTTTCCAGATGAATATTTGTTTGCAGTAACTACTAAGACTCCTTGGTATGCAGATATTGCTAACTATTTGGTTACAGGGAAGCTACCTCCACACTTATTTCCTAATGAGAAAAGGAAAATTATTCAGGAGAGTTCAAATTATTCATGGATTTCTAATGAATTGTTTAAAACAGGGCTAGATTGTGTGATCAGAAGATGTGTTCGGGAAGATGAAATACCTGACATCCTCAAGGCATGTCATGATGAACCATGCGGTGGACACTTTGCTGACAAGAGGACGGCCTATAAAATCCTTTCTTTAGGATATTATTGGCCTTCTCTCTTCAAAGATGCAAAACAATATGTCAGAAGGTGTGACAGCTGCCAGAGAGTTGAGAGACCGACTCTTTCAAATGAAATGCCATTACAGCCACAGTTACTCATCGAACCCTTTGAAAAATGGGCTTTAGATTTCATTAGACCCATTAATCCACCATCTAGACAAAAGAAATATATATTTGTTTGCACTGATTATGTCACTAAATGGGTAGAAGCCAAGGCATTGCCTTCTGCCACTGAAAATTCAGTTGTTCAATTTCTTTTTGAGGATATTTTTACTCGTTTTGGTGTCCCAAGAGAAATTGTGACAGATCAGGGAAGTCAATTCACATCTAACTTGATGGAGAAGCTGATGGAAGAATACAAAATCAAGCATAGAAAATCTACTCCTTACCATCCTCAAGCAAATGGTCAAGTGGAATCTACAAACAAAGTTCTTGAGAGCATCATCACCAAAACTGTTCATCTCCACAGAAGAGATTGGGTAGAAAGGCTTCCTGAAGCCTTATGGGCCTACAAAACTACATGGAGGAACACAACGAGACATTCTCCCTATGAACTTGTTTATGGGAAAGAAGTCCTGCTCCCCATTGAGTTTCAAGTCAAGACTTTCAAGATGGCAGTTCAGTTGGGGATGAATCTATCAGAAGCCCAAAAGCACAGAATGGAGCAGCTGAATGAGCTAGATGAGATCAGACAAGATGCAATTTTAAGGACTGATCTAGTTCAACATCAAAGAGCTAAGTGGCATGAGAGATATATTAAATAGAGAAAGTTTCAAGAGGGAGATTGGGCTTTACTGTTTGATTCCAAGTTTAAAGACTTCAAAGGGAAGTTTTAGACTCATTGGCTTGGGCCATATGAGATTGATAAAGTCTTTAACAATGGAGCAGTAAGAATCAAGACCATTGATGAATTTCAGACTCCTCTTATTGTGAATGGCCACCGATTGAAAATTTATCATAAGCCACTTTCAAAAGAGGAGTTTGTCAAAATGTTCCAAGAGAATTCTGCAATAAGGCTGGTGGAGAAGAATCCTTCTCTCCCACCAGCCTAATCTTTGTTTCTTTCAGTTTTTTAAAAAAAAAAAAAAAAGAGAAAAAAAAAATGTGTATAAGCCTGAAAACCAATCCCAGATTGGTGGTCTTATGCAGAAAATATAGAGTGAAAATCATGGACACTTGACACTCTATATTTTCCAAAAAATCTCCTCTCCTTCTCTTTCCATCTTCACTTCATCTCACTTGTCATTTCACTTCACCTCCATCTCATTTTCATCTCCATTTAACTTTTATTCAGTTAGTTTTTTTCTAACTATCTTTGTGTAGACAAGGGGGTGTTGTCTCAGTTTCCGCAGCCAGAAGCAGTTTCCGCAGCCAGAAGCAGTTTCCGCAGCCAGCATCACTCTGTTTTCAAAAATACAATCAACTGTTAGTGCCATAATCATGAAATGCAGGTGTAATTGAGCTAAAGACATGGGGCATCTCCAAGATATCAAAGAAGAGCAACTGGTTAGAAGCCTTGAGTAAGAATTGACAAAGTTTCCAAAGGTGTGATCAAAAATCTTTATGAAATAACAATTTAAGTCATAATTACATATAGTCATTAAACCATAACAAGTTCTCCTATGTGCAATGATTTGATATATTAGCCCACTATCACTCTTATTCCGCTATATCACTCCACACACCTCGCATTCATTTCCCTAACAGCCTCATGATTACTCCGAGTTTGAACTCAAGTATGACTGCACTTCTAGTTATTACCCGTACTCTTGAGACGTGACCTATTGTGTTACGACTCTTCCCAGCTGTAATTTCGGCAGTCGTCTGTTGAGACGTGTAAAATCTCATACACAGTCATCCGACTCGAAAGAATCCTACCGTTACTCCACTCGCTTATCACTCCACTCATACTCCACTTATACCATACTCCTTGCATGCGTCCACATTTCATTTTATGAACTCGTTTACCACTGCTCACCCACTGTTCCTCCCGTAATTCGGGGATTTCCATTCACTGTTCTCTATCCCCGATTGCAGTCACTACAGTCATCCTAAACCCTGACTATAGTCATTACAGTTTATCCTAAACCCTGTAACAGAGCTATTTTTTCCCTTAATCCTCACACACAGAAGAACTCTCAGTGGAATTTAAAACAGAGGATGGGAAAATTACTGAGAGCTGAGCCAGAAGGACCGAAATACTTGGAGGGTTATCCTCAAGTTAAGGAATTGCTGAAGAAAGTCAGATGGCTACGATTTATCCAGAAGTTTAAAGGCTATAACAAGGAGGTGACCAAAGCTTTTGCAAGGTCCTTTAATGGACAAACAGTGGAGGTTGGAGACTTGAAATTCACAGTGACCGAGGCCACAGTAGCAGCTGCCACGGGCCTACCTCAAGAGGGTGAAAGGTGGTTTAAAAATAGAAGTGTGGACGATCAAATATGGAGAACCATGCTACAAAACCAAGGTATGGATACAACCGTATTTACAAGAGGCATCCCTGTTCATGTATTAAAAGAGGAATGGTATACACTACTGTTAGTCATCCAGAAATTTATCATGTGTGAAGGTCGTTTTGGCTCTATGTATATGTACCATGTTAGACTGATGATGAATTTCATAGATGGTCACACCCTTAATTTGCCTCATTTTCTGCTATCAAGTTTGAAAAAGATGAGTTTTACAGTTCAAAAACATGTAGGCAATATTGAACCTCATCTCTACCATCATGGGCTCATAAAAATTCTTATTGAGGATCAGTTGAAGAAAACTAAGGATACTTGGGGGCAATTCTTGACAAGAAACTACTTCCAAGAGCCGTTTGAGGCCTCTGGAAGCAGTCCACCAAAGATTCCAAGGAAAAGTAGGAGGAAAGAAAAGAACATTATAATCCAAGACTCCCCTACAATAGAAATTCAAGAAACAGTCCAAAAAGAAAAAGAAGATAGAGCTAGAAGTAAGAAACAGAAGAAGGAAAAAGGCAAAAGAACCATCCAAGAAGTCTATCCATCCCCTGAGCAATCCATAGAAGAGGATTATCAACCTCTGTCAGAAAGATTAATAGATCTTCAAGCCGCTGCCATAGCCAAGAAAAAGCAAAAAGGAAAACAGAGTGCACAAGAGAAGAGTACTAGTTCATACTTAAGAAGGAGCACTAGGCTAAAAGGGAAGGGGAATAAAACCAAAGAAAAACAGTCTCACTTTATTGATTTAGATGAAGAGACACTTGAGAAATCTCCAACTCAGCCAAGCATTGAGTCAAGTCCTCCACGTGAGGAAAGCCCTTTTCGGCCGGAAAGAGAGAGAGCAGCCCTCCTCCACCAGATTTTGAGTTTAGGCCGAGAAAGACACCTGAGGTAGATTCTAATCAGCAAGAGGCATACAATTACCTGGAAACCTTAGAACAATCAGCTGCAGGACCAAGTACCTCTCTGCCACCTGATGCACAAGTTCAGTCTTTGAAACAGGAAATATTTGAGATAGAAGTCCTAAATAGGCATATCATACAAGAAAATGAAGCACTCAAAGAGCAGAGTAAAGTAGACAAGATTGTCCATGATAATACTATGCTCCATTTAGGACTGTGGCAAAAGAAAAATAGAAAACTGAAGAAGAAGTGCAAAAAGTTAAGCAGATCATTGATTAACCTCAAGTTCAAATGCCTAGTCAGGAAGCCAAGGATGATGTTAGCATCAAGGAAGAAGAAAACAGGGCTAGATGTCCTTGCAGAAGCATCAGAACATATGGATTAGAGGGAAATAACTCAATTTTGGTTGCATGAGGACATGCAACACCTTCACAATGGGGGTATGTTGAGCCTCAAACCTGCACCTTCCTATACACCCTCTCAGCCTTCCTTTTCCACTTATTTCATCCACCCAGCTGTTAAATCATTGCATTGTAGTTTAAAAAGAGCTTTTTACATGGTTTTCTGACTATGCTTATGACTGTTGTTTGGTTTAGTTTTTTTGTTCATGCAGCTGCGGAAACTTGTCAGTTTCCGCAGCGAGCACAGGTTTCCGCATCCAGCACAGGATTCCGTAGCTATTTTGTTAAAAGCTGTGCTACATGTGTCCTATGAAGAAACGAGCCACATGGGCAAGCTCCAGAGGACGGATACATGGAACGTGTCCCTTCAAATCAGCCAAATCATCCATAGAAGGTCACAGTCAACGAAGGTCAAAGGCAAAGCCAACCAAGGAGTTAAGCGGTGGCACGTCTCTGTTTTGAGCATGTGAGCGTTTACATGGCACAATCCTCAGCTCACGAAGACACCGACACACCTGGAGATCATTCCCATAACTTGAATTTAACGGTTACCACTCCGGAGATTTAATAGACATGATGACAGTTATGCTAGATCTCGGCTGAAGGGATCTACGTGTCTTTGACAACACAATCAATAGCGTAGAATCTAGTTAGTTAGTTCAGCACTTTTCATTATAAATAACGCGTCGATGAACGCTGTAAAGAAGCTTTTTTTTGGGATATGTAAATTCTGAACTGTTGTGTTATCACCCCACTGTTTATATATGTTGCCGTTTTAATATATGAGAAGACCTTTCTGAGTTTAGTGTGACTACTTGTTGACCGGCTGAAGTGGCAGAGGGCCCCTGCGCGCTGAAGCCTTGTAAAGTTTTCATTTGGTTTTATTATGTTCTTGTATCATTAGCTTGTATATAACACACTGTTTGATGTTTCTTAACTCATTGCTGTTTATATTTTCACCTCTGTTTTCTTATAACTGTCAATTGATCAGTGCTTTTCTGCAGGTTTTCTTAGGCAGCCCAGGCAAATTTTCATCTTTTTGATAACTATTGACATATGAGATCATCTTGTCCTTCCTGCTAACTTTCATTTTCTGAAGTTTAATTTCAGTATTGTCTTTTCAAGATTGTGATTTTCTTATTTTTTTTTTTGTTATTTAGATATCATACTGCTCATCAATTTATGGTTTCTTTCTATAGTGAAGTGACTCTATTAGCAAGAAATCAGAATATTATTAACTGTAGTGTGATTTAGTTATCATATTGCTTAAACTTATTCATGATTGCTTCCCACAAGGTAGATTGAGCTGAAGGGTAAAGGATCAGAAGAGTTGAAGTAGTGTGATTAGTTTCCTTTCTGCAATTTAATTTCTTGCAATTTAGTTATCATATTGCTTAAACTTATTCATGGTTGCTTCCCACAAGTTAGATTGAGCTGAAGGGTAAAGGACCAGAAGAGTTAAAGTAGTGTGACTAGTTTCTTTTATGCAATTTAATTTCTTGCCATTTAGATAGCATATTGCTTGACTTATTCATGATTACTTCCCACAAGGTAGATTGAGCTGAAGGGTAAAGGATCTGAAGAGTTTAAGTAGTGTGAATTAGTTGCTTTGTTTTTGGTTTGAGTTGCTTTAAGTTCAGTTTTTACTTTCTTTTCATTCAGCAGCAAGGATACTGGGCCATTGTCATTAGTTCACTGTTTGATGCATTTACTTTCTCTTAAGAATTGATTTCAGTTTAGTTGTTCTAAAGCTTTCTTCTTGAGCACTTTCAAGTTTGAGAAAATCACTGTAGAAACCACCATCACCATCCATACTCCATACTTCACTTTCATTTTCGCCATCACACATTAGGGAAAGATAAATCCAAAAAAAAAAAAAAAAAACTCAAAAACGACAAAAGATTAAGGAAATGGTTATCTAGTACATATAGTACACTTCACTTCGTCAGTTTATGAACCCCAGATTGACATTTTAAATAGCAATTTAGATCACACTAAATTGACCAAACAGTGTTATTGAAGATGTCCAGGATCAGTAAAGACCATTTATTTTGGCGTCACAATCAATTAAAAAAAAATATAACTGATTTCTATCGCCCCCTTCATATTTAATTAATAAAAGAAACATTAATTTCTCTACCCTAGTTCATTTTCCTTTCATGCATTTCATTGAAGAAAAGCTAGTAGAAAAAAAATTGTGAATCACATAAAAGTTAAGTAAAGTTTGCAATCTTGATTTCCTTTTCATACATTTAGATTGAAAAAAAGATGGATAAAATAATTGATAAAACATTAGTCAAATATGAAATCCTGTACTAGAAGTAAAGTGAATAAAGCAATCCATAACAGAGTTATCACCATTTTGTTCCTTTTGTGACACCAGTGGACTACTACCCTACTGCAAAGGAGATATCACCCCTGTATGAGAGTGTCTCCACTTCATGCCAAAACTTCGTGACATCAGCTGCAATTGCATGAGCATTTTTTCTTTGCTTCTGGTGCAGGTCCTCTGACCAAAAAAAGTCTCCATGACCTGTCTCTTGAGCTACCCAAGAACTTACTTGTGCAACTGCAACCGTCTTCCAAGGCCTTTTCTACATAGAACAAAGGCAGACAGATAAAGTAATATATCACAAACATAAATAATGTTGCTATTTACACAATACTGTGAAGGTATTTACATTTGGCTATAAACAAAGTCAAAAAAATATTACAAAAACCAGAAAAGCACTACCACTGCATGAACCTGCATAACTATCCAAGACATTTCTTCAAGGACAAAATCTGAATGAGATTTCCTTCGTGGAGGCTATAGAAAAGGTTTTGAATTAGCAAATTTTGTGTTTTTTCTCAATTTAGTCTGCATGTCAAGAAAATTTGCCATTAAAACAATAGTTCACAGCATAGCTAACAATGCTGAGATAGAGTAGTGTCCTTTCGTCAGCATTTCCAATTGGTGAGGCATTCAAAGAAAAGCTACCTTTTGCTTCACTACAAATTATCATTGAATCGTTCATTGGCTACCATAAGAGTCTATGTAACTATGTATTGGTTGTGCTCCATCACAAAAGCAGAGATTTTGCAAATTCGTAGAGGCAATAAAAACAAAACTGCGCAGGTGATAAGCCTGAAGAAAAGCTTGTTATGTACTGCTCAGCCATTGGATCCGTTGGTGATGGAGACAAAAAACCAATAGAGGTCGTCTGTCCAAATTTGAAATCCAAGGGGTTTTCTCCCTGAAAAAATAAAACAATATGTAAGCTACAACAAAGAAAATAACTCTCACTAAGCATGGCTTGTAAATTCAAGGGTAATGAATAAGAGATGAGACCTTCTCCAGGAATTCCAGTTCCCTCCTCCATTCTTCATGAACAACAAACTCATACATGATTTCATGGTATTCATTTCTCTAGTGGACCAGTGAAAAGAATAACATAGTAAAAAGGAAGCTTTGGGACTATAAAAAATGGTATACAAACAAAATCACTACTACCTGAGCTCTGCTTGAGTCATGTATCTCAACCTCAGTGGGAAAGTTTGGACATCTATCACCAATAATAACTTTAACATTATCCTTTATTGACGAGTGTAATTGATTTCTGCCTATTTCTTCTTGCATAGCCTTTAACTCCCATGCATACACCCCCTGCGTCTTCTGATTCTTTTTCATGTGTTTCAATCTGACTTCCATCCAGCTGTGATTTCTGCCCTTCCTATGTAACATGTCCTTTCCCATCACAACATGATGTGATTCTTTTAGCATCCACAACTTTTGTATCACCAGCAAAATTGTCTTCTATTTTTAATTCCCTGCCAAGAAAAGTCCCAGGTCTTCTATTGCTTTCGGCAGAATCTCCACGGCTTGACCGCAATGCTGCCAAAAGCAAACTCGTTTGAAGCATCCATGCCTTCTTGACATGGCGATAATAACCTCTCCTCCTCACCTGCCCGATTATTTATTGCAAGGAGACGAGATTCCACTCTGCCCCGACGTCCACAACCTGTCGCCCTTCGTTGCCAGGCTGTGCTGAAGCTATGCGGCCGGGGTCAGCAGACACGGAACTCGATCCTGCGACCTCTATGTGCTTCGTTGGCTTGCATCCTTGCATAAACAAGAAAACCACAAACAAAAAAGAATAACCCTAAAAACAGAAAAGAAACAAGAAACCCTCACAACAAAGGGAAATTAAGTCTCAGGTTCAACAAATAGCTTTGCGGTAAGTGGTTTCGTCTTCCTCGACCATCCAACTTGATTTTGTACACAGGAAACCGATGTAGAGAAAAACTACCAACGCATACGTGACCCTCCTCATCCTCCTGCAGCAAAGGCGTTTGCCTCTGCCCTCCTCTACATGCCCCTCACCCTCCTCTGCAGCAACCGCGGCTATCCGCGTGCAGGACAGACCCAATGGACTGACAAGATGGGTATGGTTTAATTAATTTTTTAATTAACTAATTATTAATGTTTTCTAATTAATTTGGATGGTAGATTATTTTTGAATCGTCTAACAATCGATCTGATAATTAAGATTAAGACAGAAAAGCATTTGGGGGAGTTCATTTCAGAGGGAAACGCCTTACGACGTAATTACAATATATAATATAACTATTTTAAAATGATATTTAAGTTTTTATTGAAAATGTGGTAACAAGTTTTACTTATTAATTACCATTTAAAATTTATATAATTTTTATAAGGTTTAAGTTTTAATTAAAAATATAAAATGAATTAAAATTATCAATTAAGTTTATGAATGGCACATGATAATAATTTTTATATTAAAAAAAATATAAAATATTATATTATATTTAATTGATTTAAATATAATGATGATAAATAGATTTAAAATAAATATCAATTATTTATTAAACGAATATAATTTCTTTGAGAAATAATCACTTTGAACAAAAGTAGAATTTATTGTTGAGTACTTTTTATTGTTGATTATTGTAATAACTCTTAGTTGATTTTTCATGTAAATAAAATAAATCTAAGGTTAGCGGATACGTATTCAAAGTTGGATGGTGGGCAACACATTATAGTGAGCATCACTTGTGATTAATTAATGACTATGAAAATTGGCAAAGACAAAGAGGCATTAATTGGCATTTAACTATGAAAATAAAGAAAAATAAGAGAAAAGGGAGATGAAGAGACACCAATTTTCATTGAAAGGGAATTAGAGGAAAAATGAAGGAAAATGATGTTGCAAATAGCCTCACTAGTGGAGGGGTGGGCGGAGTGTGAATTAGTAGTGACTGTGATTCTATAATTTTTATCTCTTTTTCACAAGATACCCAATGATTACTGAGATAACATCAAATCTCAATTAAAACATGTAAAACCATCACAACAACAATGTAAAAATATCATGAAGAATCAACAAGAAAAAAATGCACATAAGAGGACATGAATGTTTCTTGTGGAAAACTCTCTCCAGGGAAAAAACCACCCGCTATTGTCATTGCTAAAATGTTTTACTAAGTTTTGAACAAATTTGTACATAGATTAGCTTGGCCCCACAAGCTGGAAGCCTTGGATTCCTTCACAGTATGTTGACACCTGTCAGTTAAGAAATTTGTTTCTCATAGGAATCTACATATAACTATCCGCCAGAAGCCACCACGACCATCGATCCTCACCCAACAACCATTAGACTTTCCAACTCCTATTGGATGGTTAAATTTGTTCCTTATATTGAATCTACCAAATCATTGTCTACCCTAAAGCCTCTACACCTTCACATCTTCCATGCAAACCACATTTCATACATTTTCAAATTGGGTTCTCAAATCTGCTCAACATGAGCAAACCAACAATATCTCTCTAATCTAATCTAAAAAATTAATTTGATAACCACTTTGCTCAACCATGCTATATGTATACAATATGCAACACAACATTATAACACTCTCTCACACACTGACCCCATCCATACAACACACAAACAAATCAATACTCACACACAAGTATATGGCAAACTATCCTCGTGAATCTAGAATCCAATACCATGGGAAAATACTAAGGTAATACCAATACCAAGTTTAAATACAAGGCAAGGAAAAATATCACGTGCAAATACCATGGTAATACTAGTACCAAGTGTAAATACCAGACAAGCCAAAATACCACGTGCAAATACCATATTAATACCAATACCAAGTGGCAATACCAAGCAAGCCAGAATAACATGTACAAATACCATGGTAACACCAATACCAAGTGTCAATACAAGGCAAGCCAAAATACCATGTGAAAATACCATGGTAATACCAATACCAAGTGTTAACACGAGGCAAGCCAAAATACCACGTGCAAATACCATAGTAGTACCAATACCAAGTACACATGTACCATGGTAATAACAATAGCAAGGGCATTTGTACAACTGTCAAAGCAACAATCTACACAACCAATTACCAACTAGTGCTTGCACTGACACCTATAACCAATCATAGCCAACAACTATACTAATCAAAACAATTGTACCAAACATATGTGGAGGCATCTATAACTCATGTACTAACAACTCATGCTACTAGGTTAACATCAATGCCAACCAATTAACATTGCATCCAATAATTTCATCATCAATGCATCTGCAACACAACATCAATGCCAACAAATGAATAAAATAGAGGTGTCAATGATAAAAAGGCTCCAGAGAAATAATTTCTAGCTTTTTGATACTTTGTGGTTTTGAGCTATTGTTCATTCTTTCTCCCTATTACACTCTTACACACTTATAACATTCTTGGAGAAAGCTTGGAGAAATCTAGTACTTGCTTGGATTTGGAGAAAGCAAGGAAGCACAAGGAGACAGTGAGATGAACAGCTACAACTAGATTGCTTGGCAGGTAAAATTTTGCATGTATGCTCTCCTTATTGGTTTTTGGATATATGATGCATGCATGAGAATCCTTGGTTATGTGTTGTCATTGGCATGAAGATTTTCCTAGATTGACAGTGGTTTCAACCTTGCCTTTCCATTTCCTGGATAGCCATGGTGTTATGGGTTTTTCCACTTTTTTTTTTTAATGATTGGTGCTCAAGTTCCCTATTAAAGAAAATTTTAGGGGTTAATATTCATAGGTGGGCTAATTTTCCATGGTTTTTACAAAAAAAAAAATTGCCAATTTCCACTTTTTTCTAAAAGTGATTTGCCCAAATTTTATAATATAAAATTATGTTATCCTAAAAACAGCCAAAATTTTATAGATAATATATAAAGTCATTAGAAATTTGGATATCTTTAAAAATATATCACCAAATGTTTTACAGTCTACATATTAAGGACTTGTAAGATTCACCAAGGTTTATAACTTTTAAGATAAATTTGCATCCTTAAAATTTTCCCTGTTCCCTACGAATGTTGGTTGGAACAAACGCTTTGGAGCCCTAAGAGAGCTTGGGCTAAGTTACTAGTTCCTAGAGCTGTAGGTTACAAAAAATGATTTGGAGCCCTTAGTTGGTTGAGCTACTGGTCCTTAGAGCTGTGGTTGGAACAAACACTCTAGAGCCCTAAAAGGTTGTGGGTTGAGTTACTAGTTTCTGGAGCCCTGGACAACTTGGGTAGAGACCAATCTGGTTGATGTTAGTTATTTTTGAAACCTAGAGATGGAATCACTGTGGTTGAGGGTTGACATGGTTTGGATCTAGAAGCCCTAGTTGGTGTTGTCTTGGTTTATTACATGAGATCCCACATTCATGCTTGGAATACCGCATGAAGGTAATTGGCTAAAACTGAGGTTTTGTTCAACCTAATCTATGATCAAGTGGTATGTAGAAATCCCTGGCTTGATTGACATTTCATATGTTAATAAGAGTTATTTTCCTATTGTGATTGATGAGCACTTGTGCTAGTTATTAGGTTGATGTTTATGGTTGGTCTTCCATGGTTTATATGATATATCTTAACTATGTCTCTTGTCATGTTTTGATAAGTTACTGAATGGTTGATGAATGCATAGGCTAACTAGTGTTCTTGTAGCTAGCTAGAGAGGGCATAAATCCCTCTTAATGATTTTTTGGTGAGCTTATTGAATTAGTGAACATATATGTATTTATGACCTACAGGTACTATGTACACAAAGTGTTTGTATAAATAAGTAATTTGGACCTCCAAATTTCTGGGGTCGTAACTTTGGTATATGATCTCTATTTAACTATCCTAATACCTTGTTTTTTAGATTTTCACGACGAGGTTGAAAAAAAAGACACGTGAAACAAATTTGGCACTTTTTTGGTCTCTTTGGCTTCATTGAATATGTCGTTTAGGACCTCAAAACAACCTCAAAAGTTTAGAACCCAAGAAACTGCCAAAAATAAAAAATTGTGTTAAATTTAAGGGAACAAAACTAAAAAGAAATGGGGTTGGGTCAAGCTAGGCTAATAAAAATTTGATCATGTGTCACTCAGTGTTTGTAGTTAGTTTTGGACATGTGGACCTCATTTTCCCATAATCTTATCTTGGAAAATTTGGTCGCACATGTAACTCTCATCTCATGTTTACCCTGGTGAGCAAGTTAAAGTGGGTAAATATTGGGTGGGGTGTTACAATTACATGCACAATAGTGAATATTTCACGAGCTTGGCATTGGTTGATTCAAATTTCATTATTGTATTGTTGGTCATTCATCTTTATGATTTTAGAGTGGGAAAGGTGAAGGAATTAGCTCATAGGACCATATTTATGAGTGGTACATGGTTTGGAAAATTGGGGTATGAAACCTTTCCAATGCATTTTGAGGCACCAAATGACATTTTTGGGGGTAAATATTTTTTACGTTGTAACAAAACTTTTTTCCTTCTTATTCCACACACAAATATATTTATAACAACATAAGAATCACCTTAATCAGAGACCATCTACAAAAGTTATTCCACTTGAAAGTTGACCTTGTTTTAACCACCATAATTCAAGAGGATGCCATGTCATCCCCCATTACTCAAGGAAAATGAGCTAGGAATGTGATCACCATGAATAGGACTCTAGAAGAGTCAATATTATAACTCTAGTTAAGAGTTGAAGGAGTCAAACCTGACAACTGGTAGGCTATCAAGCTATGTTATAACCCGACCATAAGGAGGAAGAGGGGTTCCATTATTTTTTAGTGCATTTTGTTGTGTAGATGAGAAGAGTATCTAAGAAGGATAGGGAAATAACACACAAATAACATGTGTGCATTGATGTAGCCCACAGTCCACATTCCTTACTTATTTGTATTTGCATCCACTTTCTATTCAAAGAAAGATAACACCCTCCAATTGGGATTTCTGATCTAGAAAGCATTTCTTTGAATATATCTTGTGCTAGTTGTGATTTGTGGGTTTTTATTTCACTATTCTTCATTTTATGCATAATTATAATTTTCATGCATATTCAATAAACAATAATTAACAAATCCAAAAATCTAAGGAGAAATAAACCCTCGTAGTATAAAATTTTGGATTTTCTAATATATAGTTTAGTAGATCAATTGTAATGATTTTTTTAATGCAATATCCATGGAAGTTTATAGATCATAGTTGTTTTCTTTGGGTATATTATAGGGAGATGGATAAGATCTAGATTGGTTAAGCCAAAAATCACAAAACTCCAGTTATAGTTCACGAGTCCATGAATAACACTCATGATCTTGCAGAGGACATGGTTTTGCAGCTAGAGGCACAAGTTACATATATAAATAGTAATGTGAGCCTCCTCATGGTGGTCCTAACTAAAAATCTCAAGATATTTGGAGAAGATAGGTGTAACAACCCTGGTTAAAAATCCATGGAAAAATATATAATGCCACAGTGATGGGACAAATATTCCAAGTTGAATGGCAGGGGAAACATCCTAATGGGTTTTGATTCAGTCTATTATGGCTAAGGAAATTGGAAAAGGAAATGGCTAAAGTTTTGGAAAGGCAAAATGGAAATTATGGCACATTTATTTACGAAAATAATGGAAATTAAGAAAAAAGGAAGGTGAAAGGTCATAGGTTGCATGTGAAGAGTAAAATGAAGAAAAATAATGGAAAATGAAGAAAATAGAGGCCTCATTGATAAAAAGAATTCTAAGGATCAACGGGTGAGTTTTTGATAGGTTTTGGTGGATCTTTCTTCTATTCTACTCTCTCTCTCTCATATTCTTAGAGACTTAGATTTTTCTTTGAGCACTCTGGGAGGGTGTAGCATACTTGGATTCTTGGAGAGAGAAGGCAAGGGAAGAGCAGTAAAGAACAAGAAGGCATCAAGATCAACTACATCAGATTTGTTTACAGGTACCAAGTTGCATGTATGTTTCCTTCACTAGTTTTAGCATGCATGGCATATTCATGTGGATTCTTGGATGTGACCTGTCATTGGCATGGAGGATTTCCTGGATTGACAATGAATTTCCTAGCCTTTCCATTTCCTAGATAGTCATGGAGTTTGTGGGTTTATTTCCTTGTTGTGTTTTTGGCTGGTTCTCATATTTCCTGAGCTTGGGTTGAGTTATTAGTTCCTAATCCCTTGGTTGGAAAAATGCTATGAAGCCCTATAACAGCTTGGGTTGAGTTACTAGTCCCATAACCTTGGTTGGACAAACGATATGGAGCCCTATAACAACTTGGATTGAGTTACTAGTCTCATAGCCTTTGTTGGAAAAATGCTCTAGATCCCTTGGTGGGTTGAGTTACTAGTCCTGGAGCCTTGTTTAAACAAACACTTTGGAGCTTGGTGACAACTGTGGGTTGAGTTACTAGTTTTAAAACCTTGGTTGGAAAAAACGCTCTGGAGACCTCGATGGTTGGGATAGAGACTGATCGGATGATGGTTTTGTGATGTCCGCTTGTGAGGTGGAATCCTTGTTTGATGGGTTGAGGTGGATGTCCTTTGGAATCCCTGGATGTGTTTTGATTAATGTGTTCTATGAGATCCCATATTCATGCTTGGAATATGGCACGAGGGTGAATGACTAATGAGAGATTTGGCTCAACCATTCTACGGTCGGGTGGAACATGGAAGTCCCATCTTGGGTTTGGGTTTGCATCATTAATGAAAGGTTATTTATCCTTATATCTCCATGAGCATTATGATGGGTTATATGTGGTTTATATGGCAATGATTTCATTGGTATGTTTGTCCTTATTACACTGGTTATGTATCTATTTTATGGCAACAACTCTATATGGCTCTCATCGTGTTTTTACTTGTAATTGAATGATCAATGTACCTATGACCTAATGGATGGAATGACAGTTGATGTATTGAGACATCCATGGTTCTCAATGGTTCTCAGCTAAGTATGAGACCCCTATGCTCAGAACTGTTATTTACACATGTAGATTACATACTCGTGATGTGTCTGATGAAATTCCTGTCATGGATAGTAGGGGTCCAATCAAGGTTTCAGTCAAGTATTTGCTTTAGTACTGTGTTGACGAGCTAGAATTTTCCACCAATAGGAAAGGGGATCTCCCCAGTGTAGGTTCCAAACTAGAGCCTACATTATTTGCAATAGGGATCCCTTTTGGTATGTTGGCCTGACTTTCGTTCAATAGTTTTGAGCTTGCTTCATAAGAAGGTGGAATATGAACTCAATTGAAAGCATGGGCCTAAATAAATACAAGGAAATAATTGAAAAATATCTTATGGCATATAAACCATGAATAGCTAGACTATAAACAACATAAACCTTATGTAAATTTACTATTAGCAGGCTTGAAATAAGACTCATGTCTGCCAAGAGAAAGTGCTTAGCAATTGTAAATTAATTCACAACGATCAAACATCTATGATCATAAATAAACGTGTAGTCAAAATAGATTATACCAATACCAGCAAAATAGTTCACCGCCACAAGAATAGAGTTAGCTAATCAGATACCATTCATACGAAGCAACACAAGTTTTTTAGTATGAGACAACATGTGAGGAGACCGCACATCAAAGAGATTTCAAGAACATCTAATCCATCAAGTGAAGAAAATACACTTGCAATTATCACATAAAAGATCTGAAGGATCCAATAGTGGAAACGTATAATCACTCCTTGCATTAATTAGAAGAACATAAATTCTCTTAAGTAATGTATATATATCTCCAAAAAAGTCATCAGCAAAAGGTCCTTACAAATGAGGCATGATGGTGTATTTATAGGGTGAGGGTCACTCTTGGCCTATCCTCAACTCTTGAGCTTCCTCATGACTCTTTATCTACCTAATGACTTTTGGTATTCCACATGACCTTTCGTATTCAAAAATTTTATATGCTACTGAAGTAGATACATCCCAAAAAATAAGTTATCAACCTAATTCACTAATTTAACAATGGAAAGTTATGGAATGTCAAGACTGAGGTGTTTTGTCAAATAGGTGTGCCATAGGCTGTATTATGTTGCAGTGGGAATGATTTGCGGTTGATCTTCATCATGTGGGTGTAGGAACTCGAGTGCATCTGGGATGAGGGTGGTATGTTTGGCATGCAATTGGTTTTTGAAGGTTACCAGTTTGGTGTAGATCCTCACTGGTTCTACCACATAACGCGTGATATTTTCTTTGTTGATTGGCATATTCTTTTTATGGATTGCTTGTTTATATGTCTCTACAAGCGCTTGTACTTCCTTGGAGATCTCATCCTACCTCTTTACCTGTCTAACTTCTCCTATAGAGGGGACCCCATGAAGTTGGATCATAGATTCTAAGCTGTTGAAAAGATGCCTATAGGATGCTAATACCCTGTCCACATCTTTGGTCAATTTGTCCTTAGATTAAATTTTGATGTGGAGTTGAAACTTGGTATTTTGCATGGTGATCCAATCCTTCTTAGGGACCATGCTGGTGGTCCTGGGTATTTAATGGACCATTCGTGTATCTTATCTAAAGCAGTCATAGCCTCCTTAAGCATCACGACTCTTTCTTTTGTGTGGGATTGGATTGTCATGATTGGGGCCACTATGTGATGCAGTTTGGACATCTCTTTTTAGACTACTACCATGTCCTCCCCAAGGGTCTCCGTTTCTGCTTCGATTGCTGCCTGGAATTCTGCTGCGCTTGTGTGAACTAAGTAGAGTGTCACATTCTCTTCCTCTACCTTCCTTCTCTCCTACACCACTATGGTGGCCCTTAGTTCAAATGCATAAAGCCTATTCTGAAGGTCTGCAATCTGCTTGCTCATCTGAGGCACATTGTGTTTTGTGGCAGGAATGAAAGTGGCTATAGACAAGGCAATTATTTGTGGGTTCACTATAATATTCGGCACAATTTCCTTCGTAGTGGTTACTGATAAAGGCTCAATTGGATTCTTGGCGCAATATTTCTTCCTTTCTTGAACAATGTTGAGGCTTACTTTATTGAAAGTGATTCTTGTGAGATCTAGGACCTCCTCTTCCTGTCCCTCTGAGATACCTAGTTCTTGTGGGAGAGGTGTCCACCAGTGAGAGGAGTGGTAGGAGGCACATCTAATGGGGGGAGTTCACTTTTCCCTGTACCCAGCTCAACTATTTTGCTAGTTTCTCCTTGTTCGCTTTCCCCATCTTATTTTTCCTTATTCCTCCTTAGTTCTTTCTCCTATCGCCTTTTCTCTTAATCTGGGATCGCACGTTTCCTCTCTATCTTGTCTTCCATATTTTACAGCTCTTTCTCTAATCTCCTCTTCTCCTCCTATTTTCTCTTCTCTTCTTCTTCCTGTGCCCTTGTAGCTTCCTCTTGCTTTCTCTTCTCTACTTCTTCCTGTGCCCTGCAAGCTTCTTCTTGCTTTCTCTTCTCCGCTTCTTCTTTTGCCCTTCTAGCTTCCTAATATTTTCTCTCCTCTACCTCTTCCTGCACCCTTCTTTCTTCCTACTACTTTTCTTGCAGTTGTTTCTCCTTTTATTTTTCTTACTATCATCTCATTTTCTCACTCTGGCAGTGGTTGCTGGAATCTTGAGATTGTTTTATCTCTAGCTCTCTTTGCCTCTTAAGCTCTTTCTTTTTCCTTTCCATGGTGGCGTTCCTTTATTCCGGCGTAGCATTAGTCTCCTCCTCTTTGTGGTCACTCAAGATGTCTTCGACCTCTTTTCCTTTTTGCTTCTTAGATTCCCTAGTGTCTTTTGGCACCTCGTGCTGCTTTTTCTTTATGGTGGGAGATATTTCTTTAAGGCTCACATCTTCCTAGGAAATGTCGAGGAGCTCATCTTCTCTGGCCTGCTACTTGCTTGGGCTAAGTTCCCTTGTAGCTTTATACCAATTTTTTATCCCATCTTTGTGATCCTGTTTGGTATGAGAATATGACCAACTGAACTTTTCCTTTTTGCAGTGGGTGACTACGAATTTCTCGAGATCATATGTCCGGTAGTTGAGGGTCACAAAGTGGTTTCCCTTCAATGTCTCAGTCTCTGCCTCTACCTGTTTGAAATTTTCCACCACATACTCTCTGATGGTGAGAGGGAAGGTGGGCCATGGTTTCTTTTTACCTTTGTTCAATATCCTTGAAAAACGCCATGTCATTTGGTGGCAGACCTATCACAGGAGTGTCTTGTAGGTGAAAAAATTGGGTAGGGCATGGGGGCCCTTATAGGTACCGAACATTTTGATGAATGTTCCTTCTTTTATGGGAAACTAGTGTGCTACCTTGACCATAATTTTCATAGCCCTCTTTGACATGCATGGTGGTTCTTCCCCAAATAGTAGTTGGTACAACGGGATGATGAATGGTTCAGAGAGTACATTTATCATACCTTTGTAAGTTGTGTCCTAGAAAACCTTGTAATGGAAGTGCACGGGGTCGGTTGTTGATGAGTCCCAGTTGCAGCTCCAATGCTCAAAGTAGCATCTCGAGTAGACAACGTCGAGGAGGTATGAAGACATATAAAATTCTAGAGGCTATTCCAACTGTGGGAGCTTGGTTGTAGCTATGTTTTTTCTCAAGGATGATGCGAGGATGCTTGCCCAGTTAAAAATAGTTCCTCGGGTGGCAACGATGTACATGAGGGGGACCCAGGTGCCGTAAAAAATGTCGCAGTCCACCTTACCATATAAGTGGCACATCATTGTAGCAATTAACTGATATACCTTGTGCAATCCCTCTATCTTGTATGCCTGATCCGTTCTGATCCAAAACTTTGATGGGTCTTTCCACCATTCCCTTAGGATTTCTTTCACTAGGGTCACACAAACAGAGAGCCACTTGGTATTGAGAACCTCCTATCTCTCCTGGAGTCTGTAGTAGGCATGGATTTCTACAGAGGATATTGTGGATATGGGGGCTCTACAATGGTCCTTGGTTGTCCATGAATTTGTATATGTATTTTGCAAGATCCATTCAATAGTTTCTGTGCATGGGAAGACCCGGGAGTGCGTCGCTACCTTGTGTAACTTTGAACTTTTGACATTTATGTATACTAGAAAATCCTCCTAGGTTTCCTGAATGTCAGACTTAGAAAATTCCTCGTAGATTCTGTACCAAGAGAGCCTTGTGGTTTTACTGATGTTGCAAGTTGTGTCCCCAAAGATGGGTGGCTCCTCATCTTGGTCGGGCTCCCATGAACCGCTTCGCTAGCCTCTACATGTAGCCTTAGTGGTTGGAGGAGCCATTTCATATATGAAGGAAGAGATGGATATGCACTCAAGGTCCAAGTCATCTGGCATGTCGAAAATAAAATCCCACGATTAGAGAGGTGACATGAAAATCAAGCAAAACTGCAGAATAAAATGAGTTTCAGTAGGTGATAGACCAGTCGCAGGGGAGGCAGGTCGTAAGTTCGCAAAGACAAGAATGCGACTAAGCGACTTGTTGTATAGGTTGCAGGTTGATAGGGGTCGTAAAGTCGTAGGTCGAGTTGATGGAGTTCAGAAGTAGGAAGTTGTTGGGGTTGTAGGGTCACAGGTCGCAAGGTCGCATTAGGGCGAAGTCAAAGCATGTGAAGTCACGAAAAAAGAGGTATCACAGTATCAAGACATGTGACTTAGGTTTTAAGAGGACCAAGGAAAGACAATTTGTGGCTTTGGGAGGTCTAGGATTCTTCCACACAAGAAGGTTAAGGCTTACTGGCAAAAAACAGGAAGGCTAGGGTCAAAGAATGGCTGAGGTTTGGGTCTAGGAAGAGTGGAAGTGGTTAGGGAAACTGATTTTTGGAATTGAGGTGAAAAATCGAAGTAACATGGGCTAAAACCTCCTAGGAATGGGATGCAGAAGGTAGGGGATGCAGAAAGAGACACCTGGGAGAAAATCATGATTACTAGGAAGGTGAAAGGTTGCTGACCTGGAGCAAACAGCGCGCATGCCCAAGTCGCATACCTTCCTCATCTTCTATGAGACCAAAGGAGCTGTTATAATGAGACTAGAAAACCTCCCCTTTTATAGCTTAGGTTGCATGTGTGATGTCGCATGGGTCTAACGTGCGACCTTGCGACCAGGTAGTCTCTAGGTCGCAAAGGTCGCATGGTCGCTTTCATGGGTGAGTGAGGTCTGTGTGACCTTATGACCAGATAGTCGTGAGGTCGCAAGGGTCACATTGATGTCCAAGGGAGAAAAATGTGACCTTGCGACCTATGCAATTAGTGGGTTGCACGGGTCGCAATAGTCGCAATGGTCACAAGGTTTAGACTTAGTCGCACTCCGAAACTGCAACTGACCGAATTTATGCAAGAACTAACGAACTAGCTATACTTAGCTGAAAACTTAGACTTTTCCGGGGTTCATCAAGACTGTTGAACTCTTTGAGCAGATCCTAGTGGTGCAGGAGGCTCTGCACGATATAAGGGCCCCAAAATTTTTAAGGGTTTCCAGATTTTTGGAGGGGTTGTTGTAGCAGCTATAACAATTGGCGATTCAATGGGAGAACTCCAAGATCTCTGACGCCTTCTAGCCTAGCTTAAGGGGGCTTGAATTAGTATTGATTTATGGAGCTACGAGTCCCACTAATGGTACTTGAGCCTCTCATTAGAACCAGTTGGATGTCCCATCCTGTGGAAACTGGCCTTTATCACACAATGTAGGGTGCTACCTCCCGCTATCCTAGGAAGGAAAAGGGGACTTGAAGTTACAATATGAGCTTGAAGTTTTTTTGTTATAGTGGTCATGGTACTCTGTTGTTGCTTTGCTGCCAGCGAAACTGAACAGTACCCCGGTGGAGTCACTACCTAGAAATTGCAAACGTTGCTCTGATGCCAGTGACCCTAGTCAAGACCTTGGCGAAGTCGTTGCTTCAACTCTTTAGCCTTTCTCATTGGATGGATGTGCTAATTGGCACTTATTTGTCTGTGCTTATGTGCACTTATTTGATGGTGGCTTAAAGCCTGGGCAGATGAGGGATCCTGATTTATTTGACTTGCAAATAGGATGTTTCTGGTTTTTCAGAGACCTTATTGTTTTCCCGAAATATATATATGCTTAAAAGGTTTCTTCAGTTTCCCCTTGATTCCCAGCACCATGGGTGAGCTAGAAAAATTCAAAACTTATCAGCCATGTAAGAATTTGGGACAGACCAATGCAAGCAAGAACAGAGGTTGTGTGTACCATCGAGATCCCCACTATTGCCAATCTGGCACACTAGATTTTTGCCGCGACTTAAGTTTTGGTTAGAACACAGTTTCGTAGAGCATCCATAGAAGCCAACGTGCAGGGTCACTCTAACATCTACTTGCCATCCCAAACTTTATTCTAAAAGGAAATGGAACAACAAACTATACTGGCAACAAAATGACAACTAGCTAGGAAAAAAAATGGAGGTATGGTACAAGATGGGGCTAGCAACCTTGGGGCTTCTACTTGAAATAGAACTTAAGGCCTTGGCCATTCATAGGGAGGAGTTCTACTCACCCTCCCAGGGTTTGCAACTTGAAGGTGTGTTGGCCAATTTTCTCTTTGATTTGGAAGGGGCCAATCCACAAAGCTTGGAACTTCGTGTGTTTGCCCTTGTCTTCATGGGTTCGATCCCATTTAAGAACCAGATTGCCCACATTAAACTCGCATGACCCTGCAGATTTCTTGTCAAACCACCTCTTAATCTGGGCTTGGTGAATGGTAAATTTCTCTTTAGTCTTTAGTCTCTCCTCTTCCAATCTCACAAGGGTATCGATATGTCTTTGAATGGTAGGACACGGGGAGCCTTGCGACTCTTGGGCTAGCCTGAGTGCCGGGAGGTATAGGTTAGGTGGCAAGATGGATTCTTTCTTGCAAATTAGGAAGTAGGGGGATGTGCCAATGGATGGTTTAGGGGTAACACGGTCAACCCATAGGGCGTTACTGAGTGCATTGTGCCAGTTACTTTGATGAGAAAGGAGGGTTTTCTTCAGGATGTAGATGAGGTTTTTGTTGGTTGATTCTTCTAGGCCATTCCCCTGAGGGTAGTAGTTGGATGAATTCTTTAACATGATACTGTTTTCTGAAGAAAAATTATACAACTTTAAAGACGAAAAATATGTAGCATTATCAAAGACAAGTGAGTTTGGAACACTGAACCTCGCTATGATGTACCGATTAATGAAATATATTACCTCGTCATTTGTTAACCTTCCGCAACAGAATTGCCTCAACCAATTGGTGAAATAGTCGGTGGCCATGAGCATATACATGTGCTATTTTGACGAGTTCAACATGATCTCACCTATGACATCTAACCCCAATTGCTGAAAAGGTTCCTCAACTACTATGGGTTGGAGTGATGGGGATGATCTCGCTGGCATACCCACGTGCTTCTGGAAGATGGGACACTTCCAAGCATAGGCATGCGTGCCCTTGAATAGTGTGGGCCAGTTTAAACTTGCCCGCATGATCTTATGGGCCATGGTGTTGCCCGCATAGTGACCTCCTATAGGTCCATCATGTAGATCTTTTAGTACTTGTTGAGTCTCATCATATTCTAAACATCTTAGTAGTATGCCGAGGTGGTGCTTTTCGAAAGGGTTTCCTTGAACCATTTGATATGAGGTAGCCTTAAGCCTGACGACTCTCTTCTGTTTGGTAGACATGGTCTTGGGTAGAGATCCCTACGCTAGGTATTGCCTTAAATTAGAGTACCATGAAGAGGGGTCGTGTGAGCCGAGGAGTTCATTTTGGTACATTTTGATTTCATGTTCCCAGCCTTCTGTCTCTGGAACCGGTTGATCAGAAAAGGGAATGTTGTTTTTCTTCAAGGGAAATCATGCATGCATGAGTAGTTGTCATCACATAGACATGTTTCACACTCACTTCATGCACTCTTGTCATGAAGGTTGTTGCATCAAGAAAAGTATGTCTTATGCATTCTGGATGGTCTACGTTGTGTCACTAAGTGTTCGTGTGTGATCAAAGTCAATTCCGATCACTATTTACATATGTGTTACTGATCTCACACTTAGCCATTTCCCAAGAAACCTAGCCTCATTCAGCTTCCCAGAACTTTTCACTTTGCTTCTGTAACCATCAAGCTCCCTTCCTTGCTTGCTAAAACCCCGCAGCCTGCAGAGACTCCAGCCAACACTGCTCTCCAAAAATTCATAGAGAAGTCAAGAAGCCAACAATTCTCTCCAAAAATGCACATAATAGTCTAGCTTCCTGCCATTCAGAAACTACACAGTGGTATCCTCCCAAGACTGCCATCTCGCAGCAGTGTCCTGTGCCTCAAAACTGCATAGTGTTGTCGAAGTTATCCTATGGTCTTGCATGCAGAAACTATGTAGATGGGCCTCCCATGGCCTCATCCAGCAACAATCACTTCCCACTGAAACCGTGTTGATCCATCGCCCAATGACTACAGGAAAAGGTGACATGCTAAGATCACTCCCAAGGAGTTGAGGAGAAGGACCAAGAGACCAAGCAATGGAAGAGATCAGGACTGCATGCAAACTCTGTCGGATGCATGATCATCTTGAGTGTAAGTATGGTAAGTAAAGAACACCTTTCTAATCACACCTCTTAGTTGAGTTTGCAGGACTACTTGTCATTGTCATATCATCATGTCCTCAGTGACATGCCTGTGCACAAACATGAAAAGTCATTTTATGTATTTCTTCTACATGTCTTGCTTCCATTTTTACTTGCTTAACCAATTGTTGTCTTCGGCATGTAGATTGCTATGTCATGCCTGTGACCTCACTATGGTAAGTTGAACATTGTGTTTGAGTTGTGTTCAGTATGTTGTAAGTAATGTTGTGCAAGTTTCGTCATGGTCATCAGAATGTCTATCCGAAGTGTCTCACTTGTCACTCTCACCATTAGACAGTCCCACAGTCAGTCACATTGAGCATACGTTGTCTTGTTCGTTTGAGGTGTCTTGTCACCGAGTCATGTTGAGTGTGTGTTTGAAAGTTCATGTATTCACGAGTTCATGCGCTCACACACTTTGTCATTTTGCTAAAACTCTGTCAACCGGATCACCCTATAATAGTCAGACCTCTGCTGAGGTGCACTGCACAGTCTCAGCCCTTAGGGATCATGTACTGCTGCCTAGAATTGTGGAGAGCTTGAGGCTGCCGCCTAGGTAGTCTACATTATGCAATCTTGGAATCAACCCGATTGGCTGTCACCCATAATAGTGCATAATTTTCTTAGCAAGTAATCTTAATCTATGTTGCTTACAAGCCTATCAAGCTTCCCACTAGTCAACCAAAGAGTTGGACCAGGAAGTCACCCCGGGATTCACTCCTCCAAGAAATTATGCAGAAGCTGCTAGCATGCCCACCTCCACTGACTGAAGAAATTGCACACACATGAAGGACAGGCACCCACTGCCTATCATTGCAATGTCCTAGAAATTTATGCAGTTCTATTAGCCATTCACCCTGTCAGCTAACCTGCTACTCCTCCTGAAAACTATGAAGTTTTCATGGGCTATCCTCTAGCTGCCGGACACCCCACTCAACCTAGAAACTACACAGAGATGTCCTATAGGCCAGCCTCCCATTTTTGCGTAGTTTTGGCCAGCAAGTTCCCATAGCCTGCTGCCAACCTCCCCAGACAATCTGCGCAATTTTCACTGCCACTGTCCCTAGAAAATTTATATAGATCTTCCCTTCAGCCGAGCGAGATCTCATAGACAGTCATTGCTGATCCGAACTGCCCATCTCAGTCTCCCAGTGACCTCTGCTAAATTTCCCTTGACAGTTCCCAGAGATCGCATCCTGGCCTGACATGTGCTCTGCGCAGTTTCAGAGCCTTGTTCTCTCTCCCAGCCACCTTCACCCGAAAACAAAATATGATGCATCATGGTAGACCAAGAGATTTCTAGATTTTATGTCGTCTCATCATGAGTGATTGCAGATACATGCACTTGGATGAGACATGGCATGACGATGAACAGGATGAACAAGGAGCGCATGCTAGGAGACTTATTTGTGAACAAATGAACACACAAAGCATACCAAGTAGCAAGCGAAGGAGTGACATGCACATGCATGAACTATGAAGCAAACACCAAGACCATCGAAGACTCCGCACACCTTGCCATGTGGAGGTGAAGCTATGATACATAAAGACCAGACTCATCAGTCAGCAGCATTGCGGCTCGACATGGGCACCACAATCACCATGAATATACCAGCACAATCGTGTCAAATCATGTCATGAGTCATCTCGGCCACATCATTACTATGGGCTAATTGTTTTAATCAATGTAATGTAATGTGGAAGTCCAAGAGACCCACATGTAAAGTTGAAGAGTCATGTAAGTCAATTAGTCATGAGGAAAGTTGAACAGTTACAAGGGTCAGTTTCACCCTTGACTATATATACCCCTCATTTGTACATGCGAAGGACCTTTCACCTTGGCTCCTCCCACATAGACTTGAGAGTCTGTAATCTTTTCTTTGAGGAGTGATCAGTGGCTCCAATGCACTGCTATTGTGGTTAGTGATGTAATGGTGTACGGATCTGTCTTAGAATTTTCGATTAATTCAGAAGCCTGTTAATAGGCCAACACGTTTTCACACATGTATTGTATTCGTTTGTAAGACCATTGTTTGGAAGCTTGTAATGCATGTTGCTTTAACCTGTATTAAGAGAGTTGAAATATTTTAGTTGTTTGAGTGCATATATTGTTGGAAATGTGTTGTATCAGTTGTTAACACTATCTCTCTCGTGTGGACTACTCTGACAAACACATTCCCATAATCTTGTTATAACGACCATCACACTTGTGTGGACTATTGCGTTGGGTTTTGTACGTGCTATCTTCTCACCTTGTGTTTTGTGACTACTAAATCTATGTGGACTAGTCAGACGGAAGTTGTACACGTCCTGCTGTGTTGTGTGTCTCTAACAGATTTGGGACTATTCCTTCTACAGTGAAAGAACCTTGACACAAGTGACACTAAGCACTCACTAGGCACATGAACCTCATTGTTAAAATACTAAGCAAACCACTCTGATGTTCTAACAAGTAAGAGCTAAGGAATATCTTTAAGATAATGGAAACTAGGCCATCATACTAGATGGGAATCCTACACCAAATGGTGTGAGTTCTAGTTAGGACTTCATACCATGGATATCCCCTGAATGTTGGCGGGTCTACCACCGTCAACACAGCCTTACATGGCTTGTGAGTGCCACATCCAACCAATAGAAGGACCGTGGGGCGTGCATGTTAGCTAGCTCATATTGTTTGCTGTCATATTGATTGATCCCCTTGTTGCTAAACTCAATCTTCTAGGGTGAACCTTCCGGGTTTCTACCTCTAGGCCATGTCATCACTTATTTGAACAATCGTGTTAGAGGGAAAACTCAAGTGCGCCAATTAAAAGCCTCCATGACTAGGGTTCCTCTAGGTAACATATAAGGTTGTCTGAGTTTATCTTATAAGTTTAAGGGTCGATCCTTATTACACCACATCAAGCTTAAACTTGAGCTCCACCATGGTTGGCTAAAGGAAACCTCTCCAAGCCTTATGTGATGAGCCCAATTTGAATTTCAACGATTGTAATGAGATATTTTTCTATCTCTATTCTAATTACTTGACACTAGTCATTTCAACTAGGATTCTACCTCAGAGGTCCTGCAAACCTCCAAATTGACACCAGTGTTAAATATAGGCATTAATGGGTTATTAAAGTGTCCTACAGTGCTACCCGTCTTAAGTTTGGGCGAAAGTCTCTCTAATGGGTTCCTTTTCCTTAGACATTTCCTTTACATTGATAGGGAAGTCCAGATAGATTGGTGTAGGTGATCCTGTAGCCATTGCTAGTTAGGGGCTCGCAATGAACTCTTGAAGGCCCCCCTCCTCTCCTACCACATGCCAAGGGTTCAACCACCCTTTACAAGCCTACAAGAAGCTATATGGTATTATTTATATCCTTCCCGTGCCTAGTTAGCGACTCTAGGTAGCTAGGAGAAGACATCCAGGTTGCTAAGATTACAAGATTGACCAAGCCTTCATACAAGGGTTTCAAGTTGCCCTTATCCTCAAAAGAGAGAAAAACTCTTTTAATGTTGATTCAACATGACTTGTATAGATTCATGGGCTTGTAACTAAGTGATTCAATATATGCATGAAGTATCTGTAGACCCTGCTAGAAAGGTAGTCTCCTTGTAAACATTTCTTATTAATAAAAGGGTTCCTTTTTGCCTATTTACAGCTCTTAATCTAGATCCTATAATATTTCATAATATATTAGTGTGATTGACATGTGTATGGTTTCAACATAGTGTTTTAGCATAGTACTTGTTATCATATAGATCGTTACACATTTTGTGCATCATATATCTTATGAATAACACCAGCAAGCAAATCAAATAGTATTTCATTTCAATCTAAAAGCATATACTTTCTTAATTATTTTGACAACATTATTCATCTCAGAGATGCAACATACATACATACATACATACATACATACATACATACATACATAGATATATATATATCTATATATATATATATATATATATATATATATATATATATATATATATTGATCTGGACTTATGCAGGAACGTAACAAAATACATAAATACACATAAACATAGAGATGCAACAAAAATAAAATTTCATTTCATTAACATCAAAGAACTGAAATATGTTTACATACAGAAATGGAAATAAACTAGCTCGGGTGATGGTAGCTTATCTCTGATAAGGGATGTGGTGGCTACATGCCTCTGGTATCTTTTTAGTATTGAGAAACAAGGGAAAATCCTAAACAACCAAAACCCTAACCCCAGTAGACAGAACACCAAGAATTTGTGGGCCCCGTTCGGGATAGTTGGGAAGCCAAATTCTTGGGGTCGTAACTTGGTTTTACTATCTCAGATTGGTGCATATGATACCTTGTTGGAATATATTTCCGAGTACTATATGATTTTCCATAGACCTCTATCTACAATTATGGGCCTATTGCGAACCTCAAAAAATGACATTTAGGGGGTAAAAAATGCTCCGGAAGTTTAGGACCCAAAAAACTACTAAAAATAGTAAATGCTGCTATAAACAAGGAAACTGATGAAATTGGCTGGAGTTCAAGGTAGAATAGGTGGCTAGCCACCAATATTCACCTGGATCAGTCCTACCTCCATAGGAAGTAATGGTTCCCATTGCATGTAGAGCGTCCATGAGGTGAGGAAATTTTTGTTGAATCTGGTCCCTGGTGAACCACTTGCCCTAGTGAAGGAGTTGGCCCAATTTTACAAATCGATATAGTTTTATCCTATGTTGGTGAGTGTTATTGATTGATGTGTCCATGATCCAATCAGTTGTGGCTTGTTCCATGCAGTTTGGCTTTAACTCCAATGGTGTGAGTTGTTCTGTAATGTCGGATGTGTCCAACAATGATGGAAAGTATGGCCGAAGACAATCCACATTGAGTATTGGGTGTAGGCCAAGGAACTGTGGAATGTTGAGCTCGAAGGCATTTTCCCCTACAACCTTGGTGATGGTGTACGACCCATATCAGAGTGGGAGAAGCTTGCAGTAGGGACCAACAAAGTGTTCCTTCTACAGATGTAGCCAAACTTTGTCACCCACCTGGAATTTGTGTGGCACCCGATGTCGATCATGTCATTGCTTGTACTTAGCAGTGGATTTGTCTGTCATTGACTTGCTACCAAATGTGTTGAATGTTCTCAATGAATTTGTTAGCTCTTTCACCTTTAGATTGGACATGAGTCGAATATAGTAAAAGCTTCTTCTGAAAACTCATAGAAGTTGGCTTAAGCTCGTAGCGAACTTGCGCTAGCTGATCAAGTGACAACCTGCAGTAAGAGCTAGTACTTGTGCATACATCACTGTCGCTTCCAAGTTTGTTACGAACTACCGGGTTGATAAAAGTAAAGAAGGAAGCCCCGGGAGTTGCAGCATTATTGCTGCAATACTAGAGCTCACCATTCTTTTTGGCGTCGTTGCCAGGGAAGCGTCAAAGTATTTTGTGATTACTTCTTTTCTTCTATTTTCTATTGCAACATTCTACTAAGTAGGTTATTTCAGAAAAACTAGAGTAGTTGTTTCATTTCAATTCTGCGATTTCATTTTAGCAAGTGTAGATTAGACATTTCCTGCTTTCATTTCAATTCTGCGATTTCATTTCAGCAAGCGTAGATTAGACATTTCCTGCTTTCATTTCAATTCTGCAATTTCATTTCAGTAAACGTAGATTAGACATTTCCTGGTTTCATTTCAATTATGCAATTTCCATTCCAGCAAAGTAGATTAGTCATCTCCTGCTTTCATTTCAATTCTGCAATTTCCATTTCAGCAAGATTCATTTCAGTTAGTTGCAAGTTGTTGGTCAATCCATTTCAGTTATGTAGGCACAACAATAGAAAACACAAAAATCACCCAAAAAAAGAGATTTCCTTTCATGCCCTCGTAGGAACAGAGACAATTAAGGAAAATTCCTACCCAACACCCCCACCACATCACTAAGTCACCCTTCTCTCTTCTTTAGTGGCAGTGATCCAGAAAAACCTATAGGTGAACCTCGAGAGATATACGGAGATCCTATGACAGAAGAAGAGCAAGAAACCATTCCTCCTGAGGCCGTGGTTGAAAAAAGAAACATTAGAGGAGATGGGTAAACAATAGAAGGTTCCTTTCCTATCTGAGAGACCAATGGGGACACAAAAATGAAAAACATAAGTCCTTCAGCCTTACCTTACTTCCATGGACTGACTACCGAGGATCGTGATACCTTCTTGTTTGAATTTGATGTTCTCTGTCGAACCTATGACTATGCAGAGGACGAGCAGAAGTTGAAACTATTCCCTTCTACCCTCAAGGATGCAGCATTGCACTGGTTCATGGGGTTACCTGGAAACTGTATCACAACTTGGGCTCAGATGTAGCAAGCCTTTAACAACAAGTACTGGGACTACTGTAGGTCAAAGGATACCAAGGAATAAATCTTCCGAATGACCATGGGAAGTGATGAATCTTTAGAAGACTATGAAAAAAGGTTTAAACTCAGTTATAAAAGGGCTAGGTGCACACTTGACCCCGAATCTATAAAGTTGGTTCTGCTCAGAGGAGTCTCTGAAGACCTTCTAGATATCCTCCATTTGTTGGTTGGGGGAGACATCTACCAACTACCTTATGATGACATAAAGACTGTGTTTAGAAACCATTCTAGGTCAGCTAGAAAGAGAGGTAGGGGAAGTCAAACTTTAGCCAGTACATCCTCATCCAGTTCATCCCTTAGAAATGAACTTGAGAATTGGCTGGAAGATTTCAAGAGCGAGGTGAGGTAGACTCTTGCCATGCAAATGGATACGTTGCATATCAAAAGGAAACAAGAGGAAGCTGAGAGGGCTTTGGCCATCTTTTTTCCCAGGTGAACTAGAAAGCATCCTAGGAGTGAATGTCAATTGCACTCTATAAAAGTGTGTTTAGTCTATGAAGAAGACCATCCTACGAATCAATGCCCTTCCTTTCCTGGAATCAAAGTTGCATATCAGGCAACTGAAGGAGCCATTCAACACTCTATTTCATGAACCAAAGGAGGCCTCATGGACCCAGACCTTACCAACAGGGAATGCAAGAGACATCCCAAAACTATTACAACCCCAATCAAGCCACTTCCATGCCTTCTTGGGGTCCCCCTACTCATCCTTCCTGGTCCACACCCCCTCCTTGGTCATATCCTCCTCAATAGTAGGCTTCACCAGTTGCTCACTCATTTCATTCTTATGCTCAGCCACAGCCTCAGTGGAATGCTCCTCAACAGGGATGGAGGCCCCAATACAACTCTCCTCCTACTCTTTTGCCTCCACCACATTCTCAACCATAACCATTACCTCCTGCCCCACCAAGACAACCCCAAATACCTACTCAACCGAACCCGAACCCCAACAACAGACAGGCCCAGCAGGTATATAGTGGAGAAACATCATGTCGGACCTATGTTGTGTAGATTCAGGAGATCAACCTACAGTCTGGGAAGGTTCTCCCAGATAGCCAGCCTCCCCTTAAGGAGGATGAGGAAGAAAAACAAGAAAGTGAACCAAAAGTCATTCCACACTTTCCTGAGAGACTAACTGGAACCACACAAACGACCCTAGAAGAAACTAAACTTCTGGGAGAATTAAAATAGTTATGTGTAAAAATACCACTTCTCCAAGCTATAAAATATGTGCCTATATAGAACAAGATGATCAAGGAGAAGTGATTCAGACACCCAGGAAGGCGTAAGAGAGATTCCCCAACCATGAATGTCATAGGACAACTGTCCGACCTGATGTTGGGGCAGGTAATCTGTCCAAAATATCTAGACCCTGGGAGTCCTATAGTCAACTTCCACATTAATGGCACCGTAATCCCCCATACCTTGATCGATCTAGGGATTGCTATTAATTTGATGACCAGGGACACTATGCTCAAACTCAAACTTCAGGGTTCCCTGAGAAAGACCTCGACAGTACTGCAGTTAGCAGACCACTCCACCGTGACCCCTGATGGGATTGTGGAATATGTAATGGTCTCTATTGACTCCAGGGAGTATCCTACTGATTTCCTGGTTCTCTCGAAAAAGGCAAAGCTCACTGGGTATCCTCTCATCCTGGGGAGACCTTGGTTGGCTACTGCAGATGCCTACATCAGTTGTCAAGCTGGGAACATGAAAATCAAGAACATGCATATGTCCAAACAACTAGTCCTATATCCTCCTGTCCAACCTCTGTTAGAACATGATCTGCCCCTCTAGTTAGAGGAGGAAGATGAGGATGAAGTCTATTCCACACCATTGTGTACAGTAGAGGCTACCATGGGGGGCCCACAAACTGAGGATGACCTTATTGAAAACTTGATTCAGAATCCAACCCCCAGTGTGTTGCCATTAGAAGAGTTGGTGGAAGGAACCTAGGCCAATCCTATAGTTGATCTCTGTGTGGCTAATCCGACCTCTCTCTGAGTTAAGAATATGGAATTTAGCCCAGAAAGAACATTTAGGATCAACTCATCCCTATCCACCTCTCAGAAGAAAGAACTGTGTAGCTTATTGAACAATCACTTGGATGCTTTTGCTTGGAGCTATAAGGAGATGAAGGGAGTCCACCCTTAAGTCTGTACTCATCACATTTACATTAAAGAATATTGTAAACTATTCAGGCAGCCTCAAAGGAGGATGAATCCAGCCCTTAAGGGCATTGTCAAAGAAGAATTGCAAAAGTTGTTGGACGCAGGGTTCATTTACCCCATCTCTGATAGTGAATGGGTTTCTCCTTTGGTGCTAGTGCCAAAGAAAAATGGGAAGTAGAGAATCTGTGTAGATTATCGGGAACTAAACAAGGCCACCAAGAAGGAACATTTCCCTTTGCCTTTCATAGATCAAGTGTTAGATGGCCTGGCAAGGAAGAAGTTCTTCTCCTTCCTAGATGGGTTTAGTGGGTACAACCAGATCCAAATTAGCCTGGAAGACCAAGATAAGACCACTTTCACTTGTCCTTGGGGTACTTTTTCCTACCAGGTCCTTCCTTTTTGGTTGTGATATGCTCCCGCCACTTTCCAGAGAGTAGTACTGAGCATATTTGCTGAACTAGTGCATGATTCAGTGGAAATCTATATGGATGACTTTACCCCTTATGGTTCTAACTTCCAGGAAGCTCTGACTAATGTAGGAAAAGTTTTAGCCAAATGCATCGAAATGAACCTATCGCTCAGCCCTGAAAAATGCGAATTCCTAATGACTGAAGGGAATGTGATAGGTCATACATTTTCTCACCAAGGGTTATAGGTGGATCCCAACAAGATTGCTATCATCCAAAGGGTCCCAACTCCTCAAAAGGTAAGAGATGTTCAGAGTTTCCTAGGCCTAGCAGGGTATTATAGAAGATTCATCAAGGATTTTAGTAAGCTAGCCTCTCCATTGTTTGGTCTTTTGGGAAAATATTTTGAGTTCATATGGACTGACAATTATCAAGAGGCTCTGGATACATTGAAAGGTAAATTGGTAACTGCCCCAATTTTGAGAGGTCCAAACTGGGCCCTACCTTTCCACATTCACACAGATGTCTTGAAAAAAGTGATAGGAGCAGCCTTAGGGCAAGTTGAGGAGAAGCTACCTTATGCCATATATTTTGTTAGTAAAAACCTGTCCAAGATAAAACTAAAATATACTGTAACCGAAAAGAAGCTCCTAGCTGTAGTCTATTCCCTAAATAAGTTCAGACACTATATCACCGGCTATGAAACATTCGTACACACTGATAATGCTGCAATTAGGTATTTGATGAATAAACCGAATGTAAATGCTCACATCATTAGATGGTTTCTTTTATTGCAGCAATTTGATTTGACCATTGTTGATAAGTCGGGTAAGGAAAATGTTGTTGCTAATTTTCTGTTTAGACTAGATCTACATGTAGGTGAAGAAGGAATGACAGATGATCAAATGCCAGATGAACACCTATTCGCTATTTCATTACTCTCTCCATGGTTTGCTGATATAGCAAATTATTTGGTTTCAACACAGTTTCTGCCACACCTATCCTCAAAAGAGAAGAGCAAGATCGTGAGGAAGAGTGCCCCATTCACCTGGATTGGGGGAATCTTTTTAAACTTGGCCCAGATCAGATTTTGAGGTGATGTGTCAGGGAGGAGGAAGTTTTTGACATCCTCCTAACCTATCATGATGGGCCTTGTGGGGGCCACTTTGTAGCAAAGAGGACTGCCTTCAAAATTCTGCAAGCAGGTTACTATTGGCCCACTCTTCATCAAGATGTCAGGAGATATATCAGCCAATGTGACTGATGTCAAAGGATGGGGAAACTTACTCCAAGGGATGAGATGCCCCTGCAACCTCAAGTGACTTTCGAGCCATTTGAGAAGTGGGGCATGGACTTTGTGGGTCCTATCAACCCTCCTTCAAAACAGAAATCTTACATCATTGTGTGTACTGATTATCTGACAAAATGGGCAGAAACAAAGGCGATCAAGGTAGCAACAGAAGAAAAAGTAGCTGAGTTTTTTAGGGAAAATATCTTTTACAAGTTTGGCTATCCAAGAGAGTTAGTCACAGATCAAGGGAGTTAGTTTACCTCCAATCTGGTTGAAGACCTGCTCACACATCACAAGATTAAGCATAGAACTTCCACCCCTTATCATCCGCAAGAAAATGGACAGGTGGAAGTCACTAACAAATCTTTGGAAGGAATTTTGACTAAGGTAGTGAGCAACAGCAGAAAATATTGGGCAGATCGATTGGTTGAGGCCACCTGGGCCTATAACATCACCTGGAAAACCACCACAGGGTTTACACTCTATGAGTTGGTCTATGGGAAGAAGGCTCTGCTGTCAATAGAATTTGAATATAACACATGAAGGATGGCAGCTCAGCTGGACCTAGATCTCAGCAATGCACAAAAGGAAAGATTGCTTCAGTTAAATGGATTGGATGGAAAGAGATTGCAGGCCGTTCTCCACTCAAAGGTAGTCCAACTTCAAAGAAAAATATGGCATGATAGACGCCTCAAAGAAAAACAATTCCAGCAAGGAGATTGGGCGCTGCTGTATGATTCAAGATATAAAGATTTCAAGGGAAAACTGAGGACAAGATGGCTGAGACCATACACAGTAGAAAAATGCAATGACAATGGTTCAATCTTGATCCGAACCATTGATGAAGAAGCCATCCCCATGCTCATCAATGGGCATAGGTTGAAGATCTATAGAAAGCCCCTTTCCAAGCAAGAATTCATTGAGAATCTGGGTAAAACAATGTTGGTCTTGGATCAAGTCTTTGCCTCCACTCCACCCACACCTTGAGCTAAAAAGACAAAAAAAGCAAAAAAAAACAAAAAAAAAAGAGGAAAAAATAAAAAGAAAGAAAAAGAAAAAAATAAAAAGAAAGAAAAAGTAAAAAATAAAAAAAATAAAAAATATCCCTGGGTAAAAACCTCTTGGAGGTGCCCAAGGCAGGCAATGAGGGTGAAAACCTCCTGGAGGCGCCCCAAATGTCTCATAAAAAGAAAAAAGAAAAAAGACAAAAGAAAAAACTAACTTCTTTTGAATGCATTTGCATATTTCAGGAGGGTCACATAAGGAAAAAGGACATGACCAGGCTGCATATACCCTTCATAGTCCATTCCTCCATCACCATTATCTTTTCTCAGGCCTTGGTTTCACTGGTCCTAAAGATTTCGCATCCTACAGGAAACTCTGTGCATTCTACAGGAGGTTCTTGTAGAAATCACAGAGAGCTCAAAATCAATTTTAGAAAAGAATTCGAGGGCTAGAAATTTGTTGAGAAGGCTTATGGACCTCCCTGCCACCATCCATCGTCCTAATTCTCCATTCCATCCCTGCACACCCACATTTCCACTCGCTTTTTCTTCCCTGCACACAAGAAAACACAAAAGTTTGTTTCCTTTATTTGTTCTTCCAAAAAAATATAATGAATAAAATAGCAGCGCTCTTCACTTGTTCTTACTTGATGCCTTCCAGTTGTTCTTCCTTTCATTCAGAACCTTCTTCAGCTGTCTCTTTATCCCCTGATTAAGCATCAGCCTGAAATTTCAAAGGGAGAAGCAACTACAGGAAATCATGCAGGATTCCTGTAGCAACTGATCCCTTTAAAAAACAAGCTCCAGAAATAGGGTCAGCATAGCCAAGATGTATGAAACATGCAAGGAGCGGAGCTTGATCAAAAAATCACTAGCATAAGCCAAATTTCGAGCATGCAGAGCACCAACAACAGCAACAATGAGAAAATGAAGTGCGAAAGTCTAGCATGCAGAGCACAGTAGCGACTAAAGGGTAAGTGGATAAACCTATTCCTTGGTTGCATGAATATTATTTAAGAACTTCATGAACTATTGGGATGGTCACGATTAAGCGGAATCGATGGCCAGCTAACTGGCCACCCTCGTTTAGTTCAAAACACCCTTGTGGAGTTCAAATGAGCCTCATCCAATTCCAACCGTAGTTCAGATACGCAGTCAACACGTGTGGCCCATCAACTCAGGAAGAAAAAACTCAGAACCGGTAGTGGTGGCGGCCTATAAAGGGAATAATGGAGGTGATGGTGGTCAGGCGACATGAACTACCATAATGGCACTGGAGAAGGACCAACGGTCCGGATGGGGATAACGTACCCATCCTTCCACCTCACCTCGTCACTGCAGATCATGCCATCAGCTTAAGTACATTGTGATCTAAGCCTCCACCACCTTTTGTTTTCATTTGCATCGACAAGTTCTTGATTGCAGCACTCACCTACCCCCTTCAGAAAAACGAACCAGTTGTTCTCTGCTAGTTTTTTAAAACCCTCCCGCTTATTAGGTTCTATAGGAGAACTATTGCATTCTACAGGAGTAGGAATACCATCTACAAGAGCCTTTCTACAGGAATGGCAGAGAGCAGCTCTGCAGAGGAAAAATTCGGAATTTTTGTCAAACTCAAGCTTCATAAGAGGTAGGCTCAGAAACCCACTCTATATGTGATATATCTATACAAGGTGGTGGATTAAAAGCAAAGTATTGCGTTGAAAAAGAAAAGGAAAGAAAGCTTAAAATTCTGCCTGTGTTTTCCTGAATTCCATACAGTCTCTACATTTTCTTCTCTGCACTCAAAAATCCGTTTTTTTTTTCCTTTCCTGTATTCTGCTAAAAAAAGAGGTGCAACCATAGAAAATCAAGCCTTGGAAAGAAACGAATTTGCAAGTCTGTTTACTCTTTGAGAAGAGAAAAAACATTGTTTTATATATTCCCTATTTTGTCAAAATATTGAGTTCCTCCAAAAGCCCAAGAAGTAAATTCAGGTTGGAACAGTTGAAGAGAGGAAAAAATTGCAAATTGATGTTGTGAAAAAAGAAGAACACGAGAAATTCCCTCTCTGGTTTCAGAAAGACAAACATCAGCCACTCCTCTGTTTTTGGTTTTGAAAATTGTTGCCTTCTTCCTCACCTGAGCATTTTCAGAAGTCATTAAACACCATGCTAGGAGGTTTTATGAGGAAGGAGCCTTTGAACTCCATCAAATTGCATGAACACCCCGAGGTGGTAGCCCTCTTCACTAGGGCAAACTAGATGCTTTTCTTTGAGAGAATTCATGGATATGATGAGGAGGTGACCGAGGAATTATTAATGTCCTTAAGACCCCATTCAAAAACACATGCTACAGTCAGTTTTAGAGGTATGACCCTAGAGCTTACACCAGATTTTATCAGCAGAATCATGGGTCTTCCACTTGAGCTCCCCTATAGCAAAGAAGAAAAACCATTAGGACAGGTTGCTAAAAAGAAATTTTTTTAGCCTAATGAACATTCTATAGATGATAAGAATGGGGTCATAAGGACAAGCTTACCTCATCCATAGAGTGAGGTCAGCTACCAAATCATGAAATATATCTCTTGTGAAGGAAGATTCAGTATAGTTTATGGTTATCACTTCAGGTTATTGCATGAATTGAGATATGGGATGGACCTACCTGCAGCTAAAAAACTTAGTCTCCCATATTTCCTCCTCCAATCTCTGATAGAATGTGGCACCAACTTGAATGCCGGGGTTCCAGACCAACTGGCACACCATGGGCTCATCAAATTGTTGGTAGAGGATGCCCTTCACACCTACACCATCCCCATAGTTTGGGAAATTTTCAGGAACATGTCTAGAGAAGATAACATCAAAACTCTTACTGATGACCTTAGCCCATCTGGCAGTGAAGAGGAGGAGCAGAAAGAGGAACTTGAGAAGAAAGTTCATGAGGAGGCACAAAATAGTCAAATAGAAGAAGAAAAAGAGGAGAAACAGAAAGAAGAGGAGAAACCAGACAAAACCACAGTTGAACCTAAGGCAGAAAAGAAAACAACATCAAAAGCAGAGAAGAGGAAGAGAACAAAAGCTGAGAAAAAGAAGCCCAAGAAAGCTCAGAAAAACATTGCCATAGGAAAGGTAGAGACCCAGTGAGAAAAGGAGAAAACACCACTAGAGATAGCATAGACAAAAACAGAAACAACAGACACAGGGAAAACTACAGAATGTGAAGAAGAAAAACAACAAGAGGAAATATCCCTTGAAACACTAGCAAGGGAAGCATTCGCTGTGCTTGCTGCATTAAGCACTCTAGCTAAGCAAAAGGGAAAAAGAAAAAGACAGAAATCAATGTATTTCAAAGCCAGGAGGAGCACTAGGATTAAGGTGGGCAAGACCCAACCACCATCAAAAGAACCCATTATCATTGAGGATGCCCCTACTGTAACAAGGGAGGAATCTCCCTCCAAAATATCTATCACCTACGAGAGAGGGAGTCTGAAGACCTCCACCTGGGAGGAAAGGATCAAATTGATGGACTCCAAAGTAGTCCTATAGGAGGCACAAACTTCTCTATAGGAGACACTGGCCAAGCTTAAGAAACTGAAAAACTGGAAAAGAAGCCAGAAGAACAGTCACAAGAGGAAGGTAAGGAAAAAGAAATACATGAGCCAAGCCCTCAGCCTAATTTAGGCTCCTATTACAATCTTCTAGAAGGTGGAAAGATCATCCCACAAAAATTTGCAGTGCCTCTTTTCTTTGAACTAGAAAAGGAGAGAGTCATGACCCACACCTAGATGCAGATTTCCAAATTTAAAGGGGTCGAAGATATAGGGAACATGGAAAACAGGTTAAGGAAGATGAGCAGAGATTTGGGCATGGTAAGGCACATAGAGAGAATTAGAAGAGCCCAACTACAGGAAGAAAATGAACAGTTGAAAAAGTAGTTACAGGAATGGGAACCTCAAGGGGGAGACAAGCTGCCAATATTGGAAGGGCATCAACAACAAGAGGGACCCCAGGCAGATAGCAAGGCAAAAGAGAAACAAGAAGAAGAAGAAGAATCACAGACAGATAGTAAAACACTGATTAAATAGAAACAAGAAAGAGAATCTCAGGCAGCAACTGAAGTGTTGATTTTGAAAAAGCAGTTGCAGGAAAAGGAAGCCCAATGGAGGCCTTGCAATGCAGATAGGCAGCTAGATCCTATGCACTATATCTCAAATATTAGTGGCTCCAATTCCAGATTAAAACATTGGCCCAAAGGGGCACAATCCCATTTCAATATTATGGTCCATTTATGGATTTTTGTGATCATAGTTCAACAGAAGATAAAGCCAAGCTAGCAGAATTTTACCTTCACAATATGGCACTTCCTGACATGAACTTATGGATCCAAATGCTGCATTGGGAGACTTATAGCTCATGGTTATGGATTCTTGGATGAGACATGAGGAAAAGAGAGCAGTGGAAATTCAAAAGATAATGGCAAAAGAGCTAAGTGAGCCCCTGATGGTAAGGGCAGAACTAGCAGAACCATTGGCTCTCATCTATGCCCATGAACACCTTGTAGCCAATCCCCAAGTTCTCCCTGATTATGTTGACAGGTAAGCACAAGCTATTGCTCATTTTGATGATATGGAGAGATTGTTTGGTGATGACTGCCGTCATGCATGCATGAGAAGGTGGAATACATTGCCACATAGCTTAAGGATCAGGGAGTATCACTCCCCAAGTAGAATGAGGGAGGCCATGAGGAGAGTACCCCTATACAAACACTTAATGAAAAAATTGAAAGCCAACTGGATTGGTCTTAAGTTCAGTCCTCCACTACTATTAGGACTGTTGGAAGGAGTTAAGGAGGAGGAAGAATAGAAACAATGGGAGGAAGTGGACAGGAAAGCAGGTTTCCATGACAGAGAGGAAGACATCACATCAAAGGCTTGGGATGTCAGGTAAGATGTTAAAGGTATTAAAGATGAAGAACTAGATTAGTTGCTTAGAGGATGAGCAACCCATTCAGCAGGGGGGTGATGATGAGCCCCAGAAATGGGTAACTATATGGGCTCATTCTACCTATTATTTTCATTTAATCCACCATTCTCAATAGTTTTGTGCATGTTTTTGAATATATTTATGTCAATAGAGTGAATGGGGATGGTCACTTTGCCATGTAGTCTAATGAGTGTTTATTGCAGATTTTTTGGACAATTTTGGACAAGGACTAGGAATTTATGAGAAAAATGACAGCCAAACTCGAGGAAATAGGGATGAGGACTTATAGGAGGGGTGTATCCTTCATTAATGACCCCTTCCTAGAAATCTTCATCAATAGCTCGAAGTACAAAGGCCCACATTGATGATTCTAAGGGGCAGCCGAGCAAGTCAAGTAGGGCTGCTGTTATCTTCAGTTCTAGGCAGCCGAACTCCTTAAGTTTAGGAGGAATATTGGGAGTCTCCACTTGTATAAATAAGAAGGCTTCAAGCCTCACTAGGTTAGCCATTTCATAGTACATTTTCGCACTTTTTTGCAGTTTCGTACTAAGCTCATTTTCGAGCTCTTTTTGAAGACAGTTTTGTGATGGAACTGCTATTTTTTGATAAATGAAGATGAACCAAGTTTTGAACCAACACTAATTTTTTCTAGAGGTATAAAGCTCTTGGGTTAGGGCCCAGCCCAAGCTGCCCAACACCTCCTTTGTGTACTTATATGATTTTTCTTGCATTCATGAGATAATTTCTCTTGTTTAAGTTAATCTTGCTTTGTTAAATTATGTTGTTTTTTATAGTTAGAATAGTTGTTTTTGCTTCAAGTTGCTTAAGTAGTTTGCTGCAGTAACAGAAAAAGATCCAAAAAGGCCACCAGCAGGTCTTGATCTCTTTTCTCCCTCCTTAGGACCGTGATTTGAGGTCAAGGCACTACTGCTGCCACCAAAAACATCGTTTTTTCTCTTCCAATGCAACTGCTAGTGTGATATTTCGAGTTGGAGAAGTTGATGTTAGTTTGGATTCACATGCTTAGATCATTTCGTGTTCATTTACCATGGTTTTATTGCATAATTTTCTGTTCATAAAGTATTGTTTGGCATTTTCGTGGTTTTAGGTCAGAATTTAGGTTAAAATAGACAAAACTCTGTTTTTCAGTTCTTACTTTGGTCAGTTTTGAGAAGTAAGTGTGAAGACCTCTTGTAAAACATTCCAAATCATCATTCCTCCATAGCAAAGCCTATACTAGTTCATCTCTCAAGATTTCCCCACTCATTCGCCACATTTCGCGAATCTGTCCTAATTTTTGTGTTTTTTCCATAAAGCTGTTTTCCCACCATTTGAACAAATTCAACCATCTCCTTTATCCCTGATCCTCCTTGACAAGTGATAGACCCCTCAACACCTTCATCCAACCTTCATTTCCCATTTCCCATCATTTTTCCACCTTCAAACCTCCAAAAATCACTTTCGAACTCCTCCTGTAGATCCTCTTATAGAACCTCCGGTAGATCCCCTGCAGCCTCCTTTAGAAGTTCCTGTGAGTGATTTTGCGAGGTATGATTGCAATGGAAGTCTTCAGAAAGGTACTAGGGACTTCTTAGGACCACTCCACACCTTCCTCACCATTTGCAAAAGCTAACTCCATCTGCCTTTGCCTCTAAACGTCTGCACAATCACAACCAGTCAAATCACAAGCATAATAATTCCACATAAAAATACTCAAAAGTACAAAAAGATGATTTCTTCTCATTTATCTTCAAAAGTAGCTTGAATAAATGCAATTTACCTTTTCAACAGTCAATGGCACCCATTTCAGTAGTTTCCATCTCTTTTTGCAAAAGTAGGGTTAGTGGGTGAATTAGGGTTTGCTAGGGTTTGCGTTTCATTTCAGTTTTCCTTCTCTTTCTGCAAGTAGAATAGGCCCTGTAGAGTTAACTTTCTTCCATCACAGTAAAAGATTCTTCTGAGAACTCATAGAAGTTGGCTTAAGCTCCTAGTGAACTTGCACTAGCTGATCAAGTGACAGCCTGCATTAAGAGCTAGTACTTGTGCATACAACACCATCACTTCCAAGTTTATTACGAACTACTGGGTTGATAAAAGTAAAGGAGGAAGCCTTAGGAGTTGCAACATTATTGCTGCAATACTGGAGCTCACCACTCTTTTTGGCGCCGTTGTCGGGGAAGCGTCAGAGTATTTTGTGATTACTGCTTTTCTTCTATTTTCTACCGCAACATTTTGCTAAGTAGGTTATTTCAGCAAAAGTAGAGTAGTTGTTTCATTTCAATTCTACAATTTCATTTCAGCAAGCATATATTAGACATTTCCTGCTTTCATTTCAATTCTGCAATTTCATTTTAGCAAGCGTAGATTAGACATTTCCTGCTTTCATTTCAATTATGCAATTTCATTTCAGCAAGCATAGGTTAGAAGTCCATGGACTGACAGTTTCGCTAGAAAAGGTTCCATATAAAATTTGATAACTAGGTGATACAAATGGACCATTGTATAAATGAGTCTTTGTGAAATTGAAAACATGGAGGTAGATGAAATTTAAATTGACTTAGTCATGATGGAAGACACAGGTTGAGAAACTGATGTTGATCCAGTCATGGTTAAATTACTTGAAGGGAGTTGCCAAGAGAAATTGAGGTGAGGAGTCTAAGGTAAATGAGTTTGTACTTGAGTAAGAGGAGAGAGAAAATGATGGCCTTGATAGAGAGGAGACGCTAATGATAAAAACATAGGTGTAGAGGGATGAGGTTCTTCTTCAATGATCTCCTCAATACTCAAGGGACCAGGTGGAACTTCTGTAGTGTCAAGACCAAAATATACAAATTGTGGTTAGGTCAAAGGAAGAGGAAGAGAAAGAGAAGGCCTTGAAGCAATAGGTTGAGTTAACTAAGGCTTCACAGATTGTATAACCTTGGGATGTAAGGTATATGAATCCTTAAATTCAAGTTCAATAACCTCAGGTAATAAAGTCCCAAGGTTTTTGGTTTCGACTACATGGGACTCACCAAGCAATGAATATGTAATCGCGATCTCGGTGTTTATAGGAAGAAAAGGTTCTGGTCGATTAACTTCAGATGTAGTACCAGAAGGGGATGCTTCCAAAGCACTAGTTTCAGTAGTCTACATTTTTTTGTAGTTTTGATGATGTTCAGGTGTTTCCTCCAGAGGTAAAGGAGGAAATATTTGCATCCTACATGAACAACAGGGTTGAGGGGGTTGTTTTTCCACGATGGTTTAGTAAATTTTAGAAATTAACAAAAAAAATAAATCAAAAAGTGGTAACTAGGCAAAACTGTTTACCAAGCAAATGTGAATTGCAATATACAACCTTATAAAGCAAAGGATTTATGTATGGGCACGCAATATCCCCGAATGTTGTGTTCATTGTATCACAATATATAAGGCGACTGACTTGGTTACCCATGGATGGATAATAACCTAGTGGGGACTTCCAAAATATAACCGAAGGTAAGTGGAAGCGTAGTACGATGAGAGTGTTCCCATATACATTTCATGCGTGGAGCGCCCTCTGATATACTCAAAGCTACATTGAGAATAATCCTATACACTTATGTACGTGGAACGGGATATCACCCCCAGAATACAATGTTGGAAAAAAATGATTGCTCTTATGCAAGTCGCAAGAACACGTCTCTAGCCTAGACCTCTAAATGTGTGCGTTAATATTTCAAATGTTCCTTAAGATTGATTCAATAAATTTTAAATTTTATCTTGAATTAGGTTTCAGTTGTCAAGGCTCAACATGAGTTCACTTGAATTTCCTAAAATGCAATCTAGCATGATAGTAATAACTCTTTACTTTCGATTAAAACTAACTATGAGAAGGAAGTGATTTGAAAGAGTGATGAAAAAAAAAGAGATGCAACAAACAGTAGTTCCTAATCAAATTTCTGAATGCAACAATTCCAATTTCCAATTTCACTCAAAACCCTAATGTAAATTGAAAGAATGCAAGATAATGAGAATTTTATTTTCTTTCCACTTAATTTTCAAATTTAATGAAAACTAACATGCAACAAGACTATTGATGCAAGAAATCACATATAATATCACTACAATATAAATTTCTTCAATTCAATCAACAATGAAGAAAAAAACCTAATTGATAAGAGAGAGAAAAGCCAAAGAAATTCTTACCAAAGGTTAATAAAATAAAATAAAAAACATCAAGATGGCTTTTCAGAGGTAATGAAAAACTTAGTGACATAAGGAAAACCTTCTAACTCAAGAAGAATGAGGATGAAGGTCAAAGAATGGAATTTTTTGCATCCTATGGGTATCAGTACAAGTGAATAACAAGCATAAGTGCACTATAAAACATGAAGATAGAAGGATCAAATGCGTTGAAGCAATCTACCTCTAGAAGAGGGAGTGCACTGGAATAATTTCAGTCAAAATAAGACACAAATAATGAAACAAAGATCAAATCAAAATTTTCCGAAGGTCAATCAATTTCTAAGTGAGTCAATTAAGGTAGCTTTAAGAAGTGAAAAGGGTGCCAGCATCAAGGAAACCACTAAGGGAAAAATAATTCCACAGTGGAGTTTCAAATTTGTTATGTGACATTTTCACTATTGTGGACAAAGGTGAATTCCCTAGATCTAGTGGTTAGATAAAAAAAAGGAAAAGACAAAAATAATAGAGTTTTCCTTAGAGAAATTAGAGAATGGGAAAGAATCCTACCTCAGATCTGTAGCAAACCTTCCTTTCCTCCTTGCTTGTAAGTTCCAATTCCAACTCCAAGCACTATAATTAGAACCTGCACATATGACTAAAACAAGCAAAGGATCCACAATATCCACATAGCATAGTCTAACATCTCTATTCAATGAATCAACAAGGCATTGAAATACATGAGTGTAAACATAAAATAATAAATATAGGAAAATAACATACTCATTGTATTAATAGATATAGGAGAGAGTTTATCTCCATAAATAGAATTTGATTTTGTAGATGTCTCCCCAAGTTGAATTGTCCTTCCTTGTCACAAAGCACACCTCAATACCAACCCTAATGCACAAAAGTGATGACTCCTTAGGTTCAAACTAACAACATGAGGGAATAATCAATCTCCAAAAGTGAACCCTAAGGCTATGGAAGGTAGTAAATATATAGGATGATGAGAGTAGTGTAGGATTTACCATCTTATGATTAAGATCCACTTATGATGGGGGAATGAGCTCAAGGGATAAGGGATAGGTCCATTAGGAAAGGATCAGATAGGAATTTGAAATCTCTATATGACTTAAAGAGTTAAAACCATCTTAGAAGTTTATGGAAGAGGAAGCTTCGAAAATATTTTTTATTTTTCTCAAATTTCTAGAATCAACACACTTGTAGAAAGGAGAAACTTGTGCTGGTCAGCGGTGGTGACTAGGCATGCAATATGAACTTAGCGCAGGTGCGAAAAATGGGCAAGTGTAGTGGCACTTAAAATATTGATTTTGAGAAGTCAAACCTAGAAACACATACTTTTTTTGAGAAGTGATGCTTAGGGCTTTGTGAAGGGATGGTGACAACATGTATATGGATGTAAAATGATCTAGTTTGCAGGCCTATTGACAAGATGTGACAAAATGGCCTGTAAAAACTAAAATAGCTAAAAGATACGTCTCATGCTCTTCAGCTAGAATATTGCACACGTGCAGAGATATCATTAGGAAAAGCCTTGTGCCTCCTTGAGAAAAAACTCCAAGACAAGTATGAGGTCAACCTAGTTAGCGAAGTATTGTAGCAGCTACAACCACCCTCCAAAATTTTTCCTATTCTTTGATTTTGGAGCCTTCCTTCCTATCCACAGGAGCTCATATTCCACTGTTGTCAAGTACTCATGATTTTACTAAGTTTTTTTTTTTCTTTTTTAGTTTTCCTTGTGTTTTCTCGATTTTTACATGTAGTTGATCTTTCTAAGTCATAAGCTAACCTCCTAACTTGGTCTTACAACAGTTCTAGGCCTGCCTCCAAAAACTACAAAATCCTTGAGGGCAAGTCGCTTTGATGATTGGAATTGCATAGTTTTGACCGGAAGTTTTCCTTTAGATCATAAACTGTGCAGTCATGAAAAGTATCCCAACCCTAAGCCTAGAAATTGCAATGCATCCCTTGAGCTCAGAAACTGTTCAATGCACTTAGCCAGAAAGTTTCCCAGTGCCCCAAAATTATGCAATCCCTCCTGACAATTTGCATGGCCAATCTTCTTAAAAAGAAGAAAAATAAACAATCTAAAAGAATCCTCAGAAAATAGGGATCTATTTTTAGTCTCACGAAGGAGGCACACTTGTTATTTTAAAAAACTCCCACCGAGTGTCGCTTTTTCCTTGGTTTTAGGCATGTGTGTCATAAATAATAAAGTTACCAATCAAACGAGAACTATTACCTCAAAAGGAGAAATCTAGCCAAAAAACATGAAAAAACAGGGTGAAAATGAAAATTGTTGATGCTCGAATAACATTTCTTTTTTTTTTTTTTTTTTCGGAGTAAATTTTCAACTTTTTTTCAAAATGGCAGTAATAACCAATTTTTTTTTTTGCAAAAGACACCTTGAAAACAAAAACTATTGATGTTGGAATAACGTCTTTTTTTTTTCATGCTAAATTTTCAACATTTTTTAATACTGAGTTAAAGATAAAATATCATGACTCTGAAAAACTTTAAATTTCCAACGTTTTCAATCATGAGATTAAAGATAAAATATCACATCTTTCAAAAACCTTAAAATTCCAATGATTTTAGGCGTGACATTAAATATAAAATATCACGTTTTTGAAGAACCTTAAATTCAAATAATTTTCAGTCATGGTGCTAAAGAAAAAATAGATATAACTATTTTCAACCATAGCATTAAAGATAAATACCATGACTTAGAAAAATATTTAAAACTTGAAAAAATTTCAGCCATGGAATGAAAACGAAAGATTATGACTACAAAAAGACCTTAAGTTTTCAAAATATTTCTAGCATTTCATTATTGAAAAAAATTATGACTAAAAAAACTTTAAAAATGAACACCTGAATGAAAGAGTTATTAAACCAAGAGTATTTTTTTTAAATGTTAAATGTATAGCGATTTTAAAATCTTAGCATAAAGCAACTTGATACATTGCAACAAAAATTTAAAAATCAACCATCAAATTGACACACAATGTAGGTGAACTCGACCCATTGTAATGAAAACTTAAAGACCAACCATGAAATTGACAAATTGTGGTGCACATTATATTAATTATAGTGAAAATTTTTTAAATCAACTATCAAATTGTACATAATGGGATTGGGTTGTTATTCGAGCATGAACATGGACAAAAAAATAAAAAAATACAAAAGAAAAATAGAAATTCAAACATTGAAAAAAACACAAAAGTAATAAAACATATATATATATATATATCTATATATATATATATATCTATATATATATATATATATTAAAACATGAAAAAAGAAAAATTAAATATAAAAAATATATAAAAAAGACAAAAAAAACTACAAAATTGCAAAAAAAAAGACAAAATTAACTTGTAAAAATTAAAAAATTATACAAAAAAAATTAATAATAATAATTAAAAAAATTAAAACAATGGAGAAAATATTAAAAAAAACATAATTGAATAATTTTTTCAACATAATTAAAATAAATAAATAATTAAAAATAAAAATTAAAACAATTTTAAAAAATTAAAAATTAAAATTAAAAAAGAAATAGATAAAAAAATAAAAAAAGTTTAATTAAAAAATTAATAAAACTAATAAAAAACTAAAACAAATTTAATTAAAATTATAAAAATTCCAAAAAAAATTCCCCCTCAGCTGGCCTAGATCGATGGTCGGAATTGACCTAACCCACTAGCTTGGTGTAGTGTCACCCTAGCTAGGCCCGAGGCCCCACGACCTTGGGTAGCCATGGTTGAGCACGACCTTAGGTAGCCAGGGTCGAGCATGACCCTGGCCGCCCAAGGTTGTGGAGCCTTGGGCCTAGATGGGGTGATACTACATTACGCCACCCTGAGCAGGCCCGCGGCTCCACCGGCCATGGTGGTCTAGGTCGATTCCAAGAATTGACCTAGGCCGCCCAGGGGGACTTTTTTTTTTGAAATTTTTGAAAATTTAATTTAATTGGTTTTAAATTTAATTTGTTCTAATTTTTTATTAATTTTTTTTTTTTAATTTTTAAATTTAATTTTTTGATCTTTGTTTTATATTTTATATATATTTTTTAAATTTTTAAATTTTATTTTAATTTTAATTTTTTAAAATTGTTTAAATTTTTTGAAGTTGTTGTCTTTTCTTATTTTTTTTTTTAACTTAAAAAAATGTTTTTAATGTTTTTCTTTTATTTTTTTAATCTTTTTTTGAAGTATGTCTTTTTTAATATATATATATATCTATATATATATATATATATATATATATATATATATATATTTTACAAGTTAATTTAGTTTATATATAATTTTTTTTATTTTATGTTTTTACTTGTTATTTTATGATATTTATTATTCTGCTTTTTGTTTTTTTTTTGTTTAAATTTTTTTTTGTTTAAATTTATTCGGGTAATTTTTTTGTTGCCTCAAAAAAAGAGTAATCAATAATTTTCTCGTTTGATCGGTAACTATATTAAACTTTAATTTTCTCAAATCTAGTTAAACGACGCTTCTAAAACTCATTTTCGTACTCAATCTTAAAGCTCTAGCATTCTTGAGGAGATCAAGTGTCAGACCAGGCAGTAACTCATCAAGGTAAAAATGATTCGTATATGTTATTCCATCAGGTAGGTCTTTATTATATACATGAGGGAGAGACTGTTCAGTTCATCTCTCGATGATTGTTCATATTACTTATTTATCTATTTACATATAATCACCCAATCACAAGGATTTAGTGTCAACATTCCGCCCCTTAATCTGAAGGGATGTTGGTGAGTCCAAGCATCATTCTGAATCATTCAAGCTTTTCTCTTCCAAGCACTTTGGTGAAGATGTCTGCAGTTTGCTCATTTGTGGAACAATGACAGAGATGGATTGTTTTGGCTTCAACATGATGTCAAATTAGATGATATTTAATATTGATGTGCTTCGTTCAATCATGGAACTTTGAGTTCTTGGCCAACTTTGTTGCAGAGGTATTGTCAATCATGAGTGGAGTTGATTGTGCTTGTTTTACCTACAAAGCTTCAAGAATTTTCCTGAGCCACACAATTTCTTTTGTTGCTTCAGTTGTTGCCACGTATTCTGCTTCTGTTGTGGAATCTACTGGAACTAATTGTTTGCGTGATATCCAGGAGACAGATGTTGATCCAAGACTCATAGCATATGCTGAATTAGATACCCCAGTTTCTTTGTCTCCATCGAAGTTTGAATCAGGGTATCCAATCAAGCTGAATTTGTCCACCTGTGTATACTTGATTCCAAAGTCTTGAGTTCCCTTTAAGTACCTTAGAACTCTTTTTACAGCAGACCAATGTCCCTCACAAGGCTTTTGCATAAACCTGGAGAGGATTCCAACAACAAACGAAATGTCTGGTCTGGTAGTAGTTAGGTAGTTGAGACTTCCTACAAGCTGTCTATACTTTGTTGCATCCTCAAATTCTTTTCCTTCAATAGACGTGAGCTTTAAGTTTTGTTCCATTGGAGTAGTAAAACGATTGCACTCTGTCATGCCAAACCTGTTCAACAGATCTCCAATATATTTCTTTTGAGAAAGAAATATGGACTTCGGATGTTGGGTTGCTTCAATGCCAAATAGTAATGAACCTAGCCCAAATCAGTAATTTCAAAACTTTTCCCCAATTCCTTCTTTATGGATGCAATGTAGCTTTCATTGTTCCCTATCATCAAAAGATCATCTACATATACCACAAGATATACAACTATTTTTCCAAATTTCTTGACAAATAAAGTTGCATCATCAAGATCATAATGTTTGAAATTGAGTTTCAAAAGATGCTCAGTTAGATTTTCATACCAGGCTCGCGGTGCTTGTTTGAGGCCATATAAGGACTTCACCAGTTTGCATACTTTATTTTCATGTCCTTTCATAGCAAATCCTTCAGGCTGGGACATAAAAACATTCTCCTTTAGATCTCCATTCAAGAAAGCAGTTTTTACATCTATTTGATGGAATTTCCAACCGTTCTGAGCTGCTAGTGCAAAGAATGTTCAGATGGTAGTCCATTTTGTTGTGGGGGCAAAAGTCTCCTCATAATTGACCCCTTCCTTCTGTGCAAAACCTTTTGCCACAAGCCTAGCTTTGTGCTTGTCAAGTGAGCCATCAGCTTTATACTTGTTCTTGTAGACCCACTTGCAGCCAATTGGTTTGGTTCCTAATGGAGGATCAACCAGCTTCCAGGTGTCGTTCTTTATTAGGGAATCATACTCCTTTTGCATTTCTTCTTTCCATTCATCATGAGAAGCAACTTCTTTGAAGGAAGTTGGTTCAAAATCTATAGGAAAGTTCAATTCACAATCATAAGAAACATCCATATCAACAGGTGAATTAGAGTCGTCCACATCACCTCCATTTTTCCGGTTTGAATTTGTAGTTCCTGTCTTTCCAACCTCATCAGGATGAACACTTTCAAGCGTCTTTGTCAGCCACTTTGGGGGACCTTTCTCAAATGGTCCAGGCTGCTCCATTGATTGAGTTGGGACTGAATCAAGATTGAGTCTCCCAATTCTATCAATTACATCACTTAAAGCATCATCTGTTGTTGGAGTTTCATGCGGGGGAGAGTGTTCTTCAGAAGAAAATTCCACATGTTGATCTAGTATAGGAATCCACCCTTCAAGGTGTGGAATCTGATTATCAAATTCTTGAAATGATTTTGTTTTTGCGAATCTATCCAAGCGATCAAGTTGCCGCTCAACAACATTGTCAATTTTGGATGATTCAAGAAAAATTACATCTCTAGATACAAGAAACTTTTTATTTACTTCATCATAGAGATGGTATGCTTTGGAGGTTTTTGAATACCCCAGAAAGATACACTTACGACTTCTAGCACCAAGTTTGTTTCTATGTACCTTTGGTATCAGGCATAACAGGTGGAACCAAAGACCCTCAGATGCTTTACCGAAGGAACATGTCCATACCACATTTCATATGGAGTCTTGTTTCTTATAGCATTAGATGGACATCTATTCTTTATATATGCAGCACATAGAACAGCATCAGCCCAAAACATTATCTTTACATTTTTGAAGAAGAGCATGGATTGTACCATATTTAAGATTGTCCTATTCATTCTTTCAGCTACACCATTCTGTTGGGGATTATAAGGCACAATTGTTTGATGTTTGATCCCATGTTGGCGAAGATAGTTTTCAAATTCATTTGATGTTTATTCTTTCCCATTATCAGTGCGAATAGACCCAATACGAGATTGTGCATCATTTTAAATCCATTTATGAAAATTCTTGAACGTTTGAAAAGCATCAGATTTGTTCTTCAATAAATAAACCCAACACATTCTGGTTTAGTCATCAATAAATGTCATGATATATTTATTTCCATTTGTAGAAGGAATAGGCATTGGACCACATAAATCTGAATGAATGAGTTCAAGTTTTATATGTGCTCTTGAATGTGAATCATGAAAAGACTATTTGCTATGCTTTCTTAGAATGCAAGTATCACATTGCTTAAGTTTCCTAGGAATTGTAGGCAAACCAACAACACCATTTTTCTTCAACAAGCGGAGACTGTCATAGTTCAAATGTCCAAATCTAGCATGCCATAATAAACTTGATGGAAGTGTACCTTCTTCATGATGAGAATTGTATGAGAAATGTTGTGCACGAGCAGAGGTTCCTTGCAGCTTGAGAAGCCTTTCTTCTTCTATTCCCCTCATGACAAGAGAGTGGTCAGATGCTTTTCTTACCTCAAGCTTGCCATCAAACATATGAATGGAGTGACCTTGCTAGCGGATGTGGAGCAAGGAAAACAAGTTTCTGTTGAGTTGTGGGAGATATAGAACATGATGCAGAAGAAAGTCTGGAAGACCAGGGAGTTTAAGCCTAATTGTCCCAAGCCTTGATGGCTTGATTTTTGATTGGTTTGCAAAGTATACTGCTCCATCAACATTGTCAGTGAAATATTCAAAGAAATATTTTCTACGAGTCATGTGGCAAGTTGCTCCTGAATCAAGCAACCAATCATATTTCCAAGAAGCAAGTGAATCATTAAATAAATCTTCATTTAATCCAATATTACATTGTGCCACAACATAGTGAGCAGATTCAAGTGCTTTACCTTTGTCTGTATCATCAGTTTTACCTTTCTGTTGATTTCTTTTCTTCTCAATTTTGTCCCATGGTAGCTTGCATGTAGAGGCATCATGTGATCCATTTCTTTTGCAACGAATGTAGTGAAAATCGACCTTTTCTCCTTGAGAATGTCGTCCCCCGCTGCCTCTGAAATATCTTCCTCTTCCTCTTTGACCACCTCTTCCTCTTGAAGAATCTTGAGTAGAATTCTTTTCTTTGTTAGCAAGGCAAACAGCCTCTTCAGAAGATTTAGGGGTTGTCTTCTTTCCAAAAGCTTTCTCTCTTTTAGAAAACTTTTTCACAAGAGAGTCAAAGGTGATATCTTTGAGACTTCCATTTGCTTGCAATGACTCAAGATAATTGGAGTAAGTAGGATAAAGTTCCTTGAGAAAAGTGATAAGAGGAATATCCAATTCAACCTTAGTGGATTTGATATCATGAATTATAGACTTTACTTCAGATGTAAGAGCAAGAGGATCATTATTTTGCAGTTCAAGAGTGAAGAGTTTAATCATGAGTTGAACAAATTCAAGTGCAAAATGTGAGTCATAGAGTTCTTTCAGCTTTCGTAAGGCTTAAAAGGCAGTTGAATATGACGAAATATGGCGACTCACCTCTTCATTTACAGATGCTGCAATTAATGCATAAGCTTTGCTGTTCTTGTTTTCCCAAATGACGAGCCCTTTGTTTGAGGTAGGCTGTACGGGTTCATTGTCTCCGTCTCCGACACACACTTCTTTCCACAACTCCTTGAAAATGAGGGTGTGTTTTATCATTCGGGACCATTCAGGATAGTTCTCCTTGCCAATGAGAACTATTCCCACCATGGATATGATTGAATGCATTTTGTAAAAAAAACTTCTGCTGATAGAAAAATACTTCTGCCAATATACAATAAAATTGTACTTTTGGTAGTAATTTTTTATTTATTTTTTTACATTTCAAAAGGGAATTCTCTCCATGTACTATCTTTGTCTTTAATGAAAATATAAAACATAGATCAGTTATGCATTCTCAAAATATTTCAAATCTCTTCCTCATCATTTTTCTGTGACGTTCTTGAATTGTTTTACATGAAAAAGCAACAAAGCTATCTGAATTTGGTATTCACCAATATAATCTCAACGTATATACTATAAAACTTCAATACAATTCCATATAGTGTTTCCCATTAGCAAGAAAATGGGTTCTAATCTAACGTTTGCATATACTTTGAAAGCTTTTGGAATTATGGATTTAAGAGATCTGTGGTTTGCATCTTTGGATCAGTTACCGGAGAATCCACAGTATGAACATTTTTATGCCAACGTTTCAAATCCCAAATGGGATCCATCATCAGGACTTAACAAACCTCACAATTCTTCATAACTTTATGTTGGAGACTGTAATTTCACTCTGCGATATCTTTGACAATCCGAGCAGAATCAATCATTTTGCTGGAAATCATAGATTACCTCACCCTTTGATTCAGTTCTAGGATACTTTTAATCAACAAGATCAGATTTGTAACTACCTTACTGGTTTTCTAAGTGCTGATTTGAACCTAGCACCAATCATCCACGTATGCGAGATCAATCTGGAGTAAATTCTAAGTGCTGACTTTGAAGATTATATCACATATTTTGAGAATACAATTGGTAATGCACATGCTTCAATCACATATCTCCATGTTGTTCTGTTGAAACCCTGATTTACAGATACGGGTGTAGTCAAAGCTGTCTCACTCGTTGGGTGGTGGAATGAGAGTATTTAGTGTGCAGTGAAGACAGGGAAGAAAAAACAGTAAAACAAAATGGGCACAACAGACGTGATGAACCCAGAGGTTTTAAAGGAGGAAGAACCCATTCTCATGGAGATCTCTCAGAGGTTTTTTTTCCAATAAAATATAATGAGGAGAGCAGAGGACTGTAGTCGGACATAAGATCCTGAAGATATGAGCAGAGATATGGAGCGAGCAGCATATGGAAAAATAATGCATAAGGAGTGAGCAGCGTATGGAAAAACAAGATGCAAAGGAATTCTTCGAGCATTGTAGTAGAGGAACGTTGCAGCAGAGGAATGTGGCAGCAGTGTTCAGGTCACTATGCAACGTTCAGTATGCTATGCAGTGCTTTGTATGCAGCAAACTATGAATGGACAACAGTTTTCAATGGAGAGACAGCGCTTTGAATGGATAGCTCTTTTGAATGGAGAGCAGAGGAGTAGAATAGGAAGTTACAAAGGGCATAAAAGCTAAAAAGTTGGAGCTGGCTCCGATACCATGTCAGACCAAGCAGTAACTCCTCAAGGAAAAAATGATTCGTATATGTTATTCCATCAGGTAGGTCTTCATTATATACATGAGGGAGAGACTGTTCAGTTCATCTCCCAATGACTGTTCATATTACTTATTTATCTATTTACATATATTCACCCAATCACAACGATTAGGTGTCAACATCAAGGAACCTTTGGTGCGGTCATCGTCGCTTTTCCATCTGAGTTTCACTTTTATCGCCTTTTGTCGCTTTTTGTCATTTTTCTTGTGTGAGTGTTGTTTCTCTTTGTGATTACTGAAATTTCAGCTTGTTTTACCTTGTAGAAGTTTTGTTTCAAGTTATTGGTTTCCTTTCACAAGTGTAGCATCATTTTTTTTTTGCACTGGTTGTCATTGTTACGACGACTCTCCTCACCAATTTTATTTTCTTCCCATTTATTCAGTTTTTGCACTTGATCTATCATGATTCATTCATACTTAGTCAAATCTACACCCAAACTCACACTACCTCTCAGATCTTCTCATTTTCCACACTTCCCTTGGGCAGATCTACACTTCCCTTATATGGTTTTCACTCTCACCAACTAGATACTGCACAATCCTAAGGCTCAAGCTGGGAGCTTGGCCTCTCGAACTGTGCAATACAGGCTTGCCTAATTCTACATTGCACAGTTCCAGGGCTCAAACTGCTTCCATGGCCATTAAGACTATGCAATGTGCAGTGTCTCCGAGACCACTGCCCAGGATGAACAATGCATTGCACAGGCTCAAGCAAGAAGCTTCATCCCTAGTTGCTAGGACTACACACCGTGTAGTTCCCATAGGCAGTAAGTCCCTCCTGTTATTAAAAATTATGCAATCCCTCTCATGAGATGCCTAGTTTGTTGCTTGATCATGCCTTGAAAGTATATTTGCTAAATACTAATGTTTTCTTTCTATGAGTGTCATTATTGTCCCACAGGTACCACAGTTGTTGAGCATTACTCTCCAGCAGTCAATGTTACCATGGCACCGAAGGGAACTACTTCAAAATAGACCACTGAAAATAGTATTGGGGAAGACGTTGAGAAATCACTAATTAAATTGCGAATATATGTGGACACTCAATTGTTTATAGAAGATGAGTCAGCACTAACATGGAAACAATTCCAACAATAGTAGCAGAAGGGAAAAATCCGATGCAAGATAAGGGGAAGAGAAGGGTTGCTGATAGAATATAAGGAGAAAAGATATGTAGAGTGAAAGTGAATCCAATCCTTATGAAAGCACCTTTAGCAGCAGAAGAAAAGAGGAAGTAGAGGATACATAGAGAAGAGCGGAGGAAGAGAGAAAAGCATAGCTTGCTGGATGCAATACTAAAATTGAAGCAAGCGGAACAAGAATTGAAGGAAAAACGGGAGCTAAGGAGGAAATGACAAGAAGAGAAGAAGAAGTAGGAAGAAGAAGAAATGCAATATCTCATAACAGGAGAAAAAGTTCCAATACAGGTTAAAGAGCAAGAACAAAAATAGCTAGTGACAGGGGAGGATGGTGAACAGATGCAAGATCGTGATATTTCTAAGGAGATTGAAGACTTAAATGAAGTTGTAGATATGGAGTTGGAATTGGAGCTGCAGAATGAGGATGTAGACCTGATGGAAAGTGCACCAAGTGAAGAAGGGGATGTTGTTCCTCTTGATGATGATCCGGTGATGGAACTGTACAATTTGTCTTATGATGAATTCCAGAAGAGAATTGTACAGGCACCGAGAAAGAATTTTTCGGATAATCATGCATCACTTGCATTCACTAGAGAGAGGGTGATAGTGGCAGACAACAACAAGAATCCAAATGCCATTGCCGAGTTAGCCTTTGCAGATGTAGCAAGGTCAAACACTCATTATTTGACAACCAAGGACAAGCAATTGGCACAAAAGGTACAGGCTGCCCAACTGGAGAAAGAACAACTCTGTGCAACGGCACATAACGCAATCTTTGCATAGGTTTACTTGGAGGAAATGAGAGAAGCAATAATTGGTGAAGTATTGATACTTGGAGAGACCATGGGATACCTCTATGAGGAGCTCATTACATACATAAGGTAGTTGTCCGCTTGAATGGCTTGTAGAACCAGAGCAATGACTTCATTAAAACTCTCGGGAATATAGACACTTCCATCGCATGCGTTCATGAATGGATGATGCGATGCAAAGGGGAACCACTTAACTTGGGGAGGAAAAATGAAACCACTTGAAGATCTAGAGAAAGCAAAGGTTAAAATGTCGATTTAGAAGAACAGGTAGCTCACTTCGCTCATTAGAAGTATTAAGGCCTCATATGTACGATTATACAACAGTTTGGATTTGATGCTTAAAACACATAGGATCCCACCAGTTGGCTCACTCACCAAAGCCAAATGTAGACACCAGTTCATGTATCATATCGAAGAGTACTTGGAGCATCTAAGAAATATTTCCACCAAGGAGGATTTGGAGATGAACAAAATTGCATCACTAGTCTTATCCATATTAGAACAATGTTGCTCTTGCTTGAGAAGGAGGTTGAAACTTGTTCCGAATCATTGTACCCGGACATAATGGAGGCATGATTCTGCTTCCATCCAGACACCATTACGTAGTTTGGGGATGTCATCAGACAGTACCGACCTTGGCACCAATATGTGACCGAGAAGCATCAAGTGGATGTTTCTAAGCTAGAGTTTTCCCAGACTCAAGCACCATAATGTCTTGTCTTGTTAGCCTCTCAAGTTGTCTCTACCCTATTTTGTCTTATATGGGTACAAGTGTAAATTGTAATATTATTTGTAATTATGTTGTAAGTGAAATTCCAAGTGTTAATATTGGAATTGAGCCATTTTGTAAAGAAGTTGAACTGTTGTGAGGGTAGTCGAAAGGTCACAAAGAGGAGTTGAAGACTCAACCCCTCTTGTTGTAAATAGAACATCATAACTCATGTAAACGGGTTTTTAGGATCCAAGCTTTTATCTAAGCTTAGGCTTATAAGGAGATTAGGAGTATTGTGAAGGGCCTTGGCTTCTCTGTGGCATAGAGCAAGTATACTTGTTTGGAGGAGTAGGTGTTCTGAACTTTAATGTTCCACTATTAGGGCTAGTGGTCTATCAATGGTGTATGCATGATTGGAACTTTCACTTATAGTAATAAAATTAGATCCATCATGATTTCATGCATATGTTGTAAATATAGTAGGACCATTCTTGTTGTATTTGCAATGTATGTTATTTAAATTAGGCTTATGCTTATGAACTATTTCATTTTCATTTGTATGAATCTAGGTTATTGCCTGTTATTGTATTAATTCATCACTTGAACTTGTGGACTATTCCACATCTTATCTTGTGATGTCATTACTCTCATGTGTTCCTTTCAAGCTACATACTATTACAGGATTCCAAGGGGTGCACTTCCTTTTCCCTTCGTGTATTGGAACATTCATGCATTGAACTTGGCTTTCTGCAAGGTCATAAACTTTCTCTCACCCAAAGTTAGCATACTTCACTCTGTGTGTTTTCGTAGTCAAGCCATAAAATTATCACCCACTATTGGGACTCCTACTTCAAATGGTGTGAGGTCTAGTTGGGACTTCATATTGGGGAGACCCCATTAATGTTGGCGGGTCTATCATTGTCAACATTTCTGGCACTGGAAAGAGGGAAAATAAAAAACTAAGCCCTTGAAGTATATTTTGAATTTTTGCACTCATCTAATAACTTCTTCAAAAATCATAATCCTGACATGTTTTTCTGAAAACAAGAGTCTGCAAGTGCCAGCGAGTATCAACAATGTAAACTTTGAAACATGAACTATAAACTCAAAACGAGAACTCTGCCCAAAAAACCCCGAAAAAACATGAAAAGCAGTGCTAAAAATGAAAAGTGTGTATACTAGAATGATGGTTTTTTTTGGGTCAATTTTGAACATGTTTTAAAAATGGCAGTGAGAACGATTTTTTTGTGCAAAAATTGTGCAAAAAACAACCTGAAAATGAAAATTGCTAATAATGAAACGATGGATTTTTTTTTTAGGGTCAATTTCCAACATTTTAAAAAAATGCCAGTAAAACTGAATTTTTATGTGCAAAAATTGTGCAAAAAACACCCTCAAAACGAAAAGTGTTGATGTTGGAATAACACTTTTTTTTGGGGGGGGTAAATTTTCAACATTTGAAGTAATGGTGTAAAAGGTTTTGTTATGACTCCGAAAAACATTAAAATTTCAAAAAAATAATAAAAGCTTAAAATTAAAAATAAAAACAATGAAAAAAACACAAAAAAAAGTTAAAAAAATACCAAAACGTAAATAAAAATATATGTTAAAAACAAAACATAAAATAATAAAAAAAAGAATCAATCATAAAAATGTGAAAAAAAAACAAAATTAACCTATAAAATATAAGAATTAAAAAATTAAAGAAATAAATAATAAGAGAAACATATTTTCAAAAAAATAACATTCTTTTTCACTATGGTAAACCATAAAAAAATTTGGAATAAATAAATAAATAAATAAATAAATAAAAATAAAAATACTATAAAATTAAATAAAAATGGGAAATTTTGAAAAAGCATTAAGAAAAACTAAAAAAAGTAAATAAAATTAAAAACAAACTAGATTAAAAAAAATAGAAAAATAACAAAAAAAAGAAAAAAAAAATTGAAAAACTACAAAAATTAAGATTAAAAACATTTTCAAAAAACCCTAAAAAACAAAAATATGCTGAAATTAAAAATAAAATAAAAACCCAAAAAATAATTAAATTTAAAAAATAATATATATTTTCAAAAAAAAAAAAACACAATATTTTTTGATTTTAGAAAGAAAAAAAACATTTCAAATTTTATATTAAAAATGTTTCAAATTTAAAATTTAAAATTTGGATTTGACAATGATTTAAAATTTGGATTTTGAAAAAAATAAAAACAAAAAAACAGTAAAATTAAAAAAAGCTAAATATATTTTTGACATTTTTTAAAATAACATTTAAAATATTTAATATATATATATATATATATATATATATATATATATATATATATTTTACAAATATAAAAAAAAAAGAAAAAAGAAAAAGAAGAAAAAAGAAAAAAAAAAAGAGAAAAAAAACATTTATAATATATCTATATATATATATATATATATATAGTAAACATATTTAACAAAATTTATTTTTTATTTAAAAAAACAATTTTATCAGCCACCGCCCCCACGAGCGGCCAGGCGGTGGCTATTTGATTCCGAAAATCGAATAGCCACTTCCCAGCCACCCCCGCGGGCGGTTGGGCGGTGGCTATCTGATTCTCGGAATCGGATAGCCACGGGTGGCTGAGTGGTGGTTATCTGATTCTCAGAATCGGATAGCCACCGCTTAGCTGCCCCCACGGTGGCTATCCGATTATGAGAATTGGATATCCACCTCAAGGGTGGTCACGGGGTGGTTATCTGATTCTGAGAATCGGATAGCCACCGCTTGACCGCCAGTGGGGTTGGTTATCTGATTCTCGGAATCGAATAGCCATTATCCGACCGCCCATGGGGGTGCCTATCCAATTCTCGGAATCGAATAGCTATTTCCCGGACGCCCATGGGGGTGGCTATCTAATTCTCAGAATCAAATAGCCATAGCCCGGTTGCCCATGGGGGTGGCTATCTGATTCTCGAAATCAGATAGGCACCCCCCAGCCACCTGTTGGGGTGGACGGGCAGTGGCTATATGATTCTTAGGATCAGATGGCCACCGCTCGGCCGCCTGTGGGGGTAGCTGGGCGGTGGGGCGGTGGTTATCCAATTCCAAGAATCAGATAGCCATCGCCTGATCACCCATGGAGATGGCTATAGCCACCGCCCGGCCGCCCGTGGGGGCGTGGCCCTAGGTGGCAAAGCTGCGTGCAGATATATTTTTAAAAGTTTTAATCATAAATATATGTTTTTTAAAGTTTTAAATGTTTTTTATTTTTAAAAAATTGAAAATATATGTTTTTTTTTTTAAATCATATATATATATATATATTTAAAATTTAAAATGTTTTTAGTTTTTTTTTTTTTTTTTAATATAAATATATATTTTTTAATTTTTAATTTTTTTTTTTTAATTTGAGTATGTTTTGTTTTTTAGGTTTTTTTTTTTTTAATCTTTATTTTAATAGTTTTTTAGATTTTTATTGACCTTTTTTTCTTTTTTTAATCTAGTTTGTTTTTTATTTTTTGTATTTTTTGTTAATGCTTTTTAAAAATTTTCTATTTTTAGTCACTTAATTCAATAGTTTTTTTAATTTTTTTTGTTTTTCTTGGCAACTTTTTTTATGGTTTACACACACATATATTATATTATATATAAAAGGTCGTCGGAGGCGGCTGGTTGGTAAAGCCGAATTGGTAAAGACGGTCAGGTCTTGTGCTTAAACTTGAGCGAGGACATTGACTAGTCGCGGGTGTTACTCGTTTCTTGGGCCAAGCCCGCTCACCTTAAGCATTAGGAGCAAGCTCTGCAACCAAAAACCTAATGGCGGCAAGGTGGTAAAATCGATGGGGAGGAACAAAGAAAAGGCCAGGGTGCAGACCACTGAGAGACACAGTCATGACAGAAGACGTTAGGAGGGGAGAGATCCCCTCCTATCGGGATACCTTGACAAGAGACGGTCAGAACAATTAGTCGAAAAAGGAGAAACAGAACACTGGTCCGGTTGTGGGAGCGACTTGACAGGCGGGCAGAAGGGGAAGATGCCTGCCATGTGTAGAGGAGAAACCCAGGTTTGTGATTCCATCGAATAAACTGGAAAGGTACAGAAGCTACATGAAATATCATGCCCTTATATGCAAGTTTGTCGGTGTTTAGCCATCTGAACAAGACCTTACCAAGTGGATTCAGCAAAAATGGCAGCCCCAAGGACACATTGAACTCAAGCTGGGAGCGAAGGGCTTTTTTATGGTAATTTTCTCAAACCTGCAAGATAAGGAAAAAGTGCTTGAAAATGGCCCTTATTTCTATTATAATGCTGGTATTTTTATGAGATATTGGGAGGAATGCTATAACCCCGATAAGAAAATTTCTAGCAGTGCCAGTCTGGGTTCGTTTATTTGGGTTACCTATTGACTCTTTGGACCCAAAAATATTGGAGGGGATAGGAAACTCAATAGGAAGTTTTGTGAAAATAGCAGAAACCACGAAGAAAGGAAGGTATACTTCGTACGCTAGGATATGCATCTATATGAACTTAGCAAACCTCATCCCAGATTCTGTGGAAGTAGAGTATCATGAAGAATTCTGGCAGCAAAACTTAGACTATGAGCATATAACATTTAGGTGTCGTAGATGCCATGAACATGGCCATCTAGTTAAGGATTTCCCGATTACAATGGAAGAAGAAGAAAGGAGAAGTAACCTACAAAAGAGAGGGCCAGTTGACCAACAAGGATTCCAAGAGGTGAAAAATAAATGGAAAATAAACAAAAAAATCTCTAAGGAAGACAAGAAGGAAAAACAAACAACTCCAGGGAAATCAAACAGCTTTGAAATATTACAGGAAGAGGGAGAAGAGGAGGACCAAACCATGGAAAATCGAGAAGATAAGGAGTCAGACAATAGCACTAGCAGTGAAAGAACCCACACAAAAAGGAAAGCCCCTAGTGAGGCCATGGACAAAGGCAAGGAACAGGAAGAACTAGCAGAACATATGGAGATAGATATGGAGACAATCAAGGAAGATCTAAGTCAAGAAGAAGAAGTCTTAAGAAAATTATTAAATGAATGGAGGAATTTGAAGGAGGGGTTTATCCGAGAAGACTAGAAGAGGTTGTATGTGGAAACCTTTCAGCAGTATAAGGCTAAACAGGAAAAAGGTAAAGCAGCACCCGAAGAATTCCAAGAGAGCCAGAGGGAAAGTAGAACAGATCAGCAAGGACAAGGCAAGGGGGGAAAAAAGAGGAAGGAAAAATATTAAAGACTCCATCCAACTAATGGGAGAAATGCTGGTGAACAGAGGGAGGGTGGTTCTGCTGTCAGCGATGTTTCAAAACCTATCTCAAACTCATCAATGATTTTGACATCATGGAATATTAGAGGCCTAAAAAGCAAAGGGAAACAAAGACATTTAGCAGCAAGATTGAGGAAGGACAAACCACAAATAATGCTTATTCAGGAAACTAAAATTTCAGGTCAGAAGATGGAGGAATTTCTGAATAAAATAAAACCAAGATATGAGCAAGTAACCATAGATGCCAAAGGAAGTGCAGGAGGGACAGCAGTCATTTGGAATCCAGCAGAAGTCCTATCAGACTAGTGGATAGGAATGCCAAGAATCCTGACTGGAAGATTCAGACTCATTGGGCAAAGTGAATGGGTGGCTGTGTCAGCAGTCTAGGGGCCTCATACCCAGGCAGATAAAGGCCCATTCCTTAGCCATTTAGAAAAACTTAAAAATATGCACTAGGAGCAAAGGTGGATTATTGTAGGAGACTTCAACATGATAACCTCTAGAGAAGAGAAGAAAGGCAGAATCAACAGAGAAGACCCGGAGATGGAAAGATTCAGAGATGTCCAAACATAATTAAGGCTGGTAGATATACCTGCTATAAATGGGAAATTCACCTAGAACAATAGAAGAGGCGGGAACAAACAAATTGCGTCAAGACTATATAGATTTCTAATATATGAGCACATAATAGGTATGGAAATTTTCTACAAAGCCTCCATCCTACCCTCTATAGGGTTTGATCATTGGCCAATCAAACTGGAAATAGCTATGAACAATTAGAATAAAAAGAGACCTTTTCATTTTGAGTCCTTTTGGCTTAGAGCTCCAGATTTCTTAGACAAAGTAAGAAACTGGTGGCAGGAAAGCAAGAGGGGAACAAAAGGCCGGAACAAAATGCACACGTTCTAGCTCAGACTTAAGGAAATAAAGGGAAAAATTAAGAAATGGAATAGGGAAGAATTTGGCAACATCCAGTAGGAGAAAGGAAAACTACAGACTAGATTGGAAGGAATACAACAACAAATTATTAAGGACGGTAGAAGCGAGGAGTTGGATGAGGAGGAAGGCAGGGTAATCAACCAACTGGAGGAAAGACGCAAGTAGGAATAAATTATGTGGACACAGAAATCTCGTGTCCAATGGTTAAATGAAGGGGAAAAGAATTCTAAATTCTTCCACAAATAGATGTTGAATCACCGACATCACAATAGAGTTTTTTCATTGAAACATAGTCAAGGAAATAGAGTGCTGCAACAGAAAGACATGGAACAGCTCCTGGTGGACTATTTCAAAGGCATCCTAACAGAACCAAACATTAACAGGACAGAGGAAATAGACAAGGTCTGCCAACATATCCCTAAGAAAGTTACGAGAGAACAAAATATGGCTCTGCTCAGGGTAATCACTAAGGAAGAAGTAGAGGAAGTGGTTAACAAAATGACGAAGAATAAGGCCCCGGGTCCCAACGGCTTTACCACTGAGTTTTACCAAGCAGCTTGGAGTTTTATAGGTAATGACCTGGTGGACTTAGTGGAGGAATCAAGGTGTACAAAAACGCATGCATCAAGGACTGAATGTTACATTCTTGGCTTTGATCCCAACGAATGGAAATTCGGACGAATCGCAGGGATTCAGACCAATATCCCTCTGTAATGTAGTGTACAAAATCTTAGCAACAATTATGGTGAATAGACTCAAGACTATTCTATTGGACCTTATAGCGCAGGAACAAACCAGTTTTGTCAAAGGGCAACAGATAACAGACGGAATTATAGTGGCCCAGGAAGTGATTCACTCCCTAAAAAACTCTCGAAACCCAGGTATGCTAATCAAATTAGACTTGGCTAAGGCGTATGATCGCCTTAGTTGGGGGTACCTGGAAGGCATCCTCGAAGCCCATGGATTTGATCCAAGATGTGTGAAATAGATTCTGTCTATGGTGAACATTACGGTGATGTAAGTCATGTTGAATGGAACCCCCACCAAAGCCTTCAACCCCTTGCGAGGGCTAAGGTAGGGAGATCCCCTGTCTCCGTTTCTCTTCATCTTGGTAGTGGAATGATTGGGTAGAATGGTAAAAGCACAAGTAGCCAGGGATCAACTAAAGGGGCTAAGAATTTGTGGGAATGATCTCCCTGTAACTCACCAACAATTCGTAGACGATGTAATGTTATATGGCCAGGCCACGCTTAAGGAGGCCGAAACGATTGCCAAAACCTTATCTGAATTCAACCAAGCTTCCGGGACTGAGATCAATAAAGAGAAATCTGAAGTATTTTTCTTTAACACATAGCTAGCGGCCCAAATATTTTTGGCGCGCACAATGGGATTTAGAATTGGAACCTTCCCAACAAAATACCTCGGTATTATGCTCGATGAGCATCAATATAGGGCCACTAACCGGGAACCTCTAATTAATAAAATCAGGAAAAAGATGGACAATTGGAACTTTCTCTCACTGAATGCCCCCAGTCGACTAATTCTCTTCAAAGCTATTCTGCAGGCTATTCTAATCTATCATATTTCATGCCAAAAGTCGGCAGCTTTGTTTAAGAAATTTCTTTGGCAGGGAACCAGCAAAACCAGAAAATGGGCCTTAATTTCTTGGGGGTGGCTCAACAAGCTTTCCAAAGATGGAGGCTTAGGATTGAGGGACCCCTACATTCTAAACCAAGTGATGGGGGGGAAGCTTTGGTGGAGATGGACACAAGGTGGCCAATATTTATGGAAGGCAATCTGGGAAAGGAAATATGAGGCAGCGGAGGAACCCGAAGACAAAATGAGAAGCCAGAAAGAGGCCAAAGGCTCCACAATTTGGAACCTGGTGAGGGGTAATAAAGAACTGATTAGAGAATATATATTTTGGGAGATAAGAGCAGGAGATAAAGCTAGGTTTTGGGAGGAATCCTGGTAGCAACGAGAAAGGCTCATCCATAAGGAAAACCTTCAAGTCATCCAAGATTTCACTTCGCAGGTAGAGGGGAATGTTGTAGGCAAATTTTGGAAACCAGGTGTAGGGGATTATTGGCATAATTAGAAACAGAAGGAGGATTGGGTAGCGGCCCCTGACTCAGACAGATGGCAAGATTACTACAATGAAATGACATCCCGAAAAGTGGCGAGGAAAATAGGACAAGACATCCTAAGATGGGGCACCCGAATTCAAGGTACTTTTTCTATAGCAAAAGGGTATTACTTAAAAGCTGAACATAATCGACAGGCAGAGATGAAGAAATGGAAAAAATTATGGAAAATCAAGCATTGGCCAAAAGTTTCTTTCTTTGTCTGGATTATGTTACATGGCAGGGTGCTTACCTGGGATCGACTACAGAGGAAGGGGTGGCAAGGACCATCACGCTGCGCGCTCTGCAATTCACAGGAGGAGTCAATGGAACACTTGATGAATAGATGCATGGTCAGCAACACCCTGTGGGAAAGCCATTACAAGATGTTTGAGCATCATCACAGAAATTATCAAAATATCATCAATACCATGGAAAACTGGTCGAGGAAACCTTACCAAAATCCGGTGGTAAATCGCGCTTGGATGCTTTCCGCTGGGTTCTTGATCTGGAACATCTGGAAGGCACGAAATAGTGTGATCTTCAAAGCAGAAAACTGCACTCCAGTAGACATCTGGGAAAAAACCATCAGGAACACAAGAGAAACAATTCTAACGGAACGATGGAAGGAAGAGGATTGAAAGGCGTCACAAACAGAGGTGAAAATCCTGAAGAGGCTAGAAGTAACCCAGAGTATGTTATGCGGTGGGGACCAAAGAAAAGACCAAGTCAGAGAGGTGGCAGAAATTAAACAGTACATGCATCCACCACAGGGATTTACAAAACTAGATTTCGATGGTGCGGCTAAACACAACCTGGGAGAAGTGGGTATCAGGGGAGTCTTCAGGAATGACAGCGGAAAAACCTTGAGAATCTTTGCGATGGACTGCGGGGAGGCAACTAATAATGAAGCGGAACTGCACGCATTGAAGAGAGGCTTTGAAATTGCGATACAGGTAAATATTAAGAGTCTCCAAATTGAGGGTGACTCAAAATTGGTGGTGGATATGGTAAGGCCTTTGCAACAGCAAAACCAGTGGAAAAAATTAGTAAGAGTTGGCGAACGACGTGGCTCATCGGAGAAATAGGGAAGATAATTACCAAAATAGATTATTTGATCCCCACCTATGTAAGGCGCTCAGGAAATCAACTAGCAGACTGGTTAGCAAACTAGGGTAGGCGGAACAGGGGAAAGTTGATAGACAGTGAAGGAATGGAGCTGCTGCTCCCAGAGGAGCGCGACCGATTACAGAAACTTCTCAATGACGATAAGGGTGGTCATGGAAATTTCGAGGTGAATGGCCAGGAAAAGATAGTACGTGGCAAATGTGGGGAAAGATTATAGCGGGTGGGGATGGACAACATAATCGTGAGAAAGGATAGGAGCGGTATAAGTGATGGAGCAAGGCAGCTGACGGGGTAGGGAAGGATAGGGTCACTTGACGGGGAAGAAGAGAGAATCGAGACGTCATTAAAGAAAGAATTGGAGGGAGTGTGGGAAGTCGGGATAAGTGGCAACGTTAGAATGGCAAGTGGCATCAGTGATACAGAAAGGGTACGGCAGGAGCAGTCAGGAGAATGTAGTAGTTATGAAGAATAAAGGAGGATAGACAGGTATCGGCAAATCCCGAGGAAGGGACACCGGGATGAGAGCAGGGGAGTTAAATGGACAAGTGGAGGTCAGGATAGAAGGACAAAGGGGAGTTTACAAACAAAGGCCTGAGGTGGTAGTAGGAGTGCTCATGCAGCATAGCATGAAGCAAGAAGGAACGACGAAAGGTGGCAGCAAGGCGCAACGACTGGCCCACAACTGCGGTCTGGTGAGGAAAGGTGGTATGTACATTCACTTTCCTTTCTTGCAGCCCTTGTGCTAGCTAGAGGTAGAAACTTTTGTTCTTTCTTAGATATGTCCAGAAAAAGGAAGTTGATAGCCAGTAGTAGGAAAGGAGGAGGCCATCCCGATGACGAGAAGAAAAATATTTACCCCATCAGAGAAGAAGATGTCTCTGGCGGAGAGAATTATGGACCTCGGAGGAGGGTAAAACCCAAGTCCAGAAATAACTGGTGGGTGGGGAGGGTTGCCATGTCGGGCCAAGAAGGGTTCCCTGCTGGTCATAGGAACCATACCCATGTCTGTTATCCTGGAAAATTTCGAAAGGCTAAGAACATAAATCCACTGGTTAACTGGTGGGAAAGCAGTTCAACCCATCAATCGGGGAGACGAGGGATGATGGCATCATATTCAGATAGACACCAAGTAGATCAACGAGGGAGTCCTAGGGAAGTAGAGAGAGGGGTGAGGGTTACGGGCTGAATAGCAGGAAAGGTCATGGTGTGGCCTGGGTTCAAGCGACAAAAGAACCAGTGGGAACTTCATGCTAAGATTGCGGGGGTAAGTGAGTGGGTTTAAGCAGAATTCTGAATTAGAGGTACTGACTTGTGGTCTATTGTCTTGATAGGTAGGTAAGGCACTATCAAAAAAGGGTTTAGGATCACAGCAAGATGGCTCCAAAGAAAGCGAAACAAGTTCGACCCCGGAAAGAAGGCTCGAGCAGCAACCTGAAGCGGAGAGGAAGGCAGCCAGAATAAAAAAAAAAAGAATGTACATGATAAATGCGTATATGGCTAGGAATTCCTCGGAAATATGAGAACAAATAAATGGGTGGGAACGAGAGCTGAGGTCCATTAGCGCGAATAAGGAGATTCCCCGAGGGGAATGGGAGGATTTGGTTCCAGACCTAGGAAATACCAGGAGCCGAAACTCTCTATTTAATAAGTCGATCCAACATTATTGGATTATGAAACACGTGGTAGCTCGTGCTATGGAAATGAACCAAGTAGTCCGAGAAGAAGAGGAGGAGGAAAGAAAGCAGAGAGAGGAGCAGCTAAGGAGCCAGACTATGGAAGAAATAGAAAATCTAAAGGCCATACTCTTGAAAGAAATTGCGGCCGTCCAAATCCAGGCAGCAAGAAATCACCTGATGCTGGGAAAAATGGAACAAATGATTTAGGAAATGAAATGGGTTCTGGAGCAGAGGAATGTGAATCCAGGGTCAAGCGCCACAGCACCCACTCCGGTTAATTCATCAGACGAGGAATGACGAAGCTGGGTCCTTGGATAGTTTTGTTTGTTTAAAATGTTTCTAGAAAAGAACTATGTCTGGTTGTTCTGTTATGGTCTAGTAGATAGATTAGTTAGTATTATTTGAAAGCATAGATACAGAAATGTTAAGGAGAAAAACATTTTCAAATTTTGGTCTGGATATAATGTTGATAAGTGGTGGTCTGGTTTCCTGCGGGCAGGCTAGCCACATGAACCTAAGTTTGCTGTAAGATTTTGTTATCGTAATATAGAAAGAAGGAATGCCTAAGTTTACAAATATATATATATATATATATATATCTTATGTTTTTTTTTTGTCTTTTTCTTTTTTATATATTTTTATATTTGTTTTTTTTTTAATAAAAAATTTGACATAAAAAATCTAAAGTGTCAAAATTTGTTAAATTTAGAAAATAATTATTTACATTTCATACATTAGAAAATTTAAAGTCAAAAAATAGGTCTTTTAAAAAAAGGGCTTGATGCAGAATCACCATTTTTTTAAATTAGCATGCATATTACTAACATTCTAAAACGTAATGTACATAAAAAAAATTAAAGTGCCAAAAACTATACTGTAAAAAAAAAAATGTGTGTTTTGCATCCCCCCTTTTCAAAATCGTGTCACGCTTTTGCTATCTCTACGAAACGGGTAACAATATCAGTTCCTGTTTCAAAGTTTACATTGTTTATCATAGATGACTTTTCAACTCTAAAATTCGATGGCAAGAGTGAAACAACCTTATTTAAGAATACTGCTCGTTTTCTTGAATTATGCACATAACATAACATCCACTGTGAGGATAGGTTTTTCATTCTCATGTTCAAAGAGCGCCTAAGGGAATGATATCACACATTTCTTGATGCCTCCAAACACTCTTTCAAAAATATTGTCACAAAACTATTTCGCATTTTTGATATGTATGATAGTAAACGCCAATGGACAAAAATTCTACAATTGTGAAAATCACTTAATGAATCACTACATCATTTTCACAATCGTTTCATGCATCTTTGTTTTTAACTTCCTAAATATGAAGTTGATTGGTCTGTCTTGTCAGGGAGATTTAAATATCTTGTTCACATTTCAGAAAATCTTCATGATCTTGAATCCTTCAAACCGCTCCCAACATCCCTTGGTGTTAGAGCTTCTAAATTTGCGACGAACAAGGATGTTGTTCCAAGTGTCTCCCTGTCCCCTTTTCATCAAACAACTCTGGCTACGCATGTTGAGGTGGGAGATATTGAGAATTCATTTCTTGATCTATCAACATCTTCTCCCACCCCACCTACTCAAAATTTCAGCACAATTTTGGACTCTGAATTTGATGGTTACAATGAAGCATTATCTCCTCGTCCTCCATCCTTTAGTCCCTCTGATGCTCCAAATTGCATGTTTTTGTGTTCACCTATTTGAAATATCTCCTGTGATGTTCATGAGGATCATGTATTAGAAGGAGTTTTTGTTGAGAATCTAGCCCTCAACATCATTCACAATGATTATGTGAGGGAGTCCATAGCTACCCAAGAATCTGCAATGAAGGATGATTGTCTTTATTCCGCAACTCTCCTTCATCATCCAGAAATTTTCAATAAACTTGCCTATCGATAAAATGGAGTCCCTTCAGAAATTACTTATTGCAACTAGAACAACTCTAAAGCAATTTACGGAATCTCTATTTGTGATCCATCGACCCAGTTCTGATAAAAAAGACTTTATGGACTCAAATTATACAAAATGTTTCATGCTTCATAATTTTAATCATTTTAATAGTGAATGGGGCTTATCGTTCTCTAATCAAAGTTATCCGGAAAAGACTCAAAAAAAGATAAATGGGTTGGTTGGACCCTGCTGTCCCACCTCAAGTGTTTGCTGCTTCAACACCCCTATCTGCTTTTTATGCTACTGTTTTTCATGATTTCCACTCCGTACTTTGAGTGATAACCCGTAAATAAAGTGAGTAAAGTGGTTCAACCCGCTGAGGTAAGGTCCTCATCCTTAAGTTCCAGTTTCCCTAAGCTCCAGCGAATAAGAATCAGGTATTGCCTTAGTAAGCTATCTGTAAGGTATTAGCCATAAGGTTCCCGTAGTCGCAGTAGTCCCACAACCATAGAGATAAAAATAAAGTAATAGTTCCATAACGTTATAGGTGAAGCTACTTGAAGAGTTAGGGCCCCCTTATTCAAGGTCCTGATAAACCCTCTCATTTTGAATTGAGGGGAAGAAATTGAAATGGAAGAAAAGCATAATGACATATGCCCCTAGGAACCTTTATACATAACAGATACGTCCGGATTCGAACCGAACCACACAACATCCATACTAACAGCTGCTTTTTACCGGCCTCAGCCTATACCAATGCTGCTTCCTATCTGCACGACCTATACCAATGCGGTAACAGACTTCGAGCTTGGGATCTTTTATTTCACTCGCCTACCCCTTCCATTAAAGGAAAGAGAGATAGATCTTTCCTTACAGATCTAATAACAAGGCGGGTGAATCAATCAATTTAGATCTATTATTTGATATATTTAAGAGTCAGTGGTTGGTTACGTGACAGTTGCCTGCTCCCGGATCACCGCACTGTTAGGGTGTATTGTTTCTCTAGTGTGTAGATCGGGAAAGAAAGTAAGTCATAAGGCAAGTGGATGCAATCACCCAACCCACCGTTAGAGTGCGTGCGTGTAGATCAGGATAGAAAGAGAGTCATAAGGCTAGAAAGTGGGATCACCCGCTCGCTGCCCTTGCCAAGCCACATGGAACAAATTACAAGAGGTCCACAAAAAGATTATTGCCAACTGACCAAAGTGGGAAGCAAAATTTTTATGATAAAGGCGTTCGTCAGTGATATCATCATGACTCTCAAAGTCATGTGCGGTCACAATACCAAACAGCTCTCCCGTACTTTTTTGAATTGGGGAGAAATATGCCCCTCCCCCTTATTTGGTAGGGGGTGTCCCACTTCAAAGTGCAATGTTGGACCAAATTCATCCTTGTCAAATGATCCTGGCACTGGCTGGTGCAGTTGGTCATGCGGGGACAAAGGGCCCTATCCCGCGCTTGCTTACTCAGACTTACTTGGGATTTCTAGGATGAATTAGCGGATTGATGGCTGGTTTGACCCAGGAACTCACGGGTAAGATAGCTTTAGAAGGGGTCGTAATTGTCCTTGGGACCTGGTCATTTCAATGAGTTGTTTTATTTACATAAACAATGGTAGCGTCATTTCTCAAGCCCTCAGATCCAATGCCAACAACGTTGGGTCGAACTAAATAGAGTCAATTTTGTATCTAAGAGATTGGGCTGGTTGCTGCCTTTTCGCCTCAACCGCTTCCACTGGATCAGGGGAAGAAGACTCTAAACAGGGAACCTACAAGAAGTGGAGCACAAGAAGAGGCCCCCTAGCCACTTCCAGCAAAGAGAAAATCATAGGATACAACAACACCATTCGATAATATGGACACCACGACTAGAGGAGACGGATAGGATCCAAATAAGCATCACCCAGAAAAGGAAACAAGAGATGAATCCACTCAAAAGCCGCTACTGGAGGAAACACAAGACGAAGAGATGCAAGAGGCAGTGATAGAGCAATAAAGACATTCAGAGTCAATTGTGTTGCTTACATTGACGATACTAGAAGGTCCAACTATAGGAGTAGGTATTCCATTGGACTAGTAGATAGCCATGCAGTCAATTGAAAGGTTGGCACAGGATAGGCAATACCGATATGAACTAATGCGAGCCTATCAACAAAACTTCAACATCGTGCAATACATCACTGCCAATGTACAGGAGCAGATCCAGAATGCTATGATCTAGTTGTGTGAAAGCATGGAGTAGGAGGCTCAAAGTCACCCAAGCCCAAGCGCAATTTGAGAACAGCCCTTGGCTTGTATGGATCTTGGAGCACCACTTTTTGTAGAGTGCTCCCCTTCTTCCATCTAGCCTGCCAGCCCACTAAAAAGGCTAGCCAGCCAGTTGGTTCTTATCCCACCCAGCCCAGGTAGTCACATTCCATCCATTGTTCCTACGTGTTAAGCTTTTCTCGTCATTCCATTCCAGTGAGGTGGGACTATGGTCTTGAGGTTAGCCGCAGGCAGGAAGGAATAAGGAAATATGAGTTCCGGAAACACATTACAATACGGATTAGAACGGATTAGATATAAGATTAGATATAAGTATGGCCACGATAAGTATAGCCACGATTCGAGGGTGGTTACATCATCTTCGGGAAAATTGAAGTGCCTAGTTCCGAGCCCAAAAGCAGGCTCGACCATAAGGGAGAGGACCTTATGTATCCATAGAAAGATCTTCATATATGGACATATATAGATTTCAAGACATCTGGCTAGATATCTATATATGTATATCGATATACAAATATCTACAAATATCTGAATCGATATAGATGTCTATCCTGAACCTAGAAGAATGAGTCTGGGCTGAAAGCCCTTCCCACCTCCTTGGAATAGGCAGCTTTTTCCTCTCCCTAATAGTCGAGCACCTGTCGGTCCTCTGTTGTTGAATCGGTTCTATCTGAATCCCTCCCTGAGACTGGAAAAGGGACTACAGGCTATTTGATAAGACGAAAAAATGCTAATTAATTATAGCTCCTTTTCCTATTGGTTCGGATGGAATGCGTGCTTGGATCAAAAGGATTTGTCCTGTATTTTGTATTGAGGCCCAGAGTCTGGATGAAAGAGAGGAACAAATATGGGAGAGTTTAAAATATTATCTTGATTTGGTACGTGAGAAGTTTTCTCTAGGCTGCATGTCCACATGTCTAGGTCAACCATTGGTACAGTCTTGACTTGACTAGAGGTGTTGGTGCGGGAAAATCAAAATAGAAACAAATAGTCCCAGGGGTACAGTGCAAATAGAAGGGGGCACCCCTTGCTCCCCATTACCAATTGCTGGATGGCATGGATGGTCGTCTTACTTCTTGCTTGATCGGATCGGATGGATTGGGCCCATAAACCCTCCTGGATCGGATGAAGAGCTGGCTTGGCTTTAATTGGCAGAACGATGTTTCAGATGCTAAAGACTTTGCCAGTGAGAAGCGGAACAAGGGAGGAAGTTAGGGACTATTACTTAACTATCTTTATGACTACTATAGGGGTAAGCATTCGGGCAATTACAGTAGCCATGCGGGACTATATACTAATCTTAACTACCCTGACTAGTGTGTGAATGAAGGCTCTCTTGTGCTATTGCCTACCATCAAAGCATAACCTTAAAGGGGGGAAAGTGGTGATCAAATGCACGCAAATGACAATTGAAGTGGTTTATGGGACCTTGCTTAAGAATTCTACTTTCCTTCGGAACTCTACTTTCCTATGGGACCTAGAAATAGCTTCCTTTTAGATTACACATAGTTGTATCTTGGACCTGGAGATACTGCTAGTTAGTTGCTATAGTACATCCTATCCAATTTATAAAGCCCGTCCCCATCCAAGGAGGTTGCTTAATTCTGATGGCCCATAGTCATGTTATTCGGCAGTTGTTCAACGCGACGATATCTGCCTAGAGTTTCTTTCGAGCTGTAATGACTCTAATCCGGGGCAGTTAAACGATCTCTCTCTGCGAGACTTGGCTAATAAAATGGAATGGGGCTACTCTGATAAGCTTGGATACTCGGCTTGCCTCGAATACTTTGCGGCTACTTTACCTGGCCCCTCAACTCCGAAGATAAGGGAGCACGGGTGTTGCCTGTCTTCCTATCTTATCTGTTGGCAGTAAAGTGACATTCATGAGTGGTCTGCCTGCCTTATCCATTATATTTGGCATGCCTGCCTTTCGAGAGAGATGCAACAAAACCAAGATCGCCCCTACAGTGGGTTACAAGAGGAGGCCCACTGGCTGTTGGTGCATACTGGAGTGGCTTTGCTTTAAGACTCGCCTCGTTTGCCAACCCCACTATTTTATAGAATACACATATTTCATGGAATGCGTTCTGGAACAAACAATAGAGTAAGGAAGTCTGTTGGGTTGGGACGAAAGAAAGAAACTATTACCCCTTGTCTAGAAATTATGTGGACAATGACCCAAAAGAAGCTGCTTTCTGCCCCATTACAAATAGATCTCTACTCGGCAATAGATCATTCTTGTTGAATCTTGTGAAAATTTAGTTTTTGATCATGTTAGTACTCTCAATCATTCATAGAACACGTGTGATGTTAGCTTTTCATCTAGATATGGAAAGGATGAATCTTCTACTCTTAATCTTCCAAATCTCTCATCTCATCCTCATGAAAGCTTATAGAGTTAAATATATCATTTTTTATATTCCCCTCTTTGAGATTCATTAGATCATGAGGATGCCTCTGTTTATGATATTAAACTTTTTTATCGTGGCTGTCATGACCCTTTCATTGATTCATTTGGTCATGATTCTAATTTTTTTGTTGTTGATCTTTTCTAGCCACCGATCTATGACGATCAACCTTATGATGAGTTGGAAATTCCCAAAGTTGTCGAGCCACTTCAACTCGAGCTGATGGTTATGTCAGGTTCTTGTAGTCTTGAGGTTAGTTCCACTTATGATAAAAATAGTGTTAAATATTTTGAGTCTCCTCATCACTCTAACGCACATATTGAAAATTACTTTGCCTTACAATTTTTGGATCCCACATATACATTACATGATCCTATCGCTCAGTCAGTGCAGGAGTCATACGTGGCGAGCACTGTTGCATAACAAAAAATTTCTTCTTTCTTCATGTTTGATTGTCTTCGCAGTTCAAAAGTTTTTGCCTGCATGTCTTTGACTCGCAGTGTGTTCAAACACCATGGTAGATCAAGAGAGGGTTTTTCATGTGCTTTTCATTTTTACCTTTCTACGTGTTCATTCAAACTTCGAAAGTTTTGGTTTGTATTGTCTTATCTTTATTGTTTGCTATTATGATTGTATATCTTTCTTGACGTGCATTCCCTCGATCACATAGGCCAACCAATGTGCCGGTGGTTGCTTTGGAAGTATCACTTGATATGATTATGGCCTATTGACTGTTAGGTTAGGAATAGGAGTAGTTGTTTGATTTTCTTGTTTGTTTCTTTGATTTTATTTCTTTCACTTTCCACTCTTCTTATTTCCTTCTTCTTATTTTCTTTTCAGTCATTGGGTAGCTTCCTCATGATACCATGTTTGGTTTCTAAAGAAAGCAAGGTGAATTCCAAGAGGAAGTTGCACTGATATCAATGCTTGGTTATCTATTAACTGCCTTTGTTTATGTGAATCTTGTGTTTTTTTTATTCAATGATACTCTAATGGAAAATACGTTCCTTTCAGAGAAATTCATAGTGAAATCATGATGCTTTCACTTTTAACTAGTACCTCCTACTCTAATCAACCTTCTATTTTATGTTAGTCATTGACAATTAAGTCAAGTAGAGTGAGGAGGGGAGGAAAACCTTAACAAGTATGTCAGACATGTATATAAATATCCTTCTCTGAAGGGATAACCTCTTCTTCTCTCAATAAGTTGGGATCCCTATTTCGCCCCCATGAAATAAATAAGTGCCTATGCATAGTTCTTTGAAAAAATAAAAAATGAAAAAAATGAAAGATGAAATAAAGGGCGAAAGAAGAAAAATGCTTCCTGCATAGAGAGGTGAAGCAAGCAACTCCACTGGGGTACTGTCCAAGCTCGCTAGCAGAAGAGAAATGCTTGTGTTTCTGAAGTGACTCTATTGGGGTACTATCGACTCATGCTGGCAGCAGAGCAACACCAAAGATGAAAACTAAGACTCTGGCAATCTATTTTAGTTGTACATTTATATAATCGTCATCCATAATTAAAACAACTTAGTGTGACTTGGCTTGGTATATGTTCTATCGGTGAAGAGAATGGTAGGGACTATATCTTTAACTCAAACTAAGTGAAGGAGTTATGATAATCAATGAACTAAACAATACTTCCAGAAGAGTTAGACCTGTTTTTCATGAGACAAGATCCATACAGAGAGTTGGAGTTCTACTACTGTGTCGCCAATGTTATATCTTCTACAACCACTCTCCAAAATTTTTCCTATGCTTTGATTTTGGAGCATTGCTTCCTATCCATGGGAGCTCATCTTGCACAGTTGTCAAGTACTCCTGATTTTAGTGAGACTTATATTTTTTAGTTGTGCTTGTGTTTGCTCATTTTTTACATGCAGTTGATCTTTCTAAGTCACAAGATAACCTAATAACTTGGTATTATAGTAGTTCTGGGCCTACCTCTAGAAATTGCACAATCCTTGAGGGAAAGTAACCTTAATGATTGGAATTTCACACTTCTGACCGAAAGTATGCCTTGGGCTTGAAAAATTTGTAGTCATGGAAGGAATCCCAACACTAAGTCGATAAATTGCACAATGTATCCGTTGAACTAAAAAAATGAACAATGCACTAAGTCGGAAAGTTTCCCAGTTCCCTAAAATTGGGAAATACCTCCCAACAGTGTGCTTGGTCAATTTTCCAAAAAAGAAGAACATCTAAACAATATAAAAGCATCCCTAGAAAATAAGGATCTATTTTAGTTTCTTGAAGGAGGCACACTTGCTATTTTTACAAACTCCCGCTAATGTCACTTTAGTCTTGATTTTGCGCATGTGCGTCATCAACCTTAATTTGGTCAAATATAGTTAATTGTTGCCTCTATAGTTTATTTTCAAAACTCAATCTTCACTCTGTAGCACTTCCAAGGGGCTCAAGGAACCTTCGGTTAGGTCATCATCGCTTTTCCAGGTGAGATTTTTTTTTTTATCGCCTTTTGTCGTTTTTTGTCACTTTTTGTCATTTTTCTTGTGCAAGCATTGTTTCTCTTGTTTCTCTTTGTTTTTGCACTGATGGTCATCGTTACGACGACTCTCACTAATTTGATTTTCTTCCCATTTACTCAGTTTCTGCACTTGATCTATCATGAATCATTCATACTTAGTCAAATTTTCACACAAGGTCACTCTATCTCTCAGATTTGCTCATTTTCTACACTTCCCTTGCACAGATATGCACTTTTCTTCGTTAGTTTTCACTTTGTCCAGTTGGGCGCTATGCAATCCTAAGGCTCAAGCCGAGAACTTGGCCTCTAGAACTATGTAGTGCATAGGTACAGGATGGCCCGACTACATTGCACGGTTCCAAGGCTCAGCTTGCCTGCTAGCAATAGAGCAACACCAAATATGAAAACTAAGACTCTAATGATATCTTTTACTTGTACATTTATATAATTGTCATCCATAGTAAAGAAAACTTAGTCTGAGTTGGATTGGTATCTGTGCTGTTAGTGAAGAGAATGGTAGGGACTATATATATAACTCAAACTAAGTGAAGGAGTTGTGATAATCAATGAACTGAACAATACTTTGAGAAGGGTTAGACCTATATTTCATGAGACAAGATCCATATAGAGAGATGTTGTTCAACTATTGTGTCGCCAATGTTATATCTGCTACAACCACCCTCCAAATTTTCTCATATGATTTGATTTTGGAGCATTGCTTCCTATCCACAGGAGCTCATCTTGCACTGTTGTCAAGTACTTCTGATTTGAGTGAGACTTATATTTTTAAGTTGTGCTTGTGTTTTCTCATTTTTTACATGGAGTTGATATTTCTAAGTCACAATATAACCTACTAACTTGGTCTTATAGTAGTTCTGGGCCTACCTCTAAAAACTGTAAAATCCTTGAGGGAAAGTAACCTTGATGATTGGAATTGCACACTTCTTATTAGAAGTATGCCTTGAGCTCAAAAAATTCGTAGTCATGGAAGGAAGCCCAACACTAAACCGAGAAATTGCACAATGTATCCCTTGAGCTCAAAAAATGCACAATGCACTAGGTCAGAAAATTTCCCAGTTCCCTAGAATTGGGAAATCCCTCCCAAGAGTGTGCATGGTGAGTTTTCGAAAAAAGTAGAATATCTAAACAATATAACAACATCCCTATAAAATAGGGATCTATTTTTAGTTTCTTGAAGGAGGCACACTTGCTATTCTTACAAACTCCGACCGATGTCACTTTTTCCTTGACTTTACACATGTGCATCATCAACCTTAATTTGGTCAAATCCAGTTAATCGATGCCTTATAGATCATTTTGACACTCGATATTGGATATATATCATTCCCAAGGGGCTCAAGGAACCTTCGGTTAGGTAGTCATCGATTTTCAAGGTGACTCTAGTTTTTATCGCCTTTTGTCACTTTTTGTCATTTTTCTTGTGTGAGTGTTGTTTCTCTTGTTTCTCTTTGCAATTACTAGCGCTTCAAATTATTTTAGCTTGTAGAAGTGTTGTTTAAATTTATCCTTTTCCTTTCACATGTGTCGCATCGATTTTTTTTTTTTTTGCACTGATGGTCATCGTTACAGTGACCCTCACTAATTTTATTTTCTTGTTGTTTACTCAGTTTCTGCACTTGATCTATCATGAATCATTCATACTTAGTCTGATCTACACAAAAGCTCACACTATCTCTCATATTTTATCATTTTCTACACTTCCCTTGTGAAGATCTGCACTTTCCTTGGTCGGTTTTCACTTTGTCCAGTTGGGCACTATGCAATCCTAAGTCTCAAGCCGAGAGCTTGGCCTCTAGAAATACGTAGTTCATAGTATAGGATGGCCCAGATACACATTGCACGGTTCCAGGGCTCAACTTGCTTCCTTGGCCACTGAGACTATGCAATGCGTAGTCTCCCCCAGACCATTGTTGAGGCTTAATTTCACATTGCGTAGTCTCAAGCCACAAGCCTCACCCCTGTCTACTGGGAATGTATAGTGTGAAATTCCCACATTGTGTAGTTCCCATAGGTAGCTAATCCCTCCTTTTATTGAAAATTGTGCAATCTCTCTCATGAGATGCCTAGCTTTCTACTTGATGATGCCATGTAAGTATATTTTCTAAAGACTGATGTTTTCTTTCCATGAGTGTCTTTCTAGTCCCACAGGTACCATAGTTGTTGAGAACCTTTCTCCGCAAGTTACTATTACCATGGCACAAAAGGGAGCTACTTCAGAATAGATCACTTAAAACAATACCGTGGAAGCAGTTGAGCAAGCACTAGTCAACTTGCCAATATATGTGGACATTCAACTGTTTATAGAAAAGGATTCAATACTAACATGACAACAATTCCAACAACAGTAGAAAAAGGCAGCCATCTGGTACAATATAAGGGAAAGAGAAAGGTTGCTGACATAATAGAGGGAGAAAAATGATGTAGAGTGAAAACAAATCCAATCCTTATGAAAGTGGCTTTAGCAGTAGAAGAAAAATTGGAAGCAAAGGATACAAAGAATAGAGCACAGGAAGAGAGAAAAATAGAGCTTGAATGAAGCAGAATTGAGATTGAAGAAATAAGAACAAAAATTAAGGAAGAATGATAGTTGAGGAGGAAATAACAAGAAGATAAGTGGAAGAAGGAAGAAGAAGAAAGGAAAGGTACCATAGAAAAAGAAACAACGCCAATACAGGTTGAAGAGAAAGAACATAACCAACAAGTAGTAGGGGAGGATGGTGAACAGATGCAGGATTGTGAGCTTGCTTAGCAGATTCAAGACTTGATTGAAGTTGTATATATGGAGTTGGAATTGGAGACGCAGAATGAGGATGTCGACCTGATATTGAGTGCACCACAAGTCACCATTAAGTCTCCACCACCTTTAGCAGCAGAGTCAGGATTAGCTCCAATTGAATATTGGGATGTTCTTCCTCTTGATGATGATTCAGTAATGGATTTCTATAATATTTGTTATAATCAATTACAGAAGAGAATTGTACAAGCACAGAGAAGGCATTTTTCTGAATGATCATGCATCACCTACATTCACTAGAGAGAGGATAATAATGGTGGACACCAACAAGAATCCAAATCCCATTGCGGAAGACAACTTGGCCTTTTTAGGTGTAGAAAGGTCAAACAACCATTTTTTTATGACCAAGGACAAGAAATTGGCAAAAAACCTATAGGTTACTCCGCACAGTGCCACAGAACGCAGTCTCTGCATAGGTCTACTTGGAGGAAATGATAGCAACAATACTTAGTGAAGTATCAACACTTGGAGAGACCATGTGAGACATCTATGGGGAGCTCATTACCGTACATAAGGTAGTTGTCCACTTGTATGGCTTGTAGCACCAGAGAAGATACTTCGTCAAAACTCTCAGGAATATAGAAGTTGCCATCACATCCATTCATGAATTGATAATGTGATAGAAAGGGAACATGCTTAATTTGGGGAAGAAAATGAAGCCACAAGAAGAGCTAGAGAAAGTGAAGGTTCGAACGTTGATTCAAAATAATAGGCATCTCGCCTCATTCATTGGAAATATTTAGGTCTCATATGTACGTTTATACAACAATTTGGATTTGATGGTTAAAACACACAAGATCCCATCAATTGGCTCACTCATCAAAGCCAAACACAAACACCAGATCAGGTAGGAGATCTAAGAGTACTTGGAGAAACTGAGACAGATTTCTCCCAAGGAGGATTTGGAGATGAACAAAATTACATTGGTGGTCCTGTACATATTAGATCAATTTTTCTCTTGCTTGAGAGGGAGGTTGAAACTTGTTCTAAATCATTGTACCCAGCTACAATGGAGGCAAGAGTCTACTTCTAGCCAGACACCATTATGTAGTTTGGGAACGTCATCACATAGTACCAGCCTTTGCACCAATATGTGACCGAGAAGCATTAAGTGGAAGTTTTTAAGCTTATGTTTCCCCAAACTCAAGAATCATAGTGTTTTGTCTTGTTAGGCTATCTTGTTGTCTCTACCCTATTTTTTTGTATAAGGGTACAAGCACAAATTATAATATTATTTGTAGTTATGTCGTAAGTGAAATGCCAAGTGTCAATATTGAAATATGAAGAGTCATGAGGGTAGTCCAGAGGTTACAAAGGGGAGTTGAATAGTCACCCCCTCTTATTATAAATAGAACCTCATAACTCATGTAAAGGGCTTTTGGGAGCTAGTATTTTAGCTAGGCTTAGGCTTAGAAGGAGGATGGGATAATTGTGAATAGCCTTGGCTTCTCCGTGGCATAGAGCGAGTATACTTCTTTGGAGGAATATATTTTCTTCGCATTAATGTTCCACTATTGGGGCTAGTGGTTCGTCAATGGTGTATTTATGAATGGGAATTTCACTTATAATAATAAAATCAGATCCATCATGATTTCATGCGTATGTTGTAAATATAGTAAGACTATTCTTGTTTTATTTGCAATGTATGTTATTTAACTTATTCTTATGCTTATGACCTATTTCATTTGCATTTTTGTGAATCTTGTTGAATGCGTGATGTTGTATAAATTCATCGCTTTAACTTGTGTAGTATTCCACATCTTAGCTTTTGATATCATTAAGTTTGTGTGTTCCTCTCAAGATTCGTACTATCATAGGCTTCTAACGGATGCACTTCCTTTTCCCTTTGTGTGTTGGAACCTTCACGCATCACACTTAGCTTTCCTCAAGGTCACACACTTGCTCTCACCCAAAGTTACCATACTTCACTCTATGCCTTTTTGTAGTCAAGGCATAACATTACCACCCACTAGTGGGAATCTTACTCCAAACGGTGTGAGGTCTAGTTGGGACTTCATATCAGGGAGATCCCCTCAATGTTGGCAGGTCCAATGCTGTCAAAATTTCTAGCACTCGAAGGAGGTTCAGATGACAAGCTAAACCCTTGAAGTCTATTTTGAATTTTCACACTCATCTAACAACTTCCTCCAAAATCATAATCCAAACATTTTTTTCTAGAAATGAAAGTCTGCCAAGTGTGAGGGTGAAACAACCTTATTTGATCATACTACTTGTTTTCTTGAATTCTGCACAAAAGACAACATCCACTGTGAGGATATTGGTTGTAGGTTTCTCATTCTCATGTTTGAAGGGTGCGTAGAGGAATGGTGTCACACATTTCCTGATGCCTCCATACACTCTTTCAAAAATCTTGTCACATAAATGTCTTTCACTTTTCATATGTATGATCGTAAACGTCTCTACAAGACAAATTTGCAATTGCAAAAATCACCTAATGAATCACTGCATCATTTTCAAAATGGTTTCATGCATTTTGGTTTTGAATTTCCTAAAGATGAAGTTGATTGGCCCTTCTTGTAAGGGAGATTTCAATATCTTGTTCACATTTAATAAAATCCACACGACCTTGAATCCTTCAAACTGCTCCTAACATACCATGGTGTTAGAGCTTCTAAATCCATGATGGACAAGGTTTTTGTTCCAAGTGACCCTTCGCCCCCTTTTCATTAAACAAGTGTGGTTGTGCAAGAAGAGGTGGGAGATATTGATAATTCATTTCCTGATCTATCATCATATTCTCCCACCACAAATACTCAGAATTTTAGCGTAGGTTTGGGCTATGAATATAATGGTTATGATGAAGCATTATCTCCTCGTCCTCCATTCTTTGGTCCCTTTGATCCTCCGGATTGTGAGTTTTTGTGTTCACTTATTTTGAATATCTCTTATGATTTTCATGAGGATCATGTATTCGATGGAGGTGGTGTTGAGAAGCTAGCTTCTAACATCATTCACAATGATTATGTGAGGGAGCCCACAGATAAAGAAGAATCTTCAATGAAGGATGATTGTCTTCCTTCCGCACCTCTCCTTCATCATCCTGAAATTTTCAATGATTTTGTCATTCCTTTTGAATATTGTGAAAATTTAGTTTATGCTGATGTTACTACTTTTTCTTATTCACAGAAGACGTGGGATGTTAGTTTTTCATCCATATATGGAGAGGATGAATCTTCTACTCTTGATCTTCCCAATATCTCATCTCATCCTTCTGAAATCTTAGAGGGTGAGATTTATGGTTTTTTATTTTCTCGTATTTATGATTCATGACATCATGAGGATGCCTCCATTTTTATGTTGAACTTTCTGATTGTGCTTGTTGCGATTTATTCATTGATACATTTTGTCATGATTTTGTTTTTCCCACTGTTGATGTTTCCCAGCCACCGATCTGTGATGATCTACCTTTTGATGAGTTGGAACTTCCCTAAGATGTTGAGGCATTTCAGCTTGAGCTGATGGTTATGTCAGGTTCTCGTAGTCTTGGGGTTAGTTCCACTTCCAATCAAAATAGTGTTGAATATTTTGAGGATACTCATCACTCTATTACACATATTGAAAATTAATATGTCTTACATTTTTCAAATCCTCCATCTGTATTGCATGATCCTATTTCTTAATCATTGGAGGAGTTGTACATGGTGAGCACTGTTGAAAAGCAAAACTTTTCTTCTTTCTTCATGTGCAAACGCCATGGTACGCCCGCAAAGTGTCTTTCATGCACTTTTCATTTTTAGTTTTCTGAGTGTTCATAAAACTTCAAACATTTTTGTTTTTATTGTCTTATCTTTCTTGTTTGTTGTTATGATTGTATATCTTCTTGAAATGAATTCCCTTTCCCACATAGGACAAATAATGCGTCGATGGTTGCATTAGAAATATCAATTCACATGAGTTTGTTGTATTCATTGTTAGGTTTGGAGTAGGAGTAGTTGTTTTCTTTTCTTGTTTGTTTCTTTGATTTTCCTCTCTGCTTATTTTGTTTTTCTTGTTTTCTTTTTAGTCATAGGGTAGCTTCTACAAGAGACGATGTTTTGCTTCTAGCACAAGAAAGGTGAAGACCAAGAGGAAATTGTAGTGCTATCAATGCTTGGTTATATGTTTATTCCCTATATTGATGTGAATATTGTGTTTCTTTGAGTCGATGATAATTTGATGGAAATATTCGCATTTTGGAAAAATTCATAGTCAAATCACAATGATAACACTTTTAACTAGTACTTGCTACTCTAATCGATCTTCTGTTTTCGATAATCCTTGTCAACTAAGTCAAGTAGAGCAAGGAGGGGAGGAAAAACTTAGCAAGTATGTTAGAGGTGTATATAAATATCCTTTTCTAAAGGGACAACCTCTTCTTCTATAAATAGGTTAGGGTCCCTCTTCTGGCCCCATGAAATAAATAAGTGCCTATGCATAGTTCCTTGAACAGATAAAAAATGAAAAAAAAATTGAAAAATGAAATAAAGGGTGAAAGAAGAGAAATGATTCCTACACAGAGAGGTGAAGAAAGCAACTCCACCAGGGTACTGTTCAAGCTCATTTTCATTAGAGCAATGCTTATGTTCTTGAAGTGACTCTACCAGGGTAATTTCCAGGCTTGCTAAAAGTGGAGCAACACCAAAGATGAAAACTATGACTCTTACAATCTCTTTTACTTGTGCATTTATATACTCCTCATCCCCAATAAAAAAAAATCAGTATGGCTTGGTTTGGTATGTGTGTTGCCAGTGAAGAGAATGGTAGGGACTATATTTTTAACTCAAACTAAGTGAAGAAGCTATGATAATGAATGAACTGACCAATATTTTTGGAAGAGTTAGGTCTATTTTTCATGATACAAGATCCATACAGAATTCTAAAATTCTACCAATGTATCCCCAATGTTATAACGGCTACAACGACTCTCCAAAATGTTTCCTATGATTTTATTTTGGAGCCTTCCTTCCTATCAATAGGAGCTCATCTTGAATTGTTGTCAAATATTCGTGATTTGACTAAGACTTATCATTTTTAGTTGTGCTTGTGTTTTCTCATTTTTTACACGTAGATGATCTTTCTAAGTCACAAATTAACCTCCTAACTTGGTCTTACAATATTTCTGGGCCTGCCTCCACAAACTTTCTAATCCTCAAGGCCAAGCAACCTTCATGATTTCAATTGCACAGCTCTGACTAGCAGTCTGCATTAAGCTCATAAACTTAACAATCATGGAAGACAACCAAATGCTAAGCCCAGAAATTGCACAATGCATCCCTTGAGCTTAGAAACTACGCAATGCACTGAGATGGAAAGTTTCCTAGTTCCACAGAAGTGTGCAATCCCTCTTAATAGTGTGCATGGCTAGTTTCCTGAAAAAGTAGAAAATCTAAACAATATAAAACAATCCCTATAAAATAAGGATCTATTTTTAATTTCCTGAAGGAGGCAGCCTTTTTATTTTTAGAAACTCCCGCTGAGTGTCGCATTTTCCTTCATTTTAGGCATGTGCATCATAATCCTTGATTTTCTCAAATATAGTTAATCGATGCCTCTAGAGCTCATTTTCACACTCAATCTTGGAGCTCTAGAATTCCTAAGGAGATCAAGGAACCTTTGGTGTGATTGTCATCGCTTTTCTAGGTGAGTTTCATTTTTATCACCTTTTGTCTCTTTTCTCTCGCTTTTTGTCATTTTGTTGTGTGAGTGTTGCTTCACTTGTTTATCTTCGTGATTAATGATGTTTCAAGTTGTTTTAGCTTGTAGAAGTGTTTTTTAAAGTTATCATTTTCCTTTCCCAAGTGTCACATCAATTTCTTTGTTTTTGCACCGATGGACGTTGTTGTGGCAACTCTCCTCACCAATTTGTTTTTCTTCATGTTTATTAATTTTATACACTTGATATATAATGATTCATTCATACTTATTCATATCTTCACTCGATCCCACTCTATGTCTTAGATCTTCTCGTTTTCCACACTGTCTTGGGTAGTTTCAATTTTGTTGTCTTCCAGCATATGCAATTTTCTCAAATTTGTTTTAATGTAGTTGTCATCGAGTGATCCATTTTTTTCATATAAGAGATGCAAAATGTTGTCGCAACATAGGTATCTAAAATAAATTGAGCATCTATGTTTTCTTTCCATAATAAAGGGAATTTTTTGCATATTCATTTATCCACACATCGCAAGGATTTATTTTGAGCAGGAAAATTGACTGAGTACTACAAAATGGTTAGAGCACGATGTATTCTTGTTTTGTAATTCCAAGATTGGCTAAAAACATCGCAAATTTTATGTACTTTGAAAATGATTTTTCCTGTAGAAGAAATGAAAGTTCCTTTTGTGTTGTATGCATATTGGTGTTTTCATTGCATAAAGGATGCAAGATACAAGTTTCATCAATTGGTGGGATAGGGAAACCAAATATAAAACTATATTTTTTATTTTTTTTGCAAGTTTTTGTGTTGTGATGAGTCTGAAATTGAATCATTTGATTCCACAAAATTTTTGAATAACAAGTCAAATACTGATCAATGAAACCTATGACATCGACATCAGGGGATTGTTGATATATTAGTGCATTTTGAATCCAAAGAAATCCATGGTCATGCTTTGTTTCTCTACTTTGGAATTATGAAATAAAACAATAATCTTGCACTTGAGAAAATAATTCAATGTTTTTTTGTTATCAAGGAACATGGTGATGAGATTCTATGCCTATAATATTGACTACGTATGAACGGATGACATTTTATCAATGTGTCAATGCATTCATCATCGAGGTTATTTTCCTCATTTGTTAATGCATTTATCAATGGTTCCCAAAGATGCTCAGCACTAGTGAATGTCACAAAGAAATTCAGTGGACCATGTTGTCGTATCATTGCAAATATATCTTTTTGTAAATGTTCAAAATAGTCGGCCAATGTGGACATTCTTCTTAAACATTGATATGCAATTGGTGACTTTAATCATTGTCTGAAGATTGATTTTATTTTTAACGTCTTTAGCAACACGTTTTTGTCCTTTTATCTCTACTTTGTGAATAGAAATCCAAGTTGAATTACAAAACTGGTTTATCAAAATACGAATTGCTTTAAAAACATGTTTGTAATATGTGTTGAAAATTCACAGAACTTGTGCAACAGTTCCCACTGTACAATTTCTTCATATGAAAAGTGATTGATAACATTAGTAGGGTGACTTAATCCAAAGGACAATGTTGGAAAGTTTAGTTCTTCAAATAATTTTTCTTTAAAAATGCCTAGGTGATGAAACCCTTTATAAGGTGAAATGTGTATTATTATTGTATCAATATCATGGATAAGGGGGCCTCTGAATAACCATGGACAAGTGTTTCAGTTTCTTGCTCTATATCGTTATCTTCATTTGGTGAGTCTAGTTCCTAGAATTTTGGACTATCGTTCTTATGATCTTGCCTACTTTGATCAAAATGTTTTTTTCATTCATATTTGATTACTATTTGTTAGATATTTTATATATATCTAACACACAAGTCATGTAATGCACACATCACTTTCTTGGGTCGAATATTTCCAAAAAAATAGACATTCTTGTATTCCAATTTTCTTTTTAGCATAATTCCCACTTTCATATTGTCTCCAATATCTCTAGGAAATACTCTCTAAATTCTATATAGACTAGAAGGAACATTTATGATTGTTCCTATTAAGCCAATTTGTTATATTTTGTAGCCAAGTTGTCTTATTTGTGCAAAATCCATCCTTGGTGCCACTAACTTCTCCACCAAATATGTCAATTATACAACAGTCACCAATTTTTCATTTCATCTAATATAAAGAGGTGATGTAAATGTAGGGCCTTTATCATTGAGTATTGTATTGTTACAATATTTGCATATTTGTTCATTGAGATTAATGAGTTTGAACTCTGAAGCAGGCATTAGATAACAAATAGTAGATAATATGTCTTTGTTAATAGATTGCATGTCCTTTCCAAAGGACAATCTATCACAAATGAAACATCCATATGTAGGTGTGTCTTGGATTGATTACAAACATGCCTCAATTGCTTTATTTGACTCAATGTTTCTTTTGCGCTTCTTGTATTATAGCACCTTATGCTCGTATCACATATTTCAATTCATGTAAGTGAGTGTACCGATTAATATAGGCATTGGAGAAAGAAGCATAGACTTCTTTGTTTTTTTTTTCCATTGAAAAAGTATTATTTTCCTCATTTGATGATGCAAAATCCTCTAATACTACAAAAAATTTACTTTTTTTCTTCTTTTTTTTTTTTTTTTTTTTTTTTAATGTTATGTTGCCAATTAACAGATGCTTTAATTGAGTAGAACATCTAGTAAACTTAGATTCTTTGCTAACAAGATATCTACAAGGCACACTTGAAGTCAACTTGTAGTTATCTCTTTCCGAGTTTCCTTGAAGAATTTGTGGTGAATTGTCAATGTCACTAATATTCTCAACATTCTGAATTTCAGAATTGCATGGAAATGTGCATGCATTGTAGATACTGGTACATGCATAAGGTACATGACTTTGGATAAAGTTTTTTATGAATATAATATCAAGGAAATATCTTTTGTTTCTATATTACAGATATATGTGTTAACATCAGGCAGTTCATATATCGATTGTATTGCAAAAGTTTTTCCCTCTATATGTCCATATGCATATGTCATTGATAAATTTATAATATAAGATTTCCAATCATTTATACATTTCTCTTGTACAATGTTTTTAGCACTCAGGTGTTGTTGCAAACAATTAATAGCTCTATCATCATTGCAAATGAAACAATTCTAAGAAGTTTGGGCAATTTTTTTTCTCATATTAGACATATCAAACCATTGTGCAAGTGTGAAAATAGACTCAAACAAAGAGTCATGACAGCCATTGAAATTTTGATTCTCACATAGGAAAATGCATGGGCCAATTATTCTATTTATTGAAGCTACACTATCTATTGTGCTATGTAGTGTTGGCTTAGTGGGTCTTGGCCCAGGTTCAGAGTTCGTTGCGGCAAACAAAACCCTACATTATTGGCCCTTTCGGCATCAACCCATGTAGCGCGGACTGAAGTCTCACCCAAAGTAGTATGGGGGGACGCGGGAACTAAGTTTTTTCATCTAGAGATTAGTGTGATGTCCTTTTATGCCCTGTTGAAAATTGGCAACAAGAAATTGCTAAAAATAGCAGTTTGGGCATCGGTGCTGGATTGGGCAATAGGGAATGAAAAATGGAAGTGCTAAAAATAGAAGTTCTATTTTTAGCAGTGCAGTGTGGATTCCTATTTTAGTTAGTCCCTGGACTAGAAATAGGAAGTAAAATTCGAATTTGGTCTTACTAGTAGTTTGAATATTAATTAGTTAATTCTCCATGAGTTAATTAGTTATGGAAAATCAAACTTGAAGTCTTTGTGAGAACATGCAAAAATTTCTCCACTGATTGGGGAATGTGTCCTTGATTTGCTCCACTGGTTGAGGAATTAAGGATGAGTTCTATAATGAGAGGATCAGTTGACTTAGTTTAACTTTTTCAAGTCCAGTTAGATTAGTTTAACAAGTTGTTAAATTGATGAGATTTAGTTTGTTGATGCTTGCATGCATGTGACAACTACTATTTTGAGATGACTGAGTATTCACTCATGAATCACTGATGCATGGCAGTTCAGACAGAGATCTAGTTGAGATCAGATGAGGGACAGTGTACTATCAGTTGATAGGATATTCCTAGTGAATATTCCTTGCATGAGGAAGGAATATCATTCCTTCTAATACTACATAGTTGGACTTGAGCTGATAGCAGGTATGATTTGGCCAATTCACACATGTTATGTAATTGGACCCCAATCAAAAATGCGCAAGACAATAGGAGCTTGGAGGACTTGTGTAGCCTATATATTCAGGACTAGGTAGTCCATGAGCTACATCATCAGAATACAGAGAGAGCAGGATAGCTTTTGAGCTGATTCTTTTTTTATGTTGTTGAGGATTTCCACTTGATTGATAATACAGAGATGGGGTTTTAGGCTGGTTCTTTCCCCAGGATATATCTTTTGTGTTATGGTTGATTACTTCTCATTCTCAGTTATATCTATTCATGCTTGATGTTGCTGATGTTCAATTAAGCTTCCACAAAGTTTATGGTAGATGTAGATCTAGTACTATGCTTTAGTACATTGCATATATCAGTTTGATCTACAAGTGAAATTTCTACATGATATCAGTGAGCTAGCTTATTTGTAGAGAAAATTCTACATGCCCTAGATCTGCCTTCGTGCAGATGTATAAGCCCATAGGGCTTAGTACTATAATTCCCCTCGAATGGCTTCTAGACCTTCGCGAAGGTATACGATCGTCTTTTGTAGACCCTGAACAGGCGAATTAGCTAGTTACGCATACCATAGTTTACCCTTAGATCAGCATTTACTCAATTCTACCTAGGTGCTCGATAAACATAGCAAGAAGTATTATTATCTTCGCGTAATATCCTAACATTAATTGCATTCAGTTAATTCTCTGTATCCAGTAAATCGCACATCAATACATCATTATTTCATAGAGACATCGATTCATCATAGCATATATTGCAATCATACATAACAGACGTAGAGATATAAAACACAGGAATTTATGTAACAATATTCTTTATTGATCTTCAGTATAGGTTTACACACTCAAAACTTCCCTATGTACTCAGCTGCAGGGGTCTGCACACTCAGTTGCGGACACTACTCTAGGCCTCTGCGCACTCAACTGCAGAGCCTTTTTCCCCTCTAAGACTTACTCCTATGTGCTAGAATCCTTTTTTCATACCATAGACAATGACATAGATCTCCATATGCCTTAGACTCTCTAAGACACACCTATTTATACAATCGCATGGTTCACGGACCATGGGTAGATCTCAAAAACTAACTCAAGTTTACATAAACAAGGGTAAAAACCCTTTTTGACTCTTGACTAGCTACACGCTCCGTATCCACAATTTACGGAGACTTTACAACTTTTTACATCAAAATTTGGGCTTTTGCCCCGAAACTGACCCAGGGGACCCCATCCCAATAGACCCCCAATTGAAAGGTTGTGAGTTGCCCTCAAGTCACTTGACTGACACGTTGATCTTGCTACGAAGATCCCCTAGCTCCACCTCCACAATTGCTACTTCAGTTGCACTCTGTGTAGCTTCCTACTTCACTTTTTCAACTAACTGCTCTGTGGCTAGTCGATTGCATGCCTGCTTGATCTTCTGTTGTGTGAGCTACAAGTTCATCAGCTTTTCCTGGATGTTGGTGGAGACTTGGTAGGCTTCTTCCAACCAAGGATCCAGCCTAGACTTATGCACTACTTCCCTTTTCTACACTACTTCCAGCTGTGCGAGGAGTTGCTTCCCCTCCTACAACTTGGCGAGGCACTGCGCTGTAGCAATTAAGCGTGCAGTCACCCTAACCTCATCATACTATTTCTGGATTTCGCGAATCTCTATATTCAATCGTAACAGGTTGGGCTCTTCCTACAGGGTTGTCACCAACTCCATGGTCTGTTCAAACAATGTTGTGCAGTCCACAACTGCAGTATCCACAGCAGCCATCCCTTCCTTGATGGCAGCTTTGCACTGTTCTTTGACTTTGGGTGGAGTCGAAGGCTGGGACTTAAGCTCTAGTTTCGTGATTTTCATGTTGAGTTCAAATTGAACTCTTGCCACCTTTGCCTTTTCATCACAGACACCTGCAGCTAGCTTCCAAATCTTTGCCTCGAGTGGTGCCTCCTCAGGTATGTGGAACTCCAGCACTGTCTCGCATGCCTCTGCAACTATGGCCGCCAGATGGGCGCTCTGCACCTGGATCATTTCCCTTGCCTTCAGGGCCTCCATCTTCTCACCAAACATTTGCTCACTGTTCACCCAATACTCACTTATTAAGCTGAGAGTGCGCTGCTCCCACTCTCTCAATTCCGTTGTTATGCCTGTTTGCAGTGCATGAAGATACTCGTTAGGGAGCACTGCAATATTGAGGTTGATGTTCTTTAAGGTTCTAATGATTATATTATCATCGACTGACTCTGTGCTCAGGGACCCTTCTGGCAGCGCGACTATCCTGAGATCCACCGTCCTGACCAGATCTATAGCCTGACTTATCCTTGGTGCCAGGCTTGTCTGTGCGACACTCACATGACCTCCACCCACATGTAACTTTATGGTCTAGATTTTTAGTTCGTGTAGATCCTTCTGAACATTACCCAAAGACTGCATATATTGTTGCTCGAATTGTTGCAATAGTTCAGAGGTAGTGTCATGCACTTTGTCCCCGATCTTGTCAAGATCACCCTCCATCAGCATAATTGGGTCCAGCGGTGGTTCAGTTGCCTTTGTCTTCTTATGGGACCCTTCTTGTTGTTTTTCTCTGTACCTGTTTACCCAAAATGGGTTGCTCTTCCCCTCATCACCTCCACTCCCTGTGTCGACTGCTCTTCCTCCTCAATTTCAGGCGAAGGGGATTTACCGCTTTGCTCAGAGTCACGCTGCTCCTGCTCAGCCTACTGCTTTGCAACGCGCTCCCTTTCCATTCTGGCCTTCTCCTCGGCCTCCTTCTTTCGCTACGCGGCCAACTTCTGTGCCGCCTCCTTCGTTGCATCATTTCGCTTTTTCTCTGCTAAGCTTCTCATCCCTTTACTGGTACCTGCAACCAGGTGGGACGGAGAGTGTCAGTATGTGGGCTAGTGCTTAATTACTTCTTGAATCACATCATCCATGGTGAGATATGGCAGATCGAACTACTTTTGTTGTGGGTCCTTCCATGCCCGAATATAAACGCAGTGGAAGTCTGCCTTGAATTCCGCATATTCGGACAATTGTTCATACACGGTTGGGAATAACCATGGGTGCTGGTTGATGGCCATGTAGATGCTTACCTCCATCAAAACCCATAAAATCTTCATTTCTATGACCTGCACGGGGTCCTTTGTGGCCCAGAGGGAGGAAACTGAGCAGCCTCCAGTAATCCTGCCTTCAATGAACGAAACTGGCTGTCCTCCAGCAGCTCCCAAGCAACCAAAACAATGGGCAGTTCTCATCTTGAGCCTCATGACAATTCACAAGGAACTTCCCGCATAAATAACAAGACCAGTTAAACTACACGCCCTCCGCACATTGTGCATCTAACGAGATCACAGGCGCTAGAACATCGTCTGCACGACACTTCCTCATAACCTTGCTAGCTAGTATCTCAGTGGAAACTTTCACTACAGGGTCATTGATGGATTTTATGGAGTACCTGCGCGACTTCTTGAGAAGCTCAAATTTCTTCTTCATTTTCTGTGCCAAGTCTCACTCACTTGTCTTTCTGCCAAATTCCTTGGCTAAATTCAAGCGTTCATGCGGCAGGAGCATGATCCGGTGGATGATCATGTCTGTGATGGGGATGCGCCTGCCAATCCATAAGCACCCATTATGCATCAGAGTCAGTAGCTGCCGTATACAGGTGGTATTGATGTTAGAGCGGTGGTAGTGGGGCACCCACAACAAATTCTATAACCCAGATTGCTCTACTCCGTGGATCCATTCAACAGCCTCCAACTCAGTGACACCTAAATCTTTGTAATACACTCGCTTCATATAGTTCTCGGTCGTGAGGTGGGAAAACCTCTCATGGTCAGTCAGGTCCCAATCCTCCATCTTTAAAAGGGCAACCTGAGCCAGGCGCGGACCTTTGAAGGTTATATTTTCTGGTAACAGGGGCATGTGGATGAAAAATTTCTCTGAGTTTGGATCCTTGGTGACCTTTGCCTTTCCTTTTCGCAGAGGAATATACTCCAACAACTTGGTTATGGGCTCCGCACCATCAACATCGATATCTTCAATGCCCTCTTCAGCCTCTAAATCTACAACCTTCTCAGGTTACTTTTCCTTCTTTTGTGTTTGCGTAGCAGAATGCTTCCTAGGTGACTCACGCATTAGCACTGGCCTCTTTGCTTATCTTTCTTCGGCTTTTGGGTCTCTCTCACTGGTGTAGGCTTCAGCCTAGGCAAGCTTGGCACCGCAGGCACAGGAGTCAGAGCCTCCATGCTCACGACTTCTGGAGCCTCTCCTTCGGAGGCAACAATTCCTCCATTGCTTGTAGTCTCAACGAGACCTGTTCTTGATGGTAGATTATCAAACGTGGGGCTTGCGACCAAATATTTGAAGAACTTACGATTCATAAGCGATGGACAACACAGCTCAAAAACTCTAAGGGTGAAAAGTGTTCTCTGTTGGACTAGCACACGTAATTTATAGGAGAATTTGAATTCAAATCCGACCATTCCCCCAAAAATACTTCCATAAATGCTGATTTAGCAGCATATCTCCAAAGACTTCAACCTTAAATTCCACCCACTCTCTCCTCTTAACCGTCTCCTGGCTTTCAAATCATGAAAAATGACTCTAATAATCATTTTCTAGATGTGCTATGCAGTATCTCCCTCCATAGCGCAGCTCCTTTCGCACAGCTTCTGGTACTGTGACATCACCCTTTTTCGCGCAGCCCCTCTGTCGCATAGTCCCTAAAACTGTGCAGCGTAGTTTATAGTCCCACACTCCTTTGCAGCTCCCTGGAGTACTAAGATTGTCCCGCCTTCATGTATTCATTGAACCACATCTTCTGTATATGGCTTCAATCAGCTTCCATTTACTTTTCCTAGGGAAGGTTCTCCATCCAGCTTCGCGAGTTGAACCGCGCCCTCATCTTTGATCTCTTTGATGACATATCGCCCCAACCAGTGCATCTGAAACTTTCCTGGAAGCTTAGCGAACTTAGTATCATATAACAACACCAAATCATTTACCTTGAAGGTGCGTGGCTTAATGTGGCAATCGTGCCAAGCCTTTTCACGTTCCTTCTGGACTTGCTAATGGAATCCAGCCAAGAATCTATCTACTTCGACCTCTTCTAGCTGCGCAAGCACTCCTCCAAGGCTCCATGATATGCCATTCCTATGGAAGCCATTATGTGTATACTAGGCATGATATATTCCATGGGCATCATAGCTTCTATGCCATAGACCAATCGAAAAGGTGTTTGACCTTCTAGCTTTTTGCAAGTAGTCCTATATGCCCACAGTATTGCTGGCATATGCATGTACCAATAATTCTACTACGTGTTGCAATCTTTGTCAGCACGTTGTCAGCACGTGTTCCATTAGCTTGAGGATTATATGGCATAATTCTCCAATGATACACCTGGAAATCTTTTGTTAGCGCGCTGATCATTTCATCGAGGAAGTGCGTACCATGATCACCCATCAATACTTTTGAGCAACTGAACCTGGTTAACACATACTCAAATAAGGACTTTTCCGTTGTGGCCCATGTACAATCCTTCACCGACTGTGCCTCTACCCATCTGGTCAAATATTCAGTCGCAGTGATGATATAGCATGCCCTTGTCTTCTTTCGTGGAGGTTGAATCGGTCCTACAAAATCAATTGCCCATTTTTCAAATGGCTGCAATGACACCTCAGGGTTCAGAGGAAGGTCATCCCTTCGCGATGGTATTCTCATTCTCCGACACGCATCACATGCCCTACAATACACTTTAGAATCCTTATGTAGCGTAAGCCACCACAATCATGTGCACAAAATCTTCTATGTCGTTGCCTTTCCTGCATATTGTCCTCCTGCAACCCCTCCATGAGCCTCCGCAAGGATGCTATTTCATTCAATATCAGGCACATACCATCAGAGTATCTTGTGCAATCCCATTTTATATAAATGTCCTGCAATTACTGAGAAATCCGTTGTGCGCACTACTAACTCGTTCTGCTAGCTAGTGAATCCTTTTGGAGCCATCCCTGTAGTCAAAAAGTGGCTAATATATGAAAAATAGTTATCCGCTACACGCACCATGAAGAGCTACGCGTCGGGAAGCCCTTCCTCCAAATTAGTAGCCTCCTCCCCTATTGCAATGCGTGACAAATGGTCAGGTCCTACATTCAACCTTCCTGGCTTCACCATTACCTCAAAGTCATATTCTTGAAATAGCAGTAGCCACCTGCATATCTTCCCCCCAACACAGTCTTATTGACTATGTACTTCAAGGCAGAGTGGTCTACGTACATTTTGAAATGTCTACCCAAGAGATAGTGTCTGAACTTTTGAAGCGTGTACACCATAGCTAGTCCTTTGCACTCTGTCATTGAATAGTTCTTCTCAGCCTTTGATAACTTTTTGCTTGCAAATGCTATAGGGTGATCCATTTCTCCTTCACCAACCTGTGTCAACATTGCTCCCAACGCAATACATGAGGCATCAACATGCACATGGAATTCCTTCTTCCAATCCAGGAAGACCAAGATCAGCACAGTGACCATTTTTTCTTTCAATACATCTAGACTGCACTGACATTCTTCATCCCAATAGAATGTAGTGTCCTTCTTCAACAACTTCTCCATAGGCATGGTAATCTGAGCATAAGCCTTGATGAACTTTCGATAATATCCAGTATGGCCCAGCATTACACGTCGCAGTTTGAAACTTCGTGGGGCCTCCAAATTGACTATTACCGCAATCTTGGCAAGATCGACCATTACTCCTTGTTTTCATACCACATGACCCGGCAAAATCCCAAAGGGGAAATAAAACAAGCGCTTTTTCAGGTTCAATGTGATCTAATGCCTTCAACATGTATCTAACATTAATCGTGAACTGGCTACATCACGCTTTACTAACCCAAACATTTTCCAGTCATCAAAATATACCTCCAGGAAATTGTGAGTATATTCTTTGAACGCTGCGATGACTATGCGAGAGAATATCGTCGATGCATTTTTGACTTCGAATGGCATTACCGTATACTGAAAACAACCCCATTATGTCGCAAAGGTTGTTTTGCTCTTGTCTTCTGGTGCGATTTTGATCTGATGGTACCCAGAGAACCCATTAGTGAATCAGTAGGCCTCCTGCCCTCCAACATTGTCCAGTACCTCATTAGTAAAATATGTCAGAAAAGGATCATGGATGCAGGCATCATTAAGCTTCCCAAGGTTTACGCAAATCCATATTTCTCCCTTCTATTTCTTTTCTTGGACTACCATTGGGCTCACCCAATCAGATTCCTCCACTGGTTCAATAATGCCTGCCTCAAGCATCTTGTCCAGGCAGACATTTTCTTTGTATTTAGAATTAAGGCGATATGGCCTCTGCTTAATTAGCTTCATGTCCGGCTTCAAGGTATTTTTCATCACGCCCAAGTCTCCTATGATACCTTTCAAGCCCGAAAATTTTGTGGCAAACAAATCTTGATATTCGCGGAGCAACTCAACAACTTTATCTACCATGGAATCATCTGAGTAACCCCTATCTTTGCAAATTTTGGCTCCACTTCAGTACCAATGTTCACTTGCCTGGTCTTCAATAACGCGGTGAGGTCCAGATTTTCTATCTATGTACCTTTGACCTCGCGATGGCCCTCTTCCTCTGGAATATTGATATTCCTTGGATCTTCATCCTCCCCTTCAACAATCATATTATAGGATTCCAACGCATGGCACAGTTGGGTGCTCCAATCTGGTTGAACTAATTGCAAAGGGTCCTGCAGAATTCTGAAGATCACCGCCTTAACCTCCTGCAGAGCTTCATCAATTCTTTCGAACCCATCCTTAAAACTGAAGGTCATCAAAAACCCTTCACTTAACATATCCCACTCTGTGGTGTTATGGTGAAGCTCCATTTCCAGGTACCAATTCATAGGGATTATATCCAGGGTGTGACAGAATAAATGCACCCACTCTGGCTGTGGCTCCTCCCCATAGACCTTGGTCCACTTTGCTAAATGATCGCGTGGATCAATTCTCCCAACATATTTTTTTAGTTAATCGCACTTTAGGGCGACCAAATCACAACCTCATCATCCTTCTCTAATCATGCCATTCATCAAAACTATCCTTATGCGTACCCCACCACTGTGTGGGTGTAGCGCACAACACCAAATTCAGCGCTCGAAATTGATGATCCTCTGGGACTTATCTTTCAAAAGCATCCAAAAATTTATCCACATGAGTTAAACCTTCATAATAAGGTAAATTTCTTACCACCGATGACACACAACGCATCAATTTGGTTATCATATTGCTGCATAGCGTAGATACTTCATGTAGCTTGTTCTCCCAGTGTTCCAATTCTTCATATGAATCCAAGGTACAGAAACTTTCGCAGTCCCATGCAATCCGTCCATCCGCCATCAGATTAATCCAATCCTGGTCTCACACCGTTATATTGTAGATTTGATCCAAATCATCATATCTTTCTTCATAGTCACGGACTGGTTCAGTATAGCGCAGTTCTTTTGGAGGGTCCAATGGTACTACAATGCGGAGCAATTTCCTTTCAAATGACATTATCTTCTTCTTCAAATTGATGACCCCATTCATATCAATAGCCCAATCAATTCCAAGGAGTATGGATTGAATCATAAAAAATTTCTATCACTTCAAAATCTGCCAGCGCGCTCGCACCTTCTATATCTACAGTAACTCCCTACAATCGTCCCATAGGGATAATGTTCTGTTGGTTTTCCATCCTTAATTAAATCGGAGACCACTGCAGCGTAGGTCTCCCCATTCTTTCCCATGTCTGTTTAGGTAAAAAGTTCGCATCAAATTTGAAGTCCAAAATAACCTAGTCCATCTCATAGTCTCCTATTTGTGCGGTAAGCTTCATCTCGTGCCTTATTCTTGCCTTATGTTTACCAAGCTTTCAGACTACGCGGTGTCCATCAGGAGAATTATCCTTACTACCACACTTGTTTATCAACTCTTGTAGCCCCTTCAAAGCCTTGTTATCGCGTAGTAGTTCATACAAATCTCCAAGAAGGTGGTAAGCATAGAGAGATCAGCCTCTGTAAGCATGCTTGTTTCTAGTAGTTTGTCCTAACTTCCTGAGGTAGATACCTCAACGAAGCTTTTCTTTGCCTCCATAAATTTTTCCTTTGCATGCTCTAGATCAAAGCTAGTCTCCTTTTCAGGGCCTTGTGGACCCATCCACCCTCTTCAAGTTGTTTTCCTTTATTGTCAGTAGTCATGATCCTACTTTTCAGCATGATATTCACATTTGGATCCTCCTCGCGGAGCTCAACCTGCATCATTTATAAGTTCTGGGTAGGATGCTGAGGCTGCACCTTCTTCTCATGCATCTTGGCTATTAGCACAGGATATTCTTCTATTATGTGGTCAAACTAAGTGCAATATTGACATGACTGTCATGTCTCATTCATACACTCTTGCATGTAGTGTCCTAGCATCCCGCAGCTATAGAAAATGACCTGTCCATGACCTCTACCCGGGCCTTCTCCTCCTCAACCTCGTTCGTGCCCTTGGTATCCTCCACGCGCTCTCCCAGTGCCCTAATCTGTAGGTTGCATTTCTGCTTGCATTCACTATGTAGGTGTCCTTTCCATCATCAACTCATAGCTATGGCAGTGGCGCTCATCGTGGCCCACGGATTTCCAAAAATCACAGAATAATTGTTGTGGTGTCTGCACAAACTTTTGTAGCAAATGAAAATTATCAGTTACATGTTTTCCAACCACCCGAAAAATAGTGCACCATAGCGTGGGCCCTGTACTTTGTCCTGTTGGAGCTTCCTACCTCAGGGGCATTGGTCCCCCCCTCGTGTGATACAATTCATGAAGACAGGGTAGTGATCTTTGTCATGCCCCTATCTCTTACACTTGAGGCACCTAACTCCCTCGCGCACCTCCAGCTGAGCCTCTTTTTCTCTTTTCAAGCTCCGCAATTCCAAGCAGAGGTTCCGCAACTCTGAGTGAATTTGTTGGAATCCTAGGTACACATCCTAAAAAGGTGTTTCATGCAATCTCATTGCAATTTCCAATGCTTCCGCCTGAGTCCCTATCTTGTGCTATGAAAGAGCAATCCTTAGGTGGGGCAGGAGCAAGGCTATAAACCATTCATGGTGTTGACTGTCTGTGAGGTGCATATTAGCTTCGCGGATCACACACTTCAATCTTTGATCTAACTCCCAGGGCATTTCACCAACCCTCACTGTGATTTCCTTGAATCTAATTATTGATTGTGAGTCAGACTTAGGCTTACCAAATTATTTGTTTAAAGTAGTCTGAGTGTTTGCTAATTATTCCAACAGGTTATCAGTGTAGTATTTAATGTACCATGTCAGCGCGCGATCCTCCAGAGCGGTAACCAACTGTGCCTTCTTTATATTATCATTCATAATATGTTACGCTGTCCATATAGCCTTCACAACAAACCAAAACTGATGTGCATCCTCACTTCCTAGGCCCTTGAAGACTGGAAAATTCATCGTATTTGACATGTTGAATGGTGATGGTAGTGTGGGTGAAGGTGTGTGATGTGGAGGTGAAGGTGGAGGTGGAGTGGATGGATGATGTATCCTTGAAAATCCCTGCCTTATTAATTGGATAGAGTTCCACGGTGAGCCCTGTACTACTCCCTCATTGTCACTTGAACGAGGTCCAAACAACAGTATATATTTAGGCCCTGCTTTTTCTTGGTTTCTAAAGCTTCACCCACCTCACGTAAATCCAAACATGAAGGTAACGTCATAACCCACTTTTCACACAAGATCATCTTAATTTAGGTATTCAAAGATCTTAAATACTTACCTCGTGGTCCCTTGAATAACTGTCACTCTGCTTCATTGTAACTGACTGAGGTATCAACCGCGAACTCTGTCGAAAATCCTCGTATGAAATTATCAAGCTAGTGATCAACATCATGCGCGATCTTATCCTCAAAAGCTCCCAGTATCCATACTAACTTTGGAATCCACACTATCGGACCGTGAAGTTTCTACCTTCCTTGGTCATATGACAATTTAGCTATCCACTTGTACAACTCGACCAGGAAGGTGTGAAAGAAAATTTCATGTATCTCAGTGTACAAATTCTGTCCAACCACTGCTCTTTTGACAGGTGTGGATTCTTGTTCTCTTGCACCGCAAATTCATGGATCTTCCTATACAACCACTTCTCAATTTCCTTCTTGGTTGGATTCTAGTGGTACGATATCACACATCTCTTTATGTAGATCCTGGTCCAGGCAATGAAACCATTTATTGGCTTAGTGGGTCTTGACCCAAGTTCAAATTTAGTTGTGCCAAACAAAACCCTACACTACTTGCCCTTTCGGCATCAACCCATGTAGCATGGACTGAAATCTCACTCGAAGCATTATTGGGGGATACTGGAACCAAGTTTCTGCATCTAGAGATGAGTGTGATGTCCTTTTATGCCCTAGAGCTGCCTTCATGCAGATCTATAAGCCCTTAAGGCTTAGTATTGTAATTCCCCTCGAATGGCTTCTAGACCTTGGCGAAGATCTACAATCGTCTTTTTGGACCCTGAACAAGTGAACTAGCTACTTACGCGCACCATAGATTATCTTTAGATCAGTATTTACTCAATTCTACCTAAGTGCTTGATAAACATAATAGGAAGTATTATTATCTTCGCATAATAACCTAACATTATTTTCGTTCAGTTAATTAGTTGTATCTAGTAAATTTGTGCATCAATACATCATTATTCCATAGAGACATCAATTCATCATAGCATATATCACAATCATACATAACAGAGGTAGAGAGATAAAACATAAGAATTTCTGTAACAGTCTTCTTTATTCATCTTCAGTATAGGTTTATAGAATCAAAACTTCCCTACGCACTTAGTTGTAGGGTTCTGCACACTCAGATGCAGACACTACTCTAGGCCTCTGCGCACTCAGCTGCAAAACCTTCCCCCTCTAAGACCTATTTCTTTGTGCTAGACTCCTTCCGTCATACCATAGACAAAGACATAGATCTCCATATGCCTTAGACTCTCTAAGACACACCTATTTATACAATCCCATGGTCCGCGGACCATGTGTAGATCTAAAAAACTGACTCAAGTTTACATAAACAAGGGTAAAAACCATTTTTGACTCTTGACTAGCTATGTGCTCCATGTCCACAATTAGCGGAGACTTTACATCTTTTTACACCAAAATTTGGGCTTTTTCCCCAAAAATTACTAAGGGGACCCCATCCCAACATGTAGCAATAGTGGTTCAAAATTTCCACATCTGGGATTTTGATTATGTAGCAAAATATTATATTGATAACCATGAATGTCTGAATTGAACAGTAGAAATGGTTGGCCATTTGTAAATAGCCAAACATTGATAGGAACTGGCAACCACTTGGAGAACCATTTGATACAAAATGCATCCCCCTATAAGCTAATTGTAGTTCAAGCATAAATAGGAGAAGGTGTAGACAATAATTTCAAGTATATTTCAAGATCATTAACAGGATGAAGATCCTTAAGGTATTCAAGAGTCAATTATGTAAGCAATGAATTTAAAGTATCATCATGTCCACGAGAGAGGAACTATCAAAAGTGGTTCACAATCCCATGTTGTATTTCAACAGAACTATAACGAAAGTGAAGAAGAACAACAAATGAGTCAAATAAATAGTCAACGAGATAATAGAAGAAATTCTCTAATCTATGTAGATTGAATCTAGATAACTTGTGATCAATTTCTTTCAATTTTGATCCTTTCAATGCAAAACAATTCTTCATGTCCATAAAGTCTATTGAGACCAACTCACAAATTGTCCAAATTTGACAATGATTTATAGCATTAAAAACATGGATTTCATTGAATGTACAATCAACACATATGATACTACGAAATGTTTAGACCTCTTATATTATCTTGTCTATATTGTCTTTTTGACTATCTACTCTTACTGCTTTTTTGTTGCACAATACTCTGAAAATGAGTACCTAGCATTGTGACAAAAGAGTAAATGAAATTTCCATAAGGAACCTTGTAGATTGCATTTTTTTTTTACAATTGAAACATAATATATAAGCAAATACATCTATGCAATTTAAAATAATAGCAACCAAAGAATATTACCATTTTAACAAATTTCAAAACACAATATTTAATTTCCAAAAATTTCATACAAAATATTTGACAATAATTGTAAATCCATTTCAAAATGTATAAATCAAACATAACCCAATCATTAGCTTCAAAAAAAATTACAATATAGCTTTATATAATAAACAAGTCTAATTTAAGATAACAAGCATAAAACTACTTTAAAAAGTTACATATTCATAAGGTTATCGAAATAATGAACATATTCAAATGATTATTATTGTAAAGATATCAATTCCACCATGTCTAATTTACTAAGCTATTGTTGCATTATAAAGGCATTATTCTATGAAATAAAATGTAAAGTATTTAGCTTCCTAGCATAATGCAGTATTTGTTTTTTAAGATTTTGTGCAAATCGATATATCTCCAATGGTTTGAGCATACCTATGGGAAAAACATGAACCTTGTAGTTTTTTTTACATATCCACATCATAGCAACTAGACAATGTCCCAAAGCTAATGTGTACATATGCAAGAATAAAACCTAGTCATAACTGGAAGACAAAAAAACAATGCATAAAGTTAATGGAAAATTTGATAAACTAGAAACACTAATAATTGATATTTATATGTACCAAGGAGCACCAAAGAAAAATTGAAAGCGTTTTGATCAATAAGACATGCCACACATTCTTGTTTTTTGGACAAATACCTATGCATTTTTTTTTGGCAATAAAAAATCTAGTATTTTTGTTATACATATGATTTTAGAATTATTTTATCCTAGTTGTCTCTTTATGATTTATGAAACAATAAAATTATCTACATCAGTTATATATACTTTGTGTTCATGCATAGTCTATACATGGTTCAAATTTATTTGTGATCACACACTGATCATTGAGAGATTGACATATCTGGAATCAGACTACACGAGAATCAACAACAATGTATGCAAGGCACAACAATATTAAAAGAACCATAACCATGATTTATGCAATATACACACAAAGACAAAGTAACAATGCATTCAATGCTACCAGAGTAATATATATTTGTGTGTGTGTGTGTTTTTAATCTATCTTCTGTAACTAACAATGACCAAAAATGGAAAATGTGATTATGTATCATATTCTTTAATAGAAATTGAAATCATTACCTATTATGTCATAAGCAATAAACAAGATTCTCGTGACACATGACTAAAGAAATCACAAATAAAAAGTCATTGCCGAATTGTAATCATAGCACTATCATTACTTTAAACTGCAAACCAAGGTCAGTAGGCTAACTTTGTATCATATTGTTTGCTAGGCATTGAAATAATTATCTACTATACCATAAATAAAAAATAAAATTCTACCCACATATCACTAGAGTAACTACAAATGAAAACTATCACTCAATATTAATGATAGTTCTATAATTACATTAAATTGCACATGTACTTTAGTAGATGTGTCAAATTCAAGAAAACATATTGCACCAAAATTGTCTAGAAATGAAATAATTTAAGCTTCCACAACCACTCATCTTGGAATATAGATACCAGGTAGAGATACACAACAAAAAATTATTATGATATTTAAGCATGCATTTAATATCTCTTGGTTTTAGCATTACAATCTGTGAAAATCCTTTCTCACTTGAGACATAATGAATCAACAAACTTAACATCTAAATCACAAAAAAAATGTTGCATCTTGGCCTTTGATAGTCATCCACTATTCTCTGGATTTGAACAAAGATATTTCATGCAAAAACACAAACATTTCAGCCAACTAAAATTGCAACTTATCCACCTGCCACGGAAATTTCATTCAAATCGCTCATTTTTTCCTCGTATCTGATTTATTTGCATAATGCAATTTCAAATTACCAGTCTCCTCCTCTTCCATGTGTTGTTGCATCGACCTTGACAATTCAAGAACTACACATTCAATGACTCAACACCATTCACCATTGCATAGCACTGTTCTATAATAGATTCCACCCAAGCTAGGAGATATCACTTGAATCCAATATATCATCAAGTCAAATAAAGATTCTACAATGTAAATAATACTACGCTTTAAAGACATGTTAGTATCAACTATAATAAACAATATTACAAATAAGTGTTTTAAAATCTAATTTCATTAGTCAAAGATGTTCAATTGTAAGCAAATTAGACATTATACTTCAAATCATTCCAAGTTTTAGTTGGACAAAAAACAAAATCTAAGTATCTAAAAGTATTTGAAAACCCTTATAATTGTATTCAATTATTTAGAAATTAAATACTACTAAACACCACAATTGCAAAAAACAAAGGTTGTAATGTTTTTTAATGCCTTCTAGTTTCCATCTGTCTTTTTATTGCTTTCCAATTGTTTTGAAATAATAAAAATAAAATACATAGTTGTTACATAAAACATTAATTGTATTCCATAACTCAAAAATGCTTTAAAAGTTCAACTTGAAATCTAGCATAAATAATGTGTAATTTAATCCCAAATTAATGCATAACAATAAAGTTCAATTAAATTTTCTGAAAAATCTATCAAGTTTTAGATAGTGTCATGTCCAGATAAAAGTATTTTGCACTTTAGAACTTAGAGCAAATTCAAAACTGCACAAATGTCTAGAACATCCTAATCATCATGATCCCATACCTATAAAATTAAAAGCACATCCAAAGTCAAATACTTCTCAGCTAATATGAAAATTACTTTATTGAATCCTAAAAATATATATTTCAAAGGTCCATTACAAACATTACGAAACCATTAAACAAATGCATCATCTATATACATAAAATACTTAGGTAGAATAATTTATATTAGCATTTTGAATCCTTGACTCTATTTTTTGTTTATTTGTTCAAATCAATCTTTATTCTTTTTTTTCAATAACATTTGATCATTGAATACTGAGCAATGCATCATGATTTACAAAAACCACTAATGTAAATAGTAACATTTTTCTAACTATACATCACTAAATAATAATAATTACAATACAAGACAATTTTAGCTAAGAATACTAGTTAACTAAGCAATTCTAACATCCATGGAATTTAAAATAAGAAAATACGAAAAAACTTAGTATAATAACTTAATGCTCTATTTATTTATATATAAAAACAATAAAATTTGATAATAAAGCATTTTAGCATTATGTAAACAATTCAAAAATACAACATTATTGAAATTTCAATATATATATAATGAAAATTATCGTAAATATAATTAATTTTAAATTTAATTAATTACTTAATATTCTAAACACTTAATTTACAAAACATATGAATAAAAGTAAATTAAAATTGAAAAAAAAATTAACTTCACATTGGCATCACTTTAAACAAAGTCCCTTAGTCCCTTTTACTTTTATAAAGGGTAGTCAAAATAATCAAAACACTCAATGAAACTTCAATTCATTTTGCAACCATCCACAATTTTAAGTAAAACCAATAAAACTTAACAATTTAATCACTTGTTACAAGTAAAAATAATTAAGACCATAAAAGCTGAAAAAAAATATGAAAAAGAAGAACATGATGAACAAACAGATTAAAAAATTATCTTAATATAAAATGTGCTATAAACCAAAAGTTAAATATACTACAAAGTTGTATTTTAAATATAAATTGATAAAGCTACATTTTAAATAACCAATTTTCAAATTTAAAAAAAAATTGATTTAGCATGCTTCCATGCAGTATTGTAAATGTAACCAATTTTGTCGAGGACTGTCAATATTCAGAAGTGCCTGTAGAGACCATTCAATAAAAAAAATCTGACTTCTAAACTCATAACCAGACCCATCTTTCGACTTTCTTTTAGTAGGGACCACAAAAAAATATGTACACATAGTTGTGTGTGTTTACAAGGAGGCCAATTAGTCGCAGAATGTCATAGCACCGTACAAAAGATAATGCCGACCTTTGATCCCATAGCCATCCTGACCACCGACTTTCTTTTGGAAGGGCCAACAAAAGAAACATATATGTATAATTGGCCTCTTTATAACTTTTTTTTTTTTTCATATTACATATTATTTGATAAAATTAAATCAAAATATTTTTTTTATCAATAAAAAATAAAGTGAATAAATTATACTTATAAGATAAATGTTTAAAAATATGGGAACTCGTTATCTAATTCTTTAAAGAAAATAATGAAGTATTGATGGTGGAATCAAATAGGCTAAGGAGTGTTAGTAGTTGAGAGTGTCTACGAAGACCATTAAAACCACAATGCCTACCACCGATGATAGGATCAGCCCAACACTGTTTGGACTAATCAATAATTAAATGATTTAAGTGTGATTTAGCTGTGGATTAGTTTATGATTACCAATCTCTCGGATTTTTCTAGAAAATGATAGGTGGCATTTATGTGTGCAATCAATATTGTGTACTATACCTCGGGTCGCATTTCCCGCTCTTCATTTCATGCCAAAACTCTTCCTCCATCGTTCATTCAACCATTTTGCACTTGTTCGCTGAGGGTTTGCTCTAGTGTGGTTTTGCTACTTGTGAATGCAGCTGCGCTGCAACTGCTGGGTGCACTTTTTGGTTTTTTTCCCTGGTCCGACAGTGTCTCTTATACTTTGCTTGACTCTTATGCTTGCTTGGATAATCTTTGGTCCTGGTTCGTTGGGCAACCAAAAATGGTTCTACTGCCACCTGTGTAAGTAGATTTCTGTGCTCTTTTTGCAATTGTTTCAACTGGTCTTTGCTCCATGAGCTCGGGTTCTGGTATGAGGTTGTCTTACTTGTGAAACTCAGTGGGTTGACATGCACTCAGGTTTCGAAACAGTGGCACTCTTTGGTCTTTGGCTTCAATGCAGGTAGCCTCTTCTATCCATGATTCAATTTGTCGTTTCCATTCTTCTGTTCCTAATGTGGCCACTCCTTTGTCTCAGTCGTTGGTTGGAATTCGAGGGTTAAAGGCTTGTTTTCTGTTCTCGCTGCAAATCCTTCAGGTAGGGAAAATTTATCCCTCTTATACTTGCACTCACGCACTTGTTTTGTTTTCCTCTATCGACAGGTTGCTAACAACTGTGTGTTGATTCTTTTGCAGGTATTGGGGTTTGCAGTTGGGTATGCTTGGAACAAACACGTCGGCCTCTGCCTGGTAGGCTTTGTCAACGCAACTAGTCTTTAGTCTTTAGAATAGACCTGTGAGATTGAGGGTTTGGTTTTCCTCAATGCTTAGTCAATGTTTTCTCTTGGTTGTAGCCAGCGTCCTGGTCGTTTTGTTAGCATAGGCTTCCTCGGTTCTGTGATTGTTGGCTGTAACTTTTAATGTGTGGGAGCTGTTTCCCAAAACCCTCACCTAGGGTTTGTCGACCGTCGGCTATGTGACTATTTCCAGTTTATTCCGGAACTCTGCTATGGATGCTCATACATTTCATTTTATAATTTAAAGAAAAAAATTTCAGGAAAACATTGGTTTCGGTTTACCTTGTTTTAATGATGATGATTGGCTGTCATTCCTTTCATTCTGGCTTCAACGCCTTCGAATTACAATTGTTAATTTGCAATTGTGTTTGTAATTTTTTTCACGAACAGAAAGTTTTGTAGTTGCTTTGGTAATTTGTTCTGGTGGTCGCTTTCGAAGTTAATAAGATAATGTATGGCTCATATGTGATTAACTCGTATGATTTATTTATCTGCATTCGCTCCTATTTATTCAATGTCGATTTCTTCAATGGGATACGAACCCTCATTCTGAAAATGCATCTCTGTCTCACTATCTAGACTCTGTCTCTTAGAAAAGAAGAATTAAATAAACTTGTCTGTGAGCATTGTGTCGTTTACTCTGATGTTCGGTGAATTAGGAAGAAAAACAAAAAATGTTGCAGATACACAGATGGATTTGAATTGTCTGTTCTTTCATTATTATTGCTTGAATGCTAAAAGAAATGTTGAACCCTTTCAATGGATTTTTCATGTACATTTGCAGTCTCTGTTCACAGTTACCTGAACTATGTAGTTACTGTTTTCAGTTGTAATTCTATTTAGTTACATAATGATGCTTGTATTCGGTTCTGCTCTTTGACAAGATTTTACATCAAACACATTTTGTTTTTTTTCTCCAAAATGACAGAACAATTATTAAATCTCTATTAATTAAAGACAGATAAACTAATGACCCTAACCAACCAAACTGTCCCTAACTAGTACTGAAACTAAAAGTAAACAAAAACTTACACCCTACTTTGACAAACTAACATAAAAAAAACAACTTGTTAAGACAACTTCCATCTTGGCGGAGACCAACACCCGGTCATGGTGCCCTAGCTGGATGCTCCTGCATCAACTGATCTCATAGTCGGGGCCGACCTCTAACTTGCTTTCAGCATGAACAACAAAAGAAATATGTGCATATAGTTATGTGTAACTCCATAGTCAGCCCAACCTCCGGCTTGCCCCTACAAAGGCACACAAAACAAATATACACGTCTATAATTTATTATTTTGTTTTCTCACATAACATACTATTGAATAAATGTAATTTCAAATACTTTATTCTTTTATTAATAAAGAAATAAATTCCAAAAATTATTTTTATAAGACTTTTAAAATTTAATTTATAACATATTAATTCATGATAAACTTCATCATAGACCTCATTTAAGTTGTTTATAAGAAATAATTATAATAACAACAGTGAACCTACATTCTGTGATGAATTGGTCGGGAGTGTGGGTTGTTGGGACTATCTAGAGAGACCCATAAATGACAATATCAACCTCCGACTTCTTTGTAGTAGGTGCCACAAAAGAAATATATGTGTATAGGTACGTGTGTTTACAACAACCACCTTGAACATCATAGTCATCCTTACCTCTAATTGCTTCTACAAAGGCCCACAAAACAAACATAGGTGTCTACAATTTATTATTTTGTTTTTTTACACAACATATTATTTAATAAATGTAATTTAAAATACCTTATTATTTTATCAACAAACAAATAAATTCACAAAAATATTTTTATAAGACATTTAAGATTTGATTTATAACATATCAACTCATGAAAAGCTTTATCATAGACATCATTTAAGTTGTTAATAATAAATAATAATAATAACAACAATGAACCTAGATTCTGAGCCGTATTGGCTAGGGAGTGTGAGTGGTCACAAATGTCTAGAGAGACAATTCAAACGACAATGTCGACCTCTGATCTCATAGTCAGGGTCGACCTCTCACTTGTTTTTATGAAGGCCCATAAAACAAAAATATGTGTCTATAATTTATTATTTTGTTTTTGCATATAACATATTATTTAATAAATGTAATTTAAAATACCTTATTCTTTTATCAACAAAGAAATAAATTCGAAAAATTATTTTTATAGCACACTTATTTAAATCAATTTTACAGAAAGATTATTATTCTTTCTATCTAATAGTCTAAGATAACAAATCCAAAATCTACGTACAAATTAAAACAAAATAAGGATTAAAATGCTTAAAAGGTATGAACCTGTGAGCCCTCATCTAAATAAAAAAGCAATCTGAATATGGTTCATAAAATATAAACTCCGAAAACAACAAACTTAAATGTCCCTTATAATTTAAAAAATCACCTGAAACTCAACCTTTTCCAAGATGACTCAAATCTCAACCTTTTACTTATGATTCTTCTACAAAAAGATGCTGACTTCCCGACCATGAAGTCAATCCTGACCTAGACTATGGGTTTCCTCTCACTCCAAACAAACTGAAAAAATTGAAATGGAGACAAATGCTTTACTCTAAATTTGATTTTTTTTAAACGTTCACTCACAACCATGGCTCAATCATGTTCCTCTATGCATAAAATTTACAAAGAATATATTACAACTTCCCACCCTTGGAATCTCAGAACACTGGTAACATTGGCCTCAAAAGTTTTGAAATTCTTGAAAATTGAATTTTATGATCGATTCTTTTATGTGTTTTTCTCTAGTTGACAACTATCTAAGACTCTAATCTCTCGTTGCTTAAAGTATAACTTTTATACCAATAAATTTAGTATTTTGAAAAAAAATAAAATAAAACCTATCTGCCCTATAAAATCTATTGAATGTAAAAGGCATTTAAAAACTTGCATACACAAGTCTATTGCAATGCAAAAATGCATCAACTTTCGACATCATAATGTGTCGCGCCTTACTGAGGTCAAATTTAGCTTCTTCCCGAGCTAGTTGTTTATGTCAATAGAAGTCCAACCCAACTATCTAAAACAACACAATGTGCAGCCAGAGCTGCCACATTGCTGACAAGCCTTTTAAAAATGCAAAGATGCCTATACTACCGAATTCACAACTTTTAGAGTAAATTCTAAGAAATATTTGCCATAACCACTACAGAAAATCATGGAATCAGAGTTGGCAAACAATCTAAAGCTAGAACATATGGAATTGGGGCTAGCACCTTGCCCATAGTACTTCTGCAAATGCAAATATGGATCGACCTGTGACCTAGATTTGGTTAGTTAATACTGTTTTATTCGAACAACATTGCATCCAAACCATCGAAACTTGATTCGGCAATGTATTTAACACTTCTGATCCAATAAACAAAAGTTTGCTGACAGAGATAACTCAAAAACTTACGAAATTTCTACCGCAAGAATCTAGCAATTCACTTACTCAAATAACTCTTATGATCCAAATTGTAAGGCCTCGCCTACAAATTTTGTGAAACAAAGAACCATTTGAACTCCAAATTATGCACCATGACCATTAAACTAGAAAATAATGTTCATACTTTTACTTGTCAAATCGTCATTAGGGAGGTTGGAAAAGTTGTGTCCTTCCACATAGCCAAACAACTTCAGAATTCCACACAAAAATAATACTGCACGCACCCACCGAAGTAAAAAAAGGAACTCACCTCGTAACAAAGAAAACATGACAATGAGAAGTAAAGTCGCACACAAAACACAAGCACAAAAACATGAAATCCGACCTCAATGAGCGCCAAAACATCAAAAAAAATAAAACAACCACTTTGAGCAACAAAAATAGCTAAATCCTTTTCACAATGATCCATCAATCATAATAATAAATTCTCCAGCAACAATCTTAAAACAAAATTATCACCACCAGATCTCAAAGAAACCAAACTTAACTCCCAACAATATGAAGGATCACCCTTCCTTGTACCTACACTGCTAAATTCAATCTACCGTTCACAGTAGGATGATGTCAACCCTCAAACTCTAGAGCCTGGGATGTGGCGACACGCTGACGTCACGGAAAAATTTCAGCCAAAAGCCTAATGTTAACTATGAATATTTCGAAAATTGTGCTAGTACAAACAAACTAATAGCTTCGAACCAATCATAGATGTCATTATGTAAGGAGTGACATAATAAGATAAATTAAAACTAATATGATTTTACTTTACTCTAAAATAACATAAATATGTTTAGATATAATTTGATTTGTGTAATATATTCAATGTACATATATGTACTGATAACATGTAAAAAACATAGTTATTTGAAATTCCATTGAGATTCAACATATGGTCCAATTCCAAGACTTACATATAATCCTTTAGAGGGTATCAACTTCACAAACACAACCAAGTCAAATCACCCTGCAAAATTAAAACTGTCACAGACAACAACATTAGATTTATGAGATTATATATATCTTGGTTTTAGCCCAATCAGAGTTGAGCTTTGAAATACAATTAGAAATTTTAATTAAAATTAATTTTGGATTATCTGTGTGGGAATTTGATGAGGTATGATGTTTTGAATTTCAATTCATTCAATGAATTTTTAAAGTTTTAAAGAATTCAAAATTTGTAAAGGTTTTTGATGAGTTTTGCTTGATATTTTGTGAAAAAATGTTAGAAGAGTAGGTTTAAGTTATTAAATTTATATAGATGAAATGCATGGATGGTTTTTTAATATTGGTTTTTTGGTACTCTTACTCTGAATTTGTTTATGTATTCAAAAATTCATTTGAAGTTATAAAACTAACAATTTTACCTAGAATTATCTTATTCATGAAAATACAAAGACCTTCCATAATCATACTTTCCTATCTTAAATGTGACTAGGTTGAAATTTTAACCCCTTTTCTCCTAAAAAATAATACGAAAAAGGTTTTGTCTAATTTTCCTATATTTTGTTTTCTTGATTAGAATCTACAAAAACCTCTAATAATCGGACTTTCCTATTTTAAAGGTGACTAGGTTGAAATTTTAACCATTTTTTCATATAAAATAATATGAAAAAGGTATTCTATATATTTTTTTCTTGATTAGAATCTGGCGCTACAATTTTAGATGATATTGTGATGTTTTATTGTTTAAAATGTGTTTTTGTATGTATAAATAGATCCACGCATCTTGAAAAATCCTTGAAGCACCAACTACACAATTTATACCTTTATATCACACTTCCACTTTATGCCCTTCTGATACAGGTCAATCTATTTCATGTTCATTGAAAAAATAAATCAATTTGGGTATTTGACAAGATTAATTGAACTTAAGAATTTAATTTAAGAACATGTTGAGTTAGGATTTTCTATTTAGATTGTTGGACTATCATTACCAAGAAATTCGGAGGGCGAACGAAGCAGGATGGAAAACTAGGGTTTCAGATTGTTACAGAGGTCGTTCTCCATGGAAGGATGCAAAGGAGGGAGCTCCACTCCCTCCTACAAGCAGGTTGTGGCCAGTAGGGGAAAAATGCCAATGGAAAATGACAGAGAGCCTTCAAAAGGAAGGGAAAGAAACAGTGAAGAAGAACAGGAGGGAACTAATTTAAGGAAGCATAATGATGCAAGGGAAAATGAGGAAGAAGACAAGGAGCAAGGAACAAAATACAAAACGCACATGGGACCATGCAAACCCAAAGCGGCGGTAACTCCCAGGGTTATTTTAAATTAGTCGGCACTGCAGGCACACAGGGATCACATGCAAACATATGCAATCATTTGTAAATTCATGGGTTTATGGCCCACTGGAAAAGCCTTACAAACATGGATTAAATACCACTGGAAACCAAAAGAAATCATTGACCTACATCTTGGGTCTAAGGGTTTTTTCACTATAGTATTCGTAAATATTGAAGATAAGGACAAAGTGTTTGAAGGAGGGCCCTACTTTTATGCTGCAGCATGCCTCTATATGCGACCTTGGATTATGAATTTTGTTCCGGAACGTGAAACTTTTACATCGGTCCCGGTTTGGGTAAGACTTTATTCTCTACCTCTTGATTACTGGCAAACAAAATCTCTATCCTCCATAGGAAATAAGTTAGGTCATTTTGTCAAAGTTTCCGAGGCTACTAGAAGGGGAAAGTATACTTCCTTTGCTAGAATATGTGTGGAGATGGATCTCTCTGGAACCCTACCGGACGAGGTTATTTTGGAGGTTTTTGATGAAGAATGGAAACAAACAGTAGATTATGAACACATCCCATTCAGATGCCGCAAATGTCACGAGCATGGACACCTGTTCAGAGACTACCCTCTAAGTAAAATAGAGAACAAAAACAAAACTGACACAATGAAGGATTCAAAAAGCTTCTTCAAGGTGGAAAATAAAGGAAAAGGAGGCAAAAGAAGACCAAAACCACGTAAATCAATAGGGCAACAGGCTAACCAAAACATGTTTCATGTCCTTGAAGTCGACGAAGGTTCAATAGAAACAGATCAGGCAAAGGAAAGAAGTCCAGTGGAGGAGGAGATAGTAGAAGACAGGGAACAAATACAAGATAATAACAAACAGAAAGAATTTATGATGAATGATGCAAAACAGGAGATGGACCATGAAATGACCCAAAGTGAGATGGAAATGGAGGACCATGAGCTCCAGGAAATTCTTGAGAAAGAAAACCTAGATTTGGAAGGTTTCTTGAATCAAGGAACAAAAGAAGGGTTAGACTCGTTACCTACAGAGGAGTTCAATAGGGTTCAACAGCTGTTTTTATGGAAAATCCAGACTAAAGGGGTGGACAAACAAAAATACAAAGATAGGCAGGGCAACGAAGGAGTGAAAACAATGAAAAACACAGCAGGACTAGCACCGAGAAACCTAAGGAAGAAAAGGGGCAGAAAAAAGCAGAATAAGCTATTGATGGAATGTGGAAAGCTAATGATAGATTTAGGTAAGATGAAAGACCTATCCAGTTACTCCTTTACTAATATTTAATTATGAAGTTCACTTCTTGGCATATCAGGGGTCTGGGTAGTAAAAGAAAACGAAGATTACTGAATAATAGAATGAAACAAGCAGCTCCGGATATGATCTTCATCCAGGAAACTAAGTGTTCCATCCAGAAGATAAGAGATATCCATAGTAAATGGCTGAATAGAATTGAGTTTCTGGAAGTCAAAGCAGAGAATACAGCAGGAGGTATTCTCACTCTTTGGAATCCACAAAAAAATTACTTAATGAATGTGGATGAATCTAGGGATTATTTATTTGTAGTCATTCAACCCGTGGGATACAAGGAAACCTACCTGGTATCGAATATTTACGGCCCTCAAAGAATGGACGACAAGCTCAGGCTTCTAAACTCTCTAGAGAATCTTAGAGATAGACATGCAGGAATACCTTGGATCTTGGGAGGTGATTTCAACATGATCAAATCACTTATGGAAGAAAAGGGGGAACTAGAGTTCTAGGCAAAGACTCTTTGGCTTTTCAAACTTTTATCGACAAGATGAAGCTAGTGGACATTGTAATGAGTAATGGAATCTTTACTTGGAATAATAAGAGAGGAGGACAGTCTCATGTGGCCTCAAAATTAGACAGTTTCATAATCTCAGAGGATCTTATGTTCAATGACAAGGAAATGGTAGCAAGAATGCTCCCCTTTTGAGGCTCAGATCACTAGCTGGTACAGCTGGAGGTTCAGGGCATTGGCACCCCCAGGAACAGACCTTTTCGATTTGAGAACATCTAGATTTCCCACCCAGACTTCATCAGCAACATAGCCAAATGGTGGTTAGAAGATTTAAAAATTTAGGGTACCAGAATGTTCCTTCTTCAGAAAAGACTAAAACACATCAAGCTCCGGCTTAAAGACTGGAACAAGAATGAATTTGGCAATATGTTTGAAGAGAAAAAAACTATTGAAGGTAAAATGCAGGAACTCAACAAAGCCCTTATCACAGAGGGACATGACAGAGTCAGAAGTGATCAAGCCACCAAATATCCTCAAAACTGGGAGAATTTATGCAAGCAAGAGGAAATATTTTGGAGACAAAAATCTAGAGTTCAGTGGCTAAAAGAAGGTGAACGTAATACTAGATTTTTTCACAAATCCACCATATCAAACAGAGCTCATAACAAAATTTCTTTGCTCAAGGATGAAAGAGGAAATCTTCTCAATTCTCATGAAGAAATAGAAGTAGTTATAGTTCAGCACTTTCAAAACATAGCAAAGGAATCCTGTTATGATAGAGAATTGCACATTAGGGATTTCACTAAGGATATACCCAGGATGGTTTCCAGAGAGGGTAATGTCAACCTTTACAGGCCAGTGATCGAAGAGGAAGTCAGCGGAGTACTCAAAGAAATGCAGAATTGTAAGGTGCTAGGCCCGAATGGTTTCAATGGTGACTTCTTCAAAGCTTGCTGGAATATTGTCCAACAGGACATTTTGCAGGTTGTTGAAGATTCCAGAATGAGTAGAACCATTTTAAAGGCTCTAAACACATCTTTTATAGCCCGATCCCTAAACATGAATTGGCTCAAACCCCTGATAGGTTTAGACCTATAGCTTTGTGCAACGTGGTATATAAGATAATATCTAAAGCTGTTGCAAATAGACTCAAACCACTCCTTCCTTCACTAGTTTTGGGGGAAATGTTACACAAAATGTTGTCACCATGACTTTTTGCAGTTAGTGTGAGTCTATCACCACTCATACTGTCCTCCTTTGCAAGTCTCAAACCTCGGCTCTTCATGTCAAGCATTAAAAATGAGAGAAAGTCCTTGAAAATCAATAAAGCTCTGGTTTCGCACTTTCTCTTACCATTACCTGCGGTCCCGCACCCCTTGGTCATGTTACCTGCAGACCTGCCCGCTCTGTCTCTAAAGGAGTGGGTGCGAACCCCTATAAAAGTCAAAAAGGCGCAAGTTTATTCTTAAAAACTCACTTTGGGTTAATTCTGGACGCTTCTAGAAGGAATCTTGACGTGGTTGGTTCGCTCCTAGGTGGTTCATGCATCCCATAACTAAAGGAGCTAACCCCTTGATGAGAGGAGCTTATCCCTTTGAAGGAGGGCTTTATCCCTTTGAAGGTGGACCTAGTAACTTCCCTCCATTGCACTATAAATTAAGGCATTGGACTGGTTGCTGTGGAAGGTTAAAAGCTGAACATTTTTTAGGGTAAATGCTGTTGGAATTGAGACTTCCTAGTTAAGCTTGAGAGGAGAGATTACATACCTTTTGGCTTCATTGGGAAGAGAGTGAAACTTGTCAAAGTAGAGGAGATTCTTGCTGGACCCTGGGAGGAGCTTGTACAACATCAAGGCACCAAGGTTGTAAAGTTCTTCTTTGATTAAAGTTAATACAATCATATTCATTTTTCTCAATAAATTGTCTTCTATGATTTATTTCATGAATTCCTTGATCATCATGATAAATATGGTTTATTATATTGGCTTTTCAGATTCTATTTGATATGTGTTCTTGTTTGTGTTTGCAGATTCTTTACAAAGGAGCTCATTTGGATCAACGGAGCGTGGCTTCCACAAACTAGCACTGGACTCGAGGTAGGCCTAAAACATATACTAGCCTTTATTTATAAATTACATATTTAGAGAAAGATAGAATTTGTTTGGTTTGCTTGTCGCTAGATATCATTAGATACTAGGGAGGTCGGTCTTGTCTGCAAGAACGAATTATCCGGCCGAAAAATGGCGACTCCATTGGGGACTTGAATTTTTGGTTTTTTCCTTTGCTTTTACTTTGGCTTGAGAAACTGTGTCTCTGTTTCTGGTTTTTAACTTGATGTGTGTGGGATTGGGTAGGTTCTGTAGATCTTGAATTATTTTTTGTTTTTCGTGCTTTTGGAAGAGGACCACACCCTCTGTTTGTAACACAGTGCAGACATCCCTACACTTTTGCTTTACATACAGAGCGGTACCGCACCTGGGTATACTGGGAGCCTGCAGACCCTGTCAAAATTTTGAAAAACTTGAAATTTTCTCATTCAGTCAGCTTAGGATTTGTTTATGTGTTTTTAGCCTCTACCCAGATCTGCACGTGTCTTGTCAGAAACTTTTCGTAGGTTAATTCCACTGGCATTTAGGTTTTAGGTGAAATTTCTAGAAGCTTTGTGTGTCGGGCTTGATTTTCGTTTGGTCTTTGTAGTAACTCAAAGCTTAGAAGCCTTAGAAACCTCAGATCACCCTGGTTTTTGCTGGTCTTCTTATGAGTCTGACCGTTTTGTAAAATCTGCTTTTGTTGAGGAATCCATCTTGTTTTTTCTCTTTGCGAAGCTTCGAAAGAACTTGTGTTGAAAGTTTTGATTTTCATTTTTAAAAAAGAAAACAAAAAGCTAGTTATTTTTTGATTAATTTGTGATTCTGGACAAATTAGTCCTTAGTTTGCTCATAACTAAGTAAAACATCCTTGAAAAGAAATCTTGTAAGCTTTTACTTCAATTAGCTTTTTAGAATTTATAGATCTCAAGATTAGATTTTTCAATAGTTTTGAGTGTTTATAAAAATTAAAAAAAAATCTCTTTTGAAAAAAGTTTGTTTTTGTAGTATTTGAGTGTTTGAAAGGAAAGAGAAATTTTCGTGAGCATAACTAGTTGTCTCGTTTTTTAGTGTATTGCAAAAGACAAAAATTTCTTCTTTTGATTTGATTGTTAAGGAAAGATTTGTTTTTTCAAGCATTTGCATTCTCAACTCTTTCTTTAGCTAGAAATTCATTGAAGAAAAATGATTGTTTATCATCTTAAGTGCATTTTTTAGTGTTTTGGAGTCGAGTCTTCACACCATAAAGTTTCATCTCCGCACCTTTTGACTTAAGAAAAAACCAATAAAAATAACGCTTAAAGTAAAATCTATCTAGTAATCTTTTTATTTCTAGGGCTCTTTATCACCAACATAGCTTAGGCTAGTATCTTGGAGTAGGGAGTAATTAACTCTCCAAGATAGTAAAATAAACAAGTAGTTGTATCTTGCGGTAGGAGATAAATTCCAATTGTTACATCTATGCTCTGGGAAGCTCCTCTTAAAGGAGTCAAGCACGAGATCGTGTCCGAACCAGTGGGGTAATCAATCCTTCCTCATTGGGAACGATACAAGATATACACGTATTAAAAACGGTAAACCTTGGATTAACCATTGTCGAGGAGCCTGGGGTCACTTGTTGGTAAACCTTGGATTATTTCAAGGAGTCTTCAAGGGGATTGAGCTTGCTACTCTACCCTTGCGTGTGTGTCGGATCACAGACTGTTCCCCCAGGTATATTTGTTTCCGTTGGTAACCATAGTGACCATATTCTATAGGATTCTTTCCTAAGGTGACGGTGGAGGGAAGATCCCACTGTACCTGGAGCAGACGTCGGCTAGACTCACTTGGATTTTCTGGGGGGTTCTCTTCACTCGAGATGGTTTAGTGGAGAAACTTGTGCCAGTCTATTCATTAAGCAGGTTGCCGGGGTAACTGTTCCAACCGCCATTTCTGTATTGAATTCTGCGACGTTGGATTTCATCACCAACTAGTGTTTTCGGTACGGAAAGTTACTGTTTGTGTGTGGTTTGATCTCCTAGATTCTTTAGGCGTGTGATTCAAAATTGTTTGGTTCTTTAGAGACTTTAGGTGGTTTTCATTGAGATTTTTCTTTGTTTGCGTGTGAAGTAGTTAAAATATTTAATCATGGCTGAATTACCGAGGAAGTCCCGTAGACTTCGGGGCCAACCTCCTGAGTTTTCACCAAGCCAGCTTGAAGGGCTACGAGCCCTTGTAACCCCTAGTGACAGTAGAGTTGGGTCACCTGAAGAAGGAGAGTCTTCTTTAGTTGTACATCCTGATTATCAAGTGCAAGCACCAGAGTATATTTTAGAACTTGTTTCTTTTTTCGAAGTTACTGGTAGTTTTTCTTCTACTAGTGAATTAGTCAAGGAACCTGAAATATCTGAACCTGAAATTGAACCTGCTGCTACTCCAACATCAGGATTTGCCTCTCCAACTTCCAGTGGTCCTGGTTCACCCAGGGTAGAAAGAGTCATTACCCAAAATCTTCCTTCTGGACTTATTGCTATTGAAGAACTTGTTACTCTAGAAGAAGGTATACCTATCCCTGAAAATCAACCAGCTATAGAACTTAGGGAGCGTGAATCGATCTTTTACAGTCCACCTAGGAGGGACTCTTGGTATCTTTCATTGACCAATTTTTTGGAAAACCCAGGACTAAGTTTTTCACCACCTCGCATTCCTTTTCATCCAACACCTAGGGGTTATTATCCTCCTTCGAATATGTCGAGACAGTCCTCCATGTTTTTTCAATCTCCAGAAACATTCTTATATGGCGGTCCCTCTGTTCCCTCTGGGTATCAGTCTCTTACTGGACTTTTTCGGGAGCATCTCCTCAACCTATTGAACAAGGATTATTAACTGGTAATAACGGAACTAAGCCGTTGAGTGTAGAAGATATTCTAATGATGTCAGGTACCATTCCAAATCCGTAACCTCAAGGTGGCCAGTTACTTCCTAGGGGGCAGCCTCAAGGTCCTCAATTATCGCCTGGGGGAAACCTCAAGGTACCCAATTACCGCCTGGGGGGCAACCTCAAGGACAGTACATACCTACGGGACAATACATTCCTCAAGGTCAACCCCAGACTCAGTATGTACCTCAAGGTCAACCCCAGTATCAATATGTACCTCAAGGTCAACCCCAGTATCAGTACGTGCCTCAAGGTTATCAACCTCAAGGTCAATACCCAACCCAAGGTTTCCAACCACCTTCCTGCCAATCATTTGTTCAAGGAACCGGAAATGTACCTTTGAATTATCAACCCTACCCTCAACCCGGTTATGGTCCTCAATATGCTCAACCTTCTATGGGTCCATACCCCGGAATGAACTTAGTGTGGGATCCATCTCAATCCCAACAGATCTTGCAACCGAACATGCAGTTGTCATCTCAATCTAGACAACCCTTGGTTTCTGGTTCAACCCAGTAACCTGTCCAGCCTACTATTCAAACTTCTGCACCTTCTGTAGTTTCTCAGCCTGGGCCTAGTTCGCCTCGAACTCCGCCTCAAACGACTGCTGCAACATCTGTTCCATCTACCCCACCTACTTCTGGAGTATCCACGGCTCCGGTTTCTACTGTTCCTGCATCAATTCCTCAAGCATCTTTACCTCAGTCTGGACCCACAATTCAAACTTCGGTTCAAATGCCTGTAGGACAACCTGGTCCAAGTACGGTTGTCACAAGTCAACCTCAATTTACTTATCAACCGTACCAGGGACAGTACCAATTCGGGCCTACTGTGCAGAACCCAGTCTATCAGTATCAACCATACCCTGGATATATGTATCAGCAACCTCAACAACCCCAGTACGGTCCGGTTAATCCTGGTTTTCCGGGAGGATATAATATCCCAAATGCAATTCCAATTCCTAGTTATCCTGGATATCCTCCTCCTGGGGCTGGTCTCATGACCCAGGGTTTCAGAGACCCTAATCGTCAGTTACTGTTCATTGCAACTTTGGACTTGCCTGATTTGTCGCGCCTTACGAACGATCCGATTAATTATCTTCCGTTTTGGCCGCCAATGCCGAATAAGTTGCCTAGTGATATTCCTAAGTTTGAAGGTAAATCAGGAGAGGATCCGTCGAACCATGTGATGACTTATCACCTCTGGTGTGTGTCTAACTCCATTTCAGATGATTCAATTCGTTTACGGCTTTTTCAACGCACTCTAATTGGTCTTGCGGCCAAGTGGTACATTGAGTTACCGCGAGCCACTTTTTATAATTTTAGTCAGTTAGCTACTTCGTTTTTAACTCATTTTCAGTTGCCTGTCAGATATGACAATGGCACGGAATTATTAACTTCATTAAAACAGTCAACGTCCACTTACATTTCAGATCACATTCATGAATGGAGACGTCGATGGCGTTTAGTGAAAGTTTTTATTCCGGATCAAATCTTAGCAGAATGGTTTGTCAAATATTTATTACCAAAAATCACTGAGGATGTAGCTAAGGCAGGAGTCGTTACTGAAGAGCAAGTAATTGCTCAAGCTCAGTACCTTGACCTAGTTTATACGCAGTTAGGTACGTTACACGAGAAAATCCCTGACCTTCCTAAACAAAATCAAATAACTGCAGCTCCTTCAGGGTCTCATGCCGCTGATGGCATGATTGGTACAGTTAATACCAAAAGTAAGAAGAAATCTTCCAAGAATTCTTCTCCTATCATAACTTTACCAGATTCCCCGACAGGAGATTCTTCCGCAGAAATTTCTGCCGATATTCATGTTGTAGAGTCATCTACAACCAAATCAAAATCCGGCGGTAAAAAGAAAGGGAAGAAGAAAAATAAAACAGATAAAAATTCGAAAGAGAAACCAAAAAAAACGAAATCTACTGATGAGAAACGCAAACCTCATTATCCTTGTCTCATTTGTGACGAAGAGCATTTTACAAGAGACTGCCCTCATCGCATTGAGGTTGCGAAAATCGTCAAAGGTTCTCAAACGCCTACTGTTTTGAAGGATCCTTTTCCTAGTCAAGACAGTAAGATGATAGGTTCTTCCTCAAATGCCTCAGAAGAACCCATAATGATGATGTCCCATGTTAGGATTGCGACATGATCGCAAGATTATGGAAGTAAAAGTCCTGTTGGTGGTAAGGAAGCAGAATCTTCTAATTCGAACCCATCAACTTCAACTCCCGGTTTCGATCCACTACAGATCGAGAAACCTAACCCAGACTTAGTAATCAAACTTCCCGCCAAGGGTATACTTTGAAAGTCAGCTTTCAATCCACATGCGAGAGCTACTCAGAACTATAACATTGTTGAAGATTTGGCTATTTCACCTTCAGCAATGTCGGCTTTGGAGGTGCTGCAATCATGTCCAGCACAGCGTAAATTGCTATTGTCGGCTATAGGAGCTGTTGATATTCAGGACTCGAACCTTATAATTTTTGATCTAGAAAATAGTACACCTCGCTTACCTCATCAAATGGCTTTCTAGATTCAAGTGTTAGTGAAAAACAGACCTTGCTATAGGACTGTGATTGATGAGGGAGCCTCAACATGTATTATGTCGATCCAGTGTTGGAGATCGCTTGGTTCTCCTACACTTAATCAATCCCCGACGATTCTAAAGGATTTTGATGGCCGTGGGTTCCATCCTTTTGGCATTCTACAGGATTTACCTATAGGGGTTGAAGGCAAAACTGTTAATCTAGATGTGGAGGTGGTTGATGCCCCTCTAGATTACAACCTTCTCTTGGGTCGTAGTTGGTCTTACGCTATGACTGTTGTTGTTTCATCGGTCTTTCGGCTTATAAAGTTTCCTCATAATGGAAAGATCGTAACTATAGACCAGCTAACTTACTTTTCATCTGACCCAACCTCTTCTGAAAGTATCCAGCATGTCGGCAAGGCAGCTATCCCTTATAAGGATGTTGGAGTAGGACTAGTTAAAGATTCTGGTTTACTAGGAACTTTTCCTTTCCTCCTCCCAACGTATCGCCTTCTACTGCAACCATTCATATGATTTCATCAGACACTATTGTTTATGATGATCCTTGGATCGTACCTTCCGAATCTGAGATAGATTCATTTGGTGATGCTATTCCTTTGAGTCCATATGAAATTGCGTATCAGGCCGTACAGTCATTTTCCGACCCTTCTTCAACCGAAATTGACTTAATGAATGTGGTCCATGAAGAATCACTTTCAACATCAAACTCAGATTCAACAAATTTTTCCGAACTTGTTCACACTGATGAGAAAATTCGTGAAATCCTGTGTGTTGATGATTTACCATGGGAAGATCTTCATCATAGATCTTCATTTTTACCTGAGATTGATCGCTTTGAAAATGATTTTTCATCTATTTTTACAACTGATTATGTCAAGGAACCTCAGAATCCAATGAAAAATCCTAATTATGAGTTAAATTTGGGAAATATTTCTCGAACTATTCCTATTGACATTTCGGTTAAGACTGGAATTGTTGAAAACATTCATATAGGTGCCTCTTGTATGGAAGATGAAATTCAAACATATAAGGCCCTATTTCAAGAATTATGTGACGTGTTTGCCTGGTCATATGAGGAAATGCCAGGAATTGACCCAGCGATTGTTGTTCATGAAATCAAAACTTACCCGAATGCTAAACCCGTCCGGCAACGTTTGCGTCAGATCCACCCGAAAAAAGCTGCTGCAATTAAAGCAGAAGTTGAAAAATTACTTAAAGCAGGTTTCATTTATCCAATTCCCTTAACGGATTGGGTATCGAATATCATTCCTGTTAACAAAAATCAAGGAACAATAAGAATATGTATCGATTATAGGGATATTAATCGAGCCTGTCCAAAAGACAATTACCCAACTCCCTATATTGATCAAATCATTGATGATTGTGCCGACAGCGAAATATTCTCCTTCATGGATGGTTTTTTTGGATACAATCAAATAAATATTCTACCTACTGATCAACCAAAAACGGCTTTCATTTGTCCATGGGGGACATTTGCTTATTGCAAATTACCTTTTGGGCTCAAGAACACCGGTGCAACTTTTCAAAGGGCCATGTCTTACGCGTTTCATGACATCAAGCACATTGTGCAACCCTATCTCGATGATTTACCTGCTCATTCATTACATCGAGCCGATCATCTCATCCATTTACGAGCAATCTTTATGAGGTGTAGGCATTATCGAATTAGGTTGAATCCACATAAGTGTGTTTTCTGTATAGAAACGGGTCGGTTACTGGGATTTGTTGTTTCAAAAGCCAGCATTCGTGTCGATCCCTTGAAGGTTGAAGCTATTGTCAAATTTCCTCCTCCTTCGACCCTTCGCCAACTCCAAAGTTTGCAAGGGAAAGCAAACTTTTTATGTCGATTCATTCCTAACTACACCGAGATCACAAAGGGTTTTACCTAGTTGTTGAAATAGAATACTTCGTTCTTTTGGGATGAGATAGCTGACAAATCTTTTGATGCACTAAAACACGCGTTGACCCATGCACCATTATTGCATCCTCCCAACTACAACTAGGATTACTTCTTATATCTCGCCGCCTCGCATTCCACCATTGGAATGGTGTTAGTTTAGGAAGATGAATTCGGTAGTGAACATGTGATATATTACCTTAGTCGCACCTTAAATCCAGCTGAGCTAAAATATTCACATGTGGAGAAATTGGCTCTGGCAGCTGTTCAAGTTGTCCAACGTTTTCGTCATTACATTTTACTACGCAAAACTACAGTAATTTCCGATTGCAACCCTATGATCTATATTTTGACCAAACAATTGCTTGGGGGCAAGTACTCCAAATGGATTGTGATCCTGCAGGAGTTTGACTTGGAATTTGAAAAATCTAAGTCAAAGAAATCTTTAGTTTTTGCGGAGTTAATGTGTGACTTCCCGCGTGTTGACACTGAAACTGTGGCGGAAGAGCCCATTGCGGACGAATCCTTGTTTCTAATCAGCACTTTAGATCCATGGTATGGGGATATCATAGTTTATCTCCAAACCCAATCCTTTCGGCCTAAAATTTCAAGATCAAAGCGTTGAAAAATACGATTCCAATCCCAACAATACAAAATTATTGGAGATACACTTTATCGTCGTGGGGCGAACTCTGTTTTCCGACGTTGTTTAATTCATGAGGAAGATGAAAGGGTTCTAAATGACTGTCACTCTGGAGCATGTGGCGGTCATATGTCTGGGTTTGCCACAACCCAAAAGATATTGGGCGCTGGCTATTTATGGTCATCTTTGTTTAAAGATTGTATTAACGCGGTCCGAAAATGCCACAACTGCCAAATTTTTGATCGAAAGATGCGCGCTCCACCTGCTCCTCTCCACCCTATAATTGTCGTCGGTCCTTTTGCAAAATGTGGTATCGATTTTATTACATGTAACCCTCACTCATACGGGGGGCATGCGTATATCATCCTTGCGGTAGATTATTTTACCAAGTGGGCCGAGGCGATGCCTACATTTGAGGCAGATAGAAAAACTGCTGCGATTTTCATTTTCAATCATATAATTGCTAGGTTCAGTGTTCCACAAGCGATTATCACTGATCATGGGCATCATTTTTGAAATATTATGATGACTGAACTAACAGACCAACTTTTCCTGCGTCACGATAGTTCAACTCCATATTATCCACGGGCTAATGGTCTGGTTGAAGCCATCAACAAATTTCTAGTCATCATGATCCGACGAATCATTGGGATTCATAGGTCGAATTGGCATAACATGCTATTTTCAGCGCTTTGGGCGTATCGAACCTCAATAAAAACATCAACCGGTTTCACTCCTTTCCAACTGGTTTACAGTTTGGAAGTTGTGTTACCATTGAATGCAAAATCTTATCATTACAAATGGCCATAGAATTACTTCCAGCCACTTCCGAAGAGGAAAAACATTTGTTGTAATTGGCTCAGCTAGATGAGAATCGACGTGATGCTGCACTAGCAATCGAAGCTCATGCCAAACGTATTAAAGCTCAGTATGATCGAAATGTTACACCTCGTAATTTTTCGGAAGGAGACCTAGTCTTACTGTACGATCAAGCAAATGATAAGTTAGGTGCTGGAAAATTCGTACCCATGTGACATGGTCCTTATTTTGTTAAGCGAAAGCTGGCAAAAGGGGCCTATGAATTGGTAGACTTTGACGGGGTCTCTTTAGGTAAACCCAGAAATGGTCTTTACTTGAAGAGATATTATGCTTAAATCTAGGTGTGGAGATTTTAGTTAGGTTAGTTTTCTTTCTAGCTGGTGTGTTTTAGATTAAAAAGTGTGCTTAGCTTAGAGATTTTTTTTGTCATTATTCCTGCTTATCTTGATTTTACTCTTGATATTTCAGATGTCGCCGTCTCTCCAAACATACATTGGTTTTGTTGATGGTGCTTGTCGTAATACACGGAACATTTCTTCCGCAGCTTGGGTTATCTATTCGCCCTCTGATGAGTTGGTATCTATGCATGGGGTAAGCCTCAGTCAAACAACGAACAAAATTGCAGAGTATAGTGCAGTGATTGAGTTATTATCTGAATCCATCTCATTTGGGATTCAGAGTTTGATTGTGAGGTTAGATTCTGAACTCGTTGTGTTACAACTTAATAGAGTGTATGCCATTAGAAATCCAGTGTTATTGAGATTATTTTTGAGAGTTCGTCTCTTGGAACGTGAATTTGACTATATTGAATATCAGCACATTCCAAGATATTTAAATACATTAGCAGATGCAATTGCTTCTCGAATGTTAAGTAGACATTTGCAATAATCAAACAAGTAAATTTAAAAACATTCCATAACATGTTTTACAAGATAGCCGGTAATAGTGATATAGCATAGCATAGAAGTGTGTCAAATATACATCGTCTTCGATCATAGGTTGAAAAACACCTTATGATCGGCAAAATGATAGTACAAAAAGAAAAAATGTCATATGAGTCTACAACAGGCGATCATCCTATCACTGGTGATGATCACGATAAGAAACCACTATACGGGCCACCCTACAAAGGAACCTCCTGAAAGGTCCTGGGACCCCAATCACATAGCATTGTAGCCTAAGAGGAATGTCATCTATGCTGGTCTCTGGAATGTCTGTTGTCAAACACTCTAGATGGTTTTCCAATTCGGCCAAGGTCTCTGTAGATTCGTCCCGTGGGGCTGGTGCTGCTGCAGCTGGCTGTTTCCTCTCATAGGGCCGGAGAGTGGCTGGTCGCCATGGACCTACATCTGCATTTAAAACTTTTTACTATCAATTTTGGGACGATTTAAAAACAAAAAAAAATTAAATTAGAAAATGTTGAAAATGATTTTACCTGAGTCATCCCATTGCTCTCCTGGTGGAAGAGCCATGTCTGGGTCACCACGATAATCCATCCCAGCATAAGGAAAATCCTGAATAGAGAAAAATTGGTTCTCCAACCAATGAAAATACTCAGGAGGAAATCGAACAACTTTTGAACCCTCCTCAGGATGATGGGCCATAACTGCAACCCAACACATCAGTTTGGGCTCTCGGGGAAGTCCAACTCCAACGGAAAGATGCTGGGGACCAACATTGGGACCCTCTCTAGACCAAAGCTCACAACTAAAGCACCGTATCCAAAGTTCTTCAGTTGTTCGTTCTTTGCTCTAGTCAGTTGGCCTTTTACATTAGCCAACACAACCTTGCACCAGTTGAAGATGGTGCCTCGAAAGCAGTCTACTGCCATCCGCATTTGGGATCCAGTGGCCACATGTAGTGTTGTGCTTCTACAGAGCCTGGTGACAGTAAATGCAATCACTTTAAGTTCAAGAACGGAGATGGTTTTGATATCAATCCCTTTGTCTCTAGTTTGGTCGTTACAAAACTCTAGCCGGAGGCTATCGACAGACTGGCCACCTGGCCTAGTCCCGAATAGAGTCAAATGTTCACCTCTCTTAGGCAAACCAGTCAAAAAGTAAATGTCTTCCGGCTCCATTTCGAGCTGGTGGCCACCAATAAAGAAACACTGGTCCTGTACATTCCACCTGTCTACCAGCCACTGCAAAAAGTCCACCTGGGCCTTAATGCCAGGTATGGCCCAGAATTTGAATAAACCACATGCCTTCAATGCATCAATCGAAGGTTGATGATTAATCGTGGTGAGGTCCACATCCTCGTGCTCCCGTTCCCGCCAGTCAAGCATGATGTATACCCTACATTCAATAAAAAGGCGGATTAAAACATTTAAATCAAAATTTTTGGGGCGAAATTTGAAAAATTTAAGTTTAAAAACCTATGCTGCGGAGACCGCACCCTCTATGTTAGAGACAGTGCGTAGGTCCGCACTCTACTTTAACGACAGATGCGGGCCCCTGACTTTTATCCTTTACGAAAAATTGGGGTCCGTAGGTTTCCTATACTACGCCTGGAGACCCCCGCGTGTGGGTTTTTAACCTAAATATTTCCTAAAAACAAAAATAAAACCCTAAAAACAATTTTCAAACGGATGAAATGCAAGAGTAAGATGATGTGGATTACCTGGAGGTGACGGTGTTCGATTCCGATGGACTGATTTTCCACAATCTTCACAGGAAGTTTCTTACCGAAAGCTCTCTTTTCTCACTCTGAAGTCAAACGGTAAAAATGAATTTACAAAAGCCCTTTTTATAAGCTTTTTTTAATAAATGAATTTTTAATTTGTTTATTTTTCACTTTAAAGAGGTAACTTTTGAAGCATTTTTATCTATTTTAAACAGGTATGAGTAATGTTTGAGTTTTTGTGCAGGATAACGGATTTTTCAGGCAAAATTGATCATTTTTGACAAAAAACATTAGAGTCACCTTTAAGCTCTTTTCTGACTCCTAAAATATGAAAAGATTACCGAGTTTTTCTTTTTAAGCTCGTTAAAACAGAATCAAAAAGACGGTCCACTTACAGCCTTTTCTGACTGTAAAAACATGAAAAGATTGCCAGATTTTTTTCGTTTCAAATTCGATATTGGTTATAAAACGATGTGTCATTGATAGCTTTTTTACTTTTTTGGATCAGAGACACTAATTATGAAAAGTACTCCTTGGTCGTAATGATCAAGCGGTTCTCTCAAGTATTATTTTATACTTTTTCGGGCTTGGGAGACACAAATTTACGAAAAAAGGACAACCATGGAGTTTTCTTAAGTTTTTCCAGACTCCCTAAAATTGAAAAACGCCGAGTTTCTCCTATACTGGACTCGTTAAAATTTAACAGTAAAGGACCTGTTCAATTACAAACAGGAACGGACCACTCCTTCTTAGGGTTCGAATTTAAACTAAGTTGGACTCATCCGAAGGATGAGCTTATAATCAAGCAAATGCTATCCTCCTCAAGCTTGTCAAAATAAAGAGGTACTTGCCAGAAATGGTGGGGGAAAAGAGAGAAAAATGAACCTGTTTGTCATACTTTGTGTCTCAGAAAAACATTTAACCACTCTTGAACACGACACTTTTTGTTCACCTGGGTTGGGAAATCCTTTGCCTAACAGTTGATCAAACCATATTGAAAGTCTTCAGTCGGTTTCTGGGTATTGACTTTGGGTCAATTGTCACCAAACCATCTGCTGTGTCGTTATGTGTTCAAGAGGTCAGTGCAAATAAACCATTCATATGAAAAATATTTGTCATCCATCTTGACCATCCCTGAGTCAGTCCTTGCAACTATATTTCTTCAAACTTGATCTATGATTTCGTGTTGTGGGCTTGCCTACGACAGATCACTTTCTATCTACTTCAGCTCATTATCTAGAAAGATGATCTAGAAATCGTCAGTACCTTGGGATCTGCATGCCTCAATGGCAGGTTTCTCGCCTTCGACGATAGGTTGCATCATTGACCTTCGATCAAAGGATTCCGTGACATGTTCGACATCAACACATCTATTCACATTTCATGGATTGTACTGAGTACTTTGAGAGCCATTGACATTAATGGTGGTTTCTCTCACACTTGTTAACAGTTTACATCATTGACTAGTAATCAAGTGGTTTCTACCATGTTCGACTTCGACACATTCATTCACATGGATAGAATCGTACTATTTCGGGAAGTAGAAATCAAGACCCTGGATCTAGTTTCCACCATCCAGGCTGCGAGGAATTTTGTATTCATTATACAGTGGACAATTCATAAACAGATGGCTACGTCCATACTGTGTCTACATGTGTCTATACTTGTGATGTATTGCAAGATCATTCCTATATCAGAGCAGTTTAGTTAGTTTTCTAGTCAGTTTTTATCTGAGTATGGGAATGCCTACCTCAGCGATGATATGATCTCATATATATATTTTGTATTGAATGTTTTTACAGGTTCCAACCAGGCTCTCCACAAGATGATCCTCGAAATGATAAAGTACTTCACTCTTCTTAGATGATAAATGAAATCCTCATCTACTACAGACTTCGCACTTTAGGGGGAAATATGTTAAACAAAATGTTGTCACCATGACTTTCTGCAGTCAGTGTGAGTCTATCACCACTCATACTGTCCTCCTTTGCAAGTCTCAAACCTCAGCTCTTCATGTCAAGCATTAAAAATGAGAGAAAGTCCTTGAAAATCAATAAAGCTCTGGTTCCACACTTTCTCTTACCATTACCTGCGGTCCCGCACCCCTTGGTCATGTTACCTGCGGACCTGCCCACTCTGTCTCTAAAGGAGTGGGTGCGAGCCCCTGTAAAAGTAAAAAAGGCGCAAGTTTATTCTTAAAAACTCACTTTGGGTTAATTTGGATGCTTCTAGAAGGAATCTTGACGTGGTTGGTTCACTCCTAGGTGGTTCATGCATCCCATAACTAAAGGAGCTAACCCCTTGATGAGAGGAGCTTATCCCTTTGAAGGAGGGCTTTATCCCTTTGAAGGTGGACCTAGTAACTTCCCTCCATTGCACTATAAATTAAGGCATTGGGCTGGTTGCTGGGGAAGGTTAAAAGCTGAACATTTTTTAGGGTAAATGCTGTTGGAATTGAGACTTCCTAGTTAAGCTTGAGAGGAGAGATTACATACCTTTTGGCTTCATTGGGAAGAGAGTGAAACTTGTCAAAGTAGAGGAGATTCTTGCTGGACCCTGGGAGGAGCTTGTACAGCATCAAGGCACCAAGGTTGTAAAGTTCTTCTTTGATTAAAGTTAATACAATCAGATTCATTTTTCTCAATAAATTGTCTTCTATGATTTATTTCATGAATTCCTTGATCATCATGATAAATATGGTTTATTATATTGGCTTTTCAGATGCTATTTGATATGTGTGCTTATTTGTGTTTGCAGATTCTTTACAAAGGAGCTCATTTGGATCAACGGAGCATGGCTTCCACAAACTAGCACTAGACTTGAGGTAGGCCTAAAACATCTACTAGCCTTTATTTATAAATTATATATTTAGAGAAAGATAGAATTTTTTGGTTTGCTTGTTGCTAGATATCATTAGATACTAGGGAGGTCGGTCTTGTCCGCAAGAACGACTTATCCGGCCGACAGGAACAATCTAGACATGTGGAAGGAAGAAAATTTCTTAATAACATCATTCAAGCACATGAAGTGGTGCATTCTCTTACTACCAAAAGAAAGGTTAGAATGATCATGCAACTAGACATAGCCAAATCTTATTTTAAGCTGAACTGGATCTATATCAGGAAAGTTCTTATTGCTTTCGGGTTTAACCACAATTGGGTAGGATGGATCATGCTTTGGTCACTTCTTACAGTTTTTCAATTCTGGTCAATGGTTCCCTTCAAGAACTTTCATTCCCTCCAAGGCCTTAGGCAGGGTGACCCACTCTCTCCCTTTCTCTTCATCCTCATGATGGAAGGACTGGGTAGGTCTATCAAGAATGCAAAAGAGGTGTAAAATCAAGGGTCTCCACTCTCGAACAATGGACAGGCCTTGAATCACCAACAATTTGTGGATGACACCATGCTACAAGGAATCCCTACAGTCAAAGAAGCTCTTGCTATAAAAAAATATCCTTAGTGACTTTGCCATGGCTTCAGGTATGGAAGTAAATCTTCCAAATCTAAGATTTTTTCTTCAATACTAACATTGCTATT